>OX418221.1:27411496-28011496 GCA_948455865.1 Conomelus anceps | reverse complement strand
GGCTATATATTTTTTTAATTTCTGGAAAAAAAACACGAAGCGTTCTGTACTCTAGGGACCCCAAAACAAGTTTATATCGAGGTTCAGGGTGAAAGTAGCACATCACGACCAACTGCAATATTTACATTTCAAGAAATTCGCTCAAACCCAATAAAATAATTTTTTTTGGAAATTTCAAAATGGATGGTTGTTCTGCCTCAATAAAATTGACCAATAAAAAACCCAAAACAAGTTTCCATTGTGGTCCAGGGTGAAGTAGCACATCACGACCCACTGTAATATCTGCATTTCAAGAAATTCGCTCAAACCCTCCCCCCACGAAATTAAAATAATTTGAAATTAAAAAAAACTAGCTCCATATTCGCTTTTATCACCAAAAAATACTGATAACTAATCACTTTTTTCATATTGCACAGAAATTGACAAATTAAAAAATTTTCGACGCCATTTTGAAAATGGCTGCTTTTCTCAAAACGCACTGGTTTTTCGAGGTGGATGAGTTGAAATTCGGATTCAGCGCCTCAAAAACCATAAGGAACAGACAAGAAAAAAAAAGATTAAAGTTTTTTCTTGAAACACTTTTTCAGCACCAAATAACTAACTCCATAGGGCAAGATACAGCTTTTGACAACAATGGTTTTTTCTTGATATCTTGAAAATTTGTTGAGCTAGAAGGCAGTGCAATACCTTAAAATTTTTGACTCCATGAGCTCTATCTTAAAGTCTAACAATAGAACTAAAATTTTCAAATACAACCCTTTTTTTCTTGAAAACCCCTAATTTTGGCGGGAAAATACCCCCGAAAAGGGGGTTAACCTTTTTGGATTTTCCTGGCTAACGAACTTGTCCAAGCTATTCACAAGAGGAAAGTGTACCCAAAATTTGGTGGAAATCGGACATCTCCTTCAAAAGTTATCGTGCTATCAGACACATAGATATATATATATATATATATATATATATATATATATATATATATATATATATATATATATATATATATCTACATATATAACATTTTGTGCCACTATGATTTTTGTACTCTGGGGGCTCCAAAACAAATTTCCATCATGGTCCCGGGTGAAAGTCGCACATCACGACCTGCTGTAATAGCTGAATTTGAAGAAATTCGCTAAAAAGAAAAAAAATAATAAGATTAGAAGAGATAAGATTATATGAGGTAAGGTACGGTACTATAGAACAGAAAAATAAAAAAAAAACTGAAAGAAGAAAAATATGAAAAATGAGTTAGTAGAGCTCGGGGAAAAAATTTAATTATCAATAGAGCGGCATGATATTTCACAAGATTTTTTGAATTTAGAGTATCGGTCAAAGAAAGGATCAATGATTGTGTTGAGTCTATTGTACAATCTCATCGTTCTATATAGGTAGGAGTTGAAATGATGTGCGGTTCGGACAAAGGGTATCTGAAAGAGTATATTTTTTCTTGGTCTATTGTATGGACAGATGCACAATCAGAGTAAGTCATGGTAAGAAAATCACAGTAAAATAATTTCCTGCACTGGATGCCTACTTGCTGTACTAGCAGGTTAGCAGCAACTGATGCTAAAGTTTTGTATGAAATTGTTATACAGTATTATTTTGCGAAATAGAGGGAGGGTTACTAGACGGGAAGGAAGCAACGACCAGCGCGACAGCCCGGCGTCACTCAACAAATATTGTAATAAACAATTATTGTTTAAATCAGTGGTTCCCAAAGTGGGCCATGTGGACCCCCTTGGGGTCCACGGGGACCTGCTAGGGGTCCTAGTCTGTGAAAAATAAAATTGGGGGTCCATTATATGTTAATGGGGGTTCACAATAGCGAATGTCCTTTTATCGGGGCGTGGTATATAATAGGTACGGTACCTACGTACAATCTCATATAAAAACTGACACTGTATTTCTATTTAAATTATGAGTTCTACTCACTTATACTGGTGATACTATAGTGATGCATTTCACTTCTAAAGAGAAGCTTCATCAGCCTAGAAGTAAAATGCATTCCTCTAATATCTCCAGTACGGTATATGTGGTAGTAATCATAATTTTAATTGAAATACAGTGTCAATTTTGTTATTAGATTGTTCATCAAGTACTTCGTCATGTAAAAAAAACATCACAGAGTAGGCCTACCTATGTAGACTAATTGCATAATACTGTACATGCAAGCAAGCATTATATTAAATAATAAGCATTTAAAATAATAACGCTTTCTATGAAAACATTTTTAAATCTCAGAGAATTCAAACTTAGTTTTCTTATATTTGAAAATTATAAGCCTTCACTGGCAGCTCACTAAACAGCTCAGGTTTACCAGATATATATTTTCGTTTTTAGCTGTATTATTATGAGCAAAACAAGCCCCATATCTTTCAATTATATTTTAAAACTATTAACATTTACTGGTAGGTCACTAAACAAGTCAGGTACTAAATATTTCAAGCTATTTTTAGCATTATTGTTATAGGCAAAAGGACTTTCATATATTTCAAAGTTATAAACAGAAGGAACCTCGTATTTATATTTGAATGATATTTTATCATATTTCAAAAAAGTACCTTTATTGATAGGTCACTCAACAACTTAGGTAGGTACAAAATTATTCAAGTTATTTCACGTTTATCATTATGAGCAAAAGGAGCCTAATAACTTTTAATTATCAAATCATACCAACTTTCTTTAATATTCTAGCAAGTTCTTGCTTATTCAATTAATTGTTCAAAATTATTCTGATGGAGAACAAAATTTGTGCACAATAAATTACATTTATTTCGAGAATAAATTCTAGTTATGGTATTAATGTTTAATTTTTATTTTTCATGTTTACAAGAATTTCTAATAAGGTCTAATAAGCTTCCTTTTATTACTTTACGTATTTAATAATTTTAAATCGAGCTCGAAATCGTAGTAGTCTATTCAATTTTAATAAATTTGTTCTGGTATTTTGATTAACTATTTTGGAATCAATTTTTAATATTCTTGTTGTAACACTCCATTACTGTATCTGTATCACCCGTTTTTTCACAAATTTGATGCAATATTCTACAAAAATGTGAATTATATTCATATTGGTTACATTGAATTGTTAATCTCTACCTCCTCTCCCCAATTCTCTCTCTATCACATTTCACTAACAATAAGTGTTGTGTGCAATTACTACAGAGGACACAATGCTGTTTAATAAAATACCAGCTATAACTTATTGAGTCTTATTAATATTATTTCACTATAACCAACAACAATATGTCACACTATTTGATTATTTCAATTCCAATTCGACTACATTACAAAAATTTACTAAGTTTATGTGTTTTTTTAATGTTTTCTGCACCACAATGGTGAATTTGAATCTGTTACTGTCAGCAGTAGTAGACCTACTTCAACTTCAAGTTAAAACTCCTGGGCGCTCTTTATTGTAAGGGTGACCGATTAGATTGGTCAGCAAAAAAGACTCTGTTCTCTGCTGTAAAATCACTTCCCCGGTGGTTCGGAACCCTCCTAAAACTGTAGCTCCAACTCATCTATCACCATCATCCAATTCATTTCCCACGCACAAGTCTCAGACCTATGTGGGCTTCATCCTCCGAAAAAAAAATAATAATGACATTTATGCAGGGGGTCCACCTAAAACCAAAAATCATGGCAAGGGGTCCATGGGGCAAAAAAGTTTGGGAACCACTGGTTTAAATGGAGAGCATATTAGGTGAAGTGAATAAAGTGCGAGTAGGGTCTCTGAAGTTCGTTCTCCGAACGAACGCGGCTCGTGCCTTATCTCTAGTACAGAGCGGAGCTGTTTTACTTTGATCTCAACTTCACCACACATTAAAAACAAACGTGAAATTTAAGATATTTGAATTTTTTTCTAAGCCAGTGGTTCTCAAAGTGTGGGGCGCGACCCACATGATGATGTCTCAGGGGGGGCCCAAAGCTTGGTTGGAAAATTAATTGAATTCACTTACAAAATAATTACGGTTAGCAATCTTTTTATTTTCAATATTACAAATGTAACTTATAATTTTCATTCAACATATTGAAAAAGTGTTATTATATTTTTAGCAGTGAAATTATGAGCAAGTGCTTTGACATTGTTTGATGGAGGATGGAGCTCGGCTATGTCAGGAAAGTACACTGGGCTTGGTGGGTTGATAAAAAAAGTAGCTCCAGAAGCTAGATGCACACACTTTGTAATTCATAGGGAGGCTTTAGCAGCATAGTTTGTGAAGCATAACTTTGTAAATGAACAAAGGTATGACTCCGGAACTTGATGATGTTTTACATGTGATCGTTCAAACAGTCAATCTCAATCTCACTAAAGTCACTAGTTTTCGAGATTCTCTGTGAAGATATGGGCTCAGAACACACATCTCTATTGTTCCATACTAAAGCTCGCTGGCTATCAAGGGCTTTGACCAGAATATTTGAGCTCAGACATGAAGTGCTTACACTTTTGCTTGACAAAAATCACCAAAACTCAGTTTTCACCAACTTGGATTTTTTGCTGCAATTAGTATGGCAGATATCTTTGAGAAAATATACTCGTATTTACTAAACAAGTCTTCACAGAAAAAAGATACTAACATTCTGCGATGGACTGAAAAAGTGAAAACTTTGTGAAGAAGATAAGTTTGTACGAGGGTGGTCTGAAAAGTGACAATTTGGAGCTCCTAATCTTGAGATTATTACTGAAGAAATGGTTCTAAGAACAATTCCAACCAATGAAAAGAAATGCTTTCTTGAACACTTAGAAATCCACAAATCTCGTTTTGAAATTTTGTTTGATGAGAACTTGGATGGTTTGGCATGGATTCAAAACCCATTCGAACTTGCAGTCAATGAGTGCTCCCTCAATATGATGGAAAGAGAAAATATCATTGACCTTCAAGGTGACACTGCACTTGATGTGAAGTTTAAATAATCTTTTCTCACATACTTCTGGATTGGTGTACAAAAGGAACACCCAATTTTGAGTGAAAAGGTATTGAGAATATTAATTCCATTCGCTATGAAACTGGGTTTTCTGCTCTAGCTGCCATAAAAGTTAAATATCGATCAAGACTGGATGTGACCAAGGAACTCAAAGAGTATCATTATCAGAATTGACACCACGTTTCAACAAACTATGCGCGAAAAAACAAGCACATCCTTCACACTAAAGCTCTTTTTGTTGTAATTGCTTTGAGTAAAAAATAACAATTATGTACTATAGCAGCTATAATAAATTAAGAATGTGTTACTTCAATATCATTAAAACTATATTGCCCCATTAGCATAGAATGTGCAAAACTTAACTAAATAAACATCAACTGTAAAATGTTAAAAGAGACACAGTTATATGAATATGTACTAAATGTATAGTACTCTTATAGGCCTACATGTAGGGGGGCCCGGCTCAGGGCTGAATTATGCAGGGGGGGCTCGAAGTAAAAAGTTTGAGAACCACTGTATTAAGCTATTGAAATGTTGTCTATTGCCGTGAGAAAATTTTTTTTAATAAATTATTTTTCGAGATATGGGCATTCAAAGTTGAAATTTTCGGGTTTTTGGGGCAACAAAACTTCTTCTTCTTCTTCTTCTATATACCGTGGTCTCAACTACTCTAGATACTGATGATGAAGATCCATCTTGTTTCCACTAGTATATAATAACACTTTTTAAGTGGAAATGAGACTCACGTTATGGCGTGACGGCCGTTTCACTCTGTTGTCAAGAGCATCGTCAGACGACCCATTTCCACTTAAAAAATGTTATTACAGTGTTATTATTTACTCTAGATTCGTTCTAAAAGGACCTAGTCGAGGTGAAACTTAGACGAGTTGAGAACTTGAGACACTCCACATTTATTACGTAGTGTATCACGTTATTCACCTAGCGTATAATACCGTACATAATGAACCATGTACACGTAATTTACAATATCATATATAACGTACCTTACTATATCTTACGTAAATTACGATACCTTACCATAGGTACCATAGCACACGACACCAAACATACGGCTTATGAACCAAACCGTACTCACCGTACATATAGTACCCAACAACACATACTATTCATACCATACGTATGGTATGACTTGAACTCATTGGCGGGATCGTGGTGGGTGGGCAAGGGGTGGCACTTGCCCCCCCAATATTCTACTGGTATACATTTTTATTCCTCCGTTTTCTTTAATGAAGTTAGTGTATACAATAAATAATTTTAGTCCAGCTCTCCTGGAAACATTTAGAAGTTGACATCATGGCATCTAAAAGAATATTTCACAATCAATGTTGTATGTGCAATAAATCGTATAAATCAGGGTAGGGTGTTCGAAAGTGGGGGGAAATTTGTGGTGGGTCACTTCTGACAGTGTAAGACCCAATGACGTACACGACCTGTGCCAGCATTACTCGGCAGATGAAGACACTTTGATAGCTGAACTTAAATGTTTTCACCCAATGGTTGTCAACAAAGACTTAGAATCAAGATGTGAGGTATAAGTAAAAAGAAACCTGAAAGACATATTTCCAAAAACGTTTGAAGTGTTTCGCCTTTTCCTTACAATACCAATGAGTTCAGCTTCATGTGAAAGATCATTCTCTTGTTTAATAAGAGGACTTAAAACATACGAGGCTTTCTCGTATTTAAGGAGTACAACCGGACAAGAAAGACTTTCTTCACTTGCCTTGTTGGCAATCAAAAGAGATGTGTATGTAGATGTGAAAAGAGTAATTAACACATTCACAACAAAAAACAGAAGATTACACTTGGTTTAAGATACACTTGGTTCATACAATTTGTTTCTGAAATGTTGATTTGATGTAATTTAAATATGATTCAATTTCCTGTAATTTAAAGTTGAAAGCAAAAATCGTAGTTATAATTTACTCCAAATTACTCCTAACAGATTATTCATGCTAAAACTAAATAAACTTGACTTACTCGCTATCTATACAGGCTTTCTTTTAGCATCAATTCAGATGCTCTTATTGAGCTGTTCTTATTGGAGATATATTCAAACTTGAATGAATCAAATGGTCAAATTATTCTCTACTTCACTAGAAAAACGTGGATATAAAAAACAAACTCGTACTCGTACATACGCAAAAGTTCTACCTGCCAAGTCAATTATTATTATTATTATTTTTTTTTTTGTTGTAAATCCATCTTTGATTCCACAGAATATATAAAATTGATTAAATAAATACTTTGTTGTGGAACTTTTACTCACATTGTTATGTCTCACACAACAATGTGAGTAAAAGTTCCACAACAAAGTATTTATTTAATCAATTTTATTATTTTTTTATTGCTAATGATTCCTACATAAGTGTGTGTGAGATATGAGGTGAAATGATGATCAAAAATGCCAAGCGTACAACAGGAATCGAACCCATATATAACCCCATATAAAATACTTGAGCATAGCTAGTCAAGTACCCGTGCTTTGCCATGGGCTGAACTTCAGGCCCCTTAAACACACATAAAAGTCCGACTTTTGAAAAATCCTTTCTGTAATTCATTGTCATCCAAGTCTGAACTGTGTATGAATTTTTAAGTATTTAGCTCATCGGGAAGTATAAGTTTAAAATTGATAGCAAGATTTGACCCTAAGATAAAACATGACAAGTAGAGAAAAACGTGTTGAATAAATAAAAAAATACCATCATATTTGTCTACATTTTATACATTTTTCAATTCCTATTCACAATAAAAGATTCCATTTATTCACAAAGTTTATATTCTAACATTTTGTCTTGTTGGATCATAATACTGTAATAAGCGTATGGCTTTTATTGGTAATGAGTAGGCTACCCTTATACTTATAGGTAAGTTACAACTTGCCGTTCTGAACCATGTTATGGGAAACATGGTGGACCTACTGTTTTAGATGGGTTCCGAACCACCGAGTTAGTGATAAAGATAGATGATGTTATGATTGAATCATAAGTCTGGAGCTATTTAAAGTTGAAAATAAATTGCTTTGATTAGCGTCACTTATCTAAGAAACCTTCGACCATACTTGGGAAAGTAAGTAAAAAATTCTAACTAGTTAGAAGTTATTAGTTAGTCCCGTAAAAAGTAACTGATAGAAGTTATTGGTTAGTTACTTAGAAAAGTAACTGATAGAAGTTATTAGTTAGGTAAAAACTAACTGATAGAAAATTAAGTTAGAAAATAAAGTTAGTTTGTCGAGAAGTTCGCTGCTGCGCTGTTGGCCTGTTGTGCAATTTTTTTAAGGATTTTGTACAAAATAAGCATGTATTTTGGTAACTGATTGTGTTTATTTACACATATGAAATACCAATTTTTTATTTTAAATATTTGTTAAAATTCATCAGAAACTGCATTTTTACTTCCGTTCAAAATCTAACTAATTAAACAATAAAACTGCTAACGAATAGATTATCTATTCGTTAGCTTGGTTTCTAGCTGAGTAGAAGTTAGTTTGATTACTTTTTAAAAACTAACGAATATGATAGAAGTTAACCAAAATTACTAATATAACGAGTAGCGCTATTTGTTAGAATTTCTATTCGTTATTCCCAAGTATGCCTTCAACCAGATATTAGAGTAATGATAACAGATTTTAGCTGATAACAGAGTTTTGAAGGACCCGACATACAACAATAGTTCATTTAAATTTAAGATTTAAATTTTTTTGAATAATTATAATACATTCTTAAATAATTCAATTTTTTTCAATTTTCTAGAATATGTTTTTTCTATTTTGGAAGAATGAAATAGAAAACCCGACGGTAAATCAACTTAAATTTTATTTAGAACTGGACATGAACTTATTACCAACTTTTCGAACTGCAAAAAATTGGTTTTACAATTCATAAATATCAATTTTAATATATAAATTACTTAAAATCATGATAATGTGGAAACATTAGCTCATTAGCTATTAATATAAATAAAGAATAAAATATCTTATAAATATCTAAAAATAAAAAATTGATTGCTGCTCTTAAATTTCCTTCCCGACGGCCATCTTATACTATTATCTTGCTACTAAATTCAAGACAAGGAGAATGAGAAGGAAAAGGAAAATATGATTATCTGTGATAATGAGATAATGCCATGTGCAATAATGACAATAAAAAGGATAAGGTGAAAAAGTTGTGAAGGAGGAGATTAGATGATAATAATGTGCATAGCATAGAAAGGAATCAGTTGGCCGAGCGCGCTAATAAGGAGGGAGAAAACTCCAGCGATGACTCTGATTGAGTTGGTGAGAGATAAATTTTTATTAGTAATTATTATGCATTGGTGACACTGGCTGAGGGTGAGTGAGCGTGCGTGAGCACTGCTGGCCGGTGGCTGCTGCATGTGTGTTAGTGAGATGTTAGTAACTGCGCG
Organism: Conomelus anceps; assembly: GCA_948455865.1. Lineage (NCBI taxonomy): Eukaryota > Metazoa > Arthropoda > Insecta > Hemiptera > Delphacidae > Conomelus > Conomelus anceps. Next base: position 28,002,145 of record OX418221.1, on the reverse strand, counting down.
TGCGTGGGCGCACTTATACACTGCCGATAAGTATAGTACGTCACAGTGTCAGTAAAATCATTATATATATATGACAAGGGTCGATGGTACATCGACCTGATGTGTGATCGAACCATGCGTTCAAAATCATACCGGGCCGATTACACATCAGTTCGATGGACCATCGACCCGGTCGTCTTTAGTTACACTAGTGAGGGTCGATGGTACATAGATCTGATGTGTAATCGAACCTTCCTTATTATAACCTGTATTTACTTGGATTGGGTCTATGTACCATAGAACCACCGTGCTTTAAATAGCATTATTTTTAAATACAGGTTCGATGTACCATGGGACCAAGTTTTAATAGTTTTACATTTGTGTGAAAGTGGTTCGATGGACCATCGAGCCATTTTACATTAAATACTAAAATAAACTGACACTGGGTCTATGGTACATCGAACCACTACGCATTTTAATACAAGGGTCGATGGTACATCAAAATGATGTGTAATAGAACCAGTCCCGGCGTCTCGCTGGTGGCAGGGGAGGCAGTGCGAGAGAGACAGAAAGTCTTTCCCACCACGTTTCCCCTCCAGCCGTCAAGTACAGTCGCGTCCAATACACTCACTGCTGGACTTTTTAGCGGTTGCGGACTTGGAGAATATTTGAACTTAACTGTACCGCTAGCGCTAGTGGGAGAAAGCGCTCAGCGCGCATGCTCCATCGAGACGCCATGCACCGTGAAACTATCTGTAGGTGGTTTATCTGATTTATTTATTTTTTAAAAGGAACAGATAGGACTAGACCACTTCATGCTTTATGGGGGGATATTTATCAACTTCGAAGACAATAGTACGCTTCTGATGTTGCATACAACTTGATGAATTCAAGGTCATTGCTATTTGCCGCCTCATTGATGCCTGGTCGTGCCTTTCAAATAACACTGACATTAGAAACCTATTTTTCATTGCAGCCGTTTTTATGTCGGAAGCTAGAAGCTACCCATGAACGATTTTGTCCATCTCTACTCAAAATACAAAATCTCAAAATTTATCTCCATCCAAAGTAACTTTTGGATCCACTTAACACTCAGTGTGTAGGCTACCTTTTTCTTGGCCAGAGTGTATGCAGTGTCTAACAGACACCGACTCTATATAACGCACAATTGAAGACAAAACTAAGCTTATAAATTATTGAAAGGGATTGGAATGAAAATGAAAATGACTGAATATCTTACATATGATTAATTAGAGGAATTTATGTTGAACAAAAGAATTCAATTTTCACTTATATGAAATTTAAAAAAAATCGACTTATGAAATTTTTTCCTCAACTTATACTATACTATTATCATCAACGTGATATTTGATTTATGCCACTGTTCTATTATCTTAAATTCTCAGTCCCCTACAAAATATCGAAACTAATACACAATAAAATGTATATGAACCCCAATAATTGAAAAATCTATCCATATGACCATTTGCTAATTTTCCAGTTTTTTTCTCATAACATGATATTGTCCTAAATTCTATATATTTCTAACTCGTAATATATTTCTATACTATTCTAACGCTCAGTACATAGAAAAAACAAAATAAAATATATTTGTACACTCACCTCATCAGGCTTGAGTGAAGAAGGGGGGAGGGACATAGTTGGGTCATTTTCTTCACTATCAGGGGATATCTTGATCCTATCAGATCCAGGGGGATATCTTGAAACAGCAGATGATGAAATTTTGTGTTGAATTCAGGATCATTCACATCATAAACGTCTGGGTCTCATTTTTTCTGAGAACTACCGGTCATCTTCTTATTTTTATATAAAAAAAATAATAAAATGTAATATAACATCTATTCAGTAACTAGCAGAAATAATGGTAGCTGTGTATGCAGTGTCTGGCAGACACCACAATGATGTTGTTGGTTGTGTATACAGTGTCTAATGGACACGCATCTTATATCGGCGAGTGTGTATGCAGTGTCTATTAGACACTTAATTCTGTCACTGTAAGCTTCAAACTAATAACGTGTTCACACCACTAGGTTTATCACTCAACTGAAGGTTACAATGTGTTCAGGAAGATTGGGAGCAAAGGTACTGTGGAGGAGGGAGTTGCATCCTATGCAGTTTTATCAACACACTCAATTGAAAATCAGTAGGTGTCTGTCAGACACTGCATACACAGTGTGTATTACACACCAAGGGTTAAATTGTACAACTCCAACATATTGTTACGGGTCTATCTCTAAAATAATGCTGGCAGCACTTAAATTTATCACTCGTACTTTATTAACACAAAGTATCCACAACTCACACTGTTCAGTTATTTCTTACACAAAATAATGAAATTAGAACAGATAAATCGATAATGTTCAGCTATTAAAGATTTTTCTATACTACTGTACAAAAATCGATTACTAAATGTCAAAAAGCTGATCTAATATTAAATAATAACTGTCTAACAAACTGTTCAATAATTCAAGGAGAAGCGTCTAATATATAACAGGTGAAACTCCACAAGCTCTTACAAGTCACTGTATAAACTGTCAAGTAAGCCTGAATAATAATCAGTCACAAGACACCGCAATTAACACTACAGACAATGAAAGTTCATTATCGCAGTTTGTAATAGCGCCAATGGGATTGCACTGTCTGTATTAACGGAAACTGTATTAAACTGTATTAACGAGTCACAGTACACTGCCACTTGTTATCAATGTAGAACAACAACTGATCCAACTTTTATGAAAGTCTCTCCTATTTATACATTTTTCCATAATCTAGAAAGAACTAGATATGAACTAGATATCTCTCCATCTTTCTATCAACTTCTATCGAATTCTAAAATAAACAGATAAGGACTCTTGCATTTTCCACAACATTCGATAAGATTCCATTAAATTCTAAGTGAACATTCTACAAGTGTAGATAAACTGCAAGGCAAAGAGAATGTGGGGGGGAAAACAAACAACCAGCCCAGACCAGAAGACTTGTTGACACAAGCAGATAACGCTCAAAATCCTTCTTTCCGTCCACAACAATATTATCAACACCTAATAATGTAGAACACGCCATTAGCCTATTTTTTTTATTAATTAAAAAAAAATATCAAGCCGGTACAAAAAATTCACAAGTTTGTTGCAATAAATGTTTCCCCTTCTCTTTATAAACAAATTTGTGTCCAATAGCGGTTTAATTCAATCTCTTAATCTGCAGTTTTTATGTATTTAATGGAAGTGATTTTTTGTACTTTATATAATAGAATGGAATTCAATTTTTGTAGATCTATGCAGAGGCTATGTAGGCCATAGGCTGTAATGCAACTCATTTTGTGGAATAAAATATTATTACTATATGACAGGATGCCATCACAATAAAAATTATTTAACTATTTAGGAATATGATGAAATTTCTATTAGTATTTAGCCTAATTAAAATTAATAATTATTCGCGGGCGCTATTTTCTTTCGGGTGAGGTTGTAACTGGGGAAGTTCTATACTGTCAATGGGTGGGGGGGGGGGGGGTCATGGGGTTTATGAAATAACCAAATATCCCTCAAAATTTCGGGGGGGGGGGGCTGAAGCCCCTTAAGCCCCACCTGACTACGTGCCTGATTATTAGTGACGATATTCTATATAGCGCACTTTACTAATTTACTGGGTGTTTGCAGGCGGGCCGCTTAGCGCAGTTGGCTGGGGCGTCGCAACTTCAACTTGCTGTCGATTAAGCGGTTGTGTGTTCGAATCCCGCTCCACCGTTAGGCATTTATGTGTAATCATTCACATCATTACACACGCACAACTCTCTGACTCATGTGGGCATCATCAGCAATAAAAAAAATCTTTTAGTGTAAAACTCTAGCAGTGGAGAATGTGAAACATTATTGGAGCGTGACTAACTTACATGACTCTTATAAGAAAATGAAATGATTTTTTTTATATGACATAAACTACTGGTCAGCTCAGTTGATAATAATATTCTACTGATCAGTTACTTCCAGATAGCCTACTTACCATGTCAGTTACAGAAACCTATACTTTCGGCCACTAATGGATTTTCATATCACCGTTTGTTAATCTCTAATTTTAACTTTTCAAGTGAATTCAACGACTTGCAGTCAAATTTTTATTAAAAATAAGTAGTATTTTACTTACTTTTGTAATAAGCGAAATACTACTTATTTTTAATAAAAATTTGACTGCAAGTCGTTCAATTCACTAGAAAAGTTAATATTAATAACGCAGTTCGTCATGGAACAAGAAATCCAGGAATCTCTAATTCTCTTAGTTTGAAATTGTTAAATGTTATTAGACTTTTTAGCAGTAAATAGGCAGTGATTATCAGTCAAAAGTAACCTAATGTATTGATGATTAGTATCAGTGGCGGATCCAGACATTTTTTTTGCGGGTGGCTGGTAGCTGCTGATGATATGATAGTCAGAGAGGGAGGGGGGGTAGAGGTGTACCGAATACAAGTAGTATTGTGTTGTGAAAGCTTTTGAATTTTTCAAAATCAATCATGTTGCACTACTTTTTCTATTCAGCAAGTACAAAAATCTAAACACCGAGTTGATTGTTGGTTGCAGGCAATGTAAATGTAACTAGGACATTACACAATATTAGAATGTTAACGGATTTCATACAATTGAAGACTTAGTAGTGGAATTAGGTAATTCTTTCTAATGAATATTTTACGAGCTTCAAACTTATTATATTGGTAAAAAGTTTACACTCTTCTAAAAAACGTTTTGGAGGTTTCGGGGGGCTTCGGCCCGAAAGCCCCCCCCCCCCCGTAAATCCGCCACTGCTCAGTACTTCTACCCCATACTTTCTACTTTTCCAACCGCATTTTAGCCCTAAAATTGCTAAGATTGGAGAGTATTTCCACATACCGTAATAAGTTGTTATGTGAATCCATAGATTGATGATGAATCATGTAGGTGATTCGTCACGATAGACAGGGTAAATGTCCGGAAATTCCAGTAAGATGACACAATGCGATTTTTTTTAGAGTATTAAATCTATTTGACGGCTTAGAGGATGGGCTTGCCGTTGATAATAATAAGTGCTAGCACTTAAAAAACGGGAATTCCAAAGTAATCTTGACCTTCCTCAATCTACAGGCCTACTTTTGTTTTTGTTCTGTGAACGTTTTAGTAGTCTATATGTGTTTTGGGGAAGAAGTGTTTTGTACAGCAGTTTGCAACTAAATGTATATAGTACATATAGTCAACATGATCGCACTGACACCACGCTCAGCGAGCGGCCAATCAATCCCAATAGGGCCAATATATTAATGTTTGTTCATATCTTCAACCCACAAGAATACAAAAGCAACTAGTCTACTACAGAATACAGAATGGATTCAGAAAATGCAAAGTGAAACAATAAAATATGTTTAACATTGACCCTTATAATTATTGTCTTAATTTTTCATAGATTTTTACAAATGTTGATATTTTTATGATCTCTATAGCACAGACTCATTCATTCCAAAATCTAAAAGAGCTCTCACATGGGGAATAAAAAGTAACGGTAAATAAAAGTAAAAGTAACGGAATAAAAAGTAAAAGAAGGGGTCTATTTAATCAAGCGCGTGTTCAGGGGGGTTCATGACTCCCCCACCCTCTCCCGAAAACTTAAATTCTAGAAGGGAGAATTTTATTCATGTATCGTTTGTCTGTTTCATTAAAAGATATTTTGCTTGTGTTTTGACACAAATCTAATACACAAAATCCTTCAGTAAACTTCTTAGACCTCATTATCAAAAAACTAAATAGCATGCTATACAAATTCAAAATCTACAGGAACTCAACTCTTATAGACTCACTCATTCACAACTCATCCAACCATCCACATCAACAAAACCTTGCTGCTTTTTAACTCCATGATTCATAGACTCTTAAATGTTCCAATACCGGTATCACAAGCTGACCACCAAGAAGAAATCAATACAATCAAATATTCAGCACAACAAAACGGATACAACACAAATCTAATAGACAAAATCCTTAGTAAAATAAAAAAATCCAAAACCTGCAAACCAAAACAGATTTGTCATACTCACATATTTCAACAAAAATCACACATCTTCCAAAACTCCAGATTTAACACAGGATTCAGAACATCAAACAACCTGAAACACCAGCTCCAACAAAAAGCATCTCACCTAACAAACAGCACAATTCACAAATTCTAATAACCAGGGATATATAAGCCAAATGCAACACATGCCCCAAGTACTATACATAGGACAAACAGGCAGATCATTCAATACAAGATACATAGGACAAACAGGCAGATCATTCAATACAAGATACAAAGAACACATCAAAGCACTCACTACATTCCAGCTCTGACTAAACATTTTCAGATCACTTAATCAACGCTGGACATTGACACAACAACATCCAATCAGACTTGGAAATTCTATACACATTCCAAAAAAGCCACAAACTAAATACACTGGAACAATATGAAATAAGTTATTCAAACATGTCAAACAAGACTGAACCTTCTTACTCAATGACCAAACACAATTCAAATCCAACGCAATTTTCAACTATATTGGCCGCTCATCCTAACCTCAACAAAACATGACCCCTGGCGGCAGGCTGACAGAGCTTCTTTTTAGAAGTGAAATGCATCCCTCCAGCATCTCAAGTATAAGTGAATGAAAATAATATTTTAAAATAAATATTGTATCAGTTTGATATTAGTTTTACTAAAGCTACTGATATTAGTTTTGATATTTAGCTTTATTTATATATGTAGTGCTTAGAGTTTAAGTTTACCCTCTCCACCACACTACATCACTGCTATGTCTGCTATCTATGGAATACTATAGAATTTTCTAATCGCTAGTGAGGTCTTATTTAAGGTTTTGGAATCTCTGGTAACTAATTTTTGAAATCCTTTTAATGCTATCGATAAAGTAAAAAGTAGATGCGTATGGCCTTTATATATTGGTGGGGAGACCCTTATGGGTATACAGTGGCGGATTAATGAATTTTTATGGGAGGGGGCGACATACCCTAAAAATACCCGTTGGTCGTGGGGTGGGGGGGGGGGGGGGTTATGGAATAAATTTTTTTGGAAATAGCCTTTAACCGCATTTTACACCATTCTAGCATTTAAAATGTAGTAGAAATATAATTTTTTCGTGTTTAAGAACAATCAAATTTCCCCTAGCTGGAGTAGTTTATTTCTGTATATTCATGTGGAATTAGGAATACAAATTTTTTATACAATACAATATGTCTTGAACAAAAATTGCTTTGCTAGCTTAATTTTTATCAAAATTTACAGAGAAATGAACAGAGTCTAAGCAATTTATTCGTGATCGTGATGATTTTTAGACCTATATATATATATATATTTAAATTAATCTCAACATTCTTTCATGTTTCATAATACCAGTACTACAATAAATACGTATTAGGTCAAAAACAAACAGAGATGTATATGCCCCTACCTATTCTATAAAAGATTAATCTTATTCAAACTAATTTCACTTGATATAAGATTTCCTTCATTCTCTGTCATTTGTTAATTCGTCATTGAATTAAAATTATGTCAACAGTTAAAGATAAAGTAAAGGTAATATAGAAAATAAGACAAAATAAGTATTACAACATTAATTCCCGGCCGGCGGAGGCGGAGTGGTAAGACAAGTTGGAGGTATTCCGTCTGTGGCGGGATAATTAAAATTTGAACCGTGGGCATGTCACAAGTGTTACCCTTTTTAATTTTTTAAAATGTGCAAGCCCTCGGGGGGGGGGGGGCGGTCGCCCCCTCCGCCCCCCCCTTTAATCCGCCCTTGTGGGTATAGTTCCACCTCGCCGCTTGAGTCACGTAATTGGAAACATGTTGGACTTATAATATTTTTGGTGGGTTCCGAACCCACTATCAACTGTATAATAATACCTTCACCACTGCGGACATTGACGATTGCATTAAATATATAATGGAAATCGGTGGATCACTTTGCTAATGTTTAGCAATGTTTAAATAAATTCTTCGATTTCTTGTTCTATAACGATCTGCGTTGTTAATATTAACTTTTTGTTGCAACTTCAACGACTTGCAGTCAGTTTTAGGCCTATATTGTGAATATATAATAAATGTACCCACATTAGGCCGAATTAATGTGAGTAAATTTTTGTGTATTCACAATATAAAACTGACTGCAAGTCGTTAAAGTTACAACAAAAATTTTAAATAAACTGAATAAAAACAAAAACACGAGTATGATTGAAACTTGTATAATTTTACCTTTCTATAAAATATCATACATTATTTGGAATGTATTCTGATTGTCGTTTGAAATCGAATTTAGTTTGCCACAGCTGTTGGAGAACCGGTTCCATTATAAGATATGCATGCACGCATTGTTTGATAAGAAAAAGAAGATCGCTGTAACAAGTGGATTGGATTCCAAATAAAACTTGAACTGAACAGGTTGCTTTGGTCAAAGCACTCTTGCCAATTCCTATTTTATTTTAGCACTTTGGGAAGTCAGGGGAAGGTCTTGAGTGAGTTTTTTTTTTTTTCAAAATAGTTGCCAATTAGATCTGTTCGATGGAGTAGGCTTCCAGTGGTGGAGACTCTGATTCGTATTAATTTATGGACTTGTTAAGTTATACAGTTATAGTTCCGCTAATAATTAGGCTCTCCAACTCTTCTACACGCGATCTAAAATAATAAAATATTGTCAAAATAATCAGGCTTTTTTACAAAAAATTATAACTAAACTAGGTTATCCCGGGTCGCACGAATGTGCGACTTTATTAAACTTTGTAAAATACATTCCAAATGTAAATTTTCTACATACATTCATATTTTCATCTGAATAAAAAATATATTTTGCAGTATTGTTGAACAGCCGATCAATATAATATTTTTCTAACATACCTGTGCTGGCAAAAATTTCATTTTTCAATTCTTTATCAGCTGATAAATATAAAATTTTCTTAACACCTGTGCTAAAGAAATTTTTTAATTCTTCTTCTTCTCCTCCTCCTTCTTTTTCACAACTTTTTCTTTTTCTTCTTCTCCATCTTCTTTTTCTTCTTATTCTTAATCTTCTTTTTCTTCTATTTCGTATTTTGATACAATAATTAAGGAAGACTTGGAACAGATTTAAATCAAATAATAAAATATCCTTAATATTTATGAAAACGAAATTTAGGTAGCCTACTTTCAATTTATCAACAATGGAACAATTTATTAATTGCAGTTTTCTTGAACTTCGAGGAATCTTTATATAAAATAGGCGAACATGTTTTTTTGTGATGACAACTCCTCCGTGGTTTCTCGACCGATTTTGTTCGTTCACGTCTCATTTGAAAGATCTCATCGAGTAGATGTTTGATAAGGTCTTACATTTTGAAAAAAGTCATCGTGGACATGAGGAATGAACGATCAAAGTTTTAATTTTTGTCATTGCTTCAACATAGGGATCGGTGAGCTGAAAATTTTCACATTTCAACTTATGATTTGATGATCAGCTGTTTTGAAACAAAAAGTTTATTTTTCATTGTTCATTCAAAGAGAGAGGGTGGGAGGATAGGATAAAGAGGAAGAGAGAGAGGAAAGAAGAAGGTGAAAAGAAAGAAGAAAAAGAAGAAGAAAAAGAAGAAGAAAAAGAAGAAGAAGAAGAAAAAGAAGAGGAAGAAGAAGAAGAAGAAAAAGAAGAGGAAGAAGAAGAAAAAGAAGAGGAAGAAGAAGAAGAAGAAAAAGAAGATTAAGAAGTAGAAAAAGGAGAAAAAGAAGAAGAAGAAGAAGAAGAAGAAAAAAAAGAAGATGGAGAAGAAGAAAAAGAAAAAGTTGTGAAAAAGAAGGAGGAGGAGAAGAAGAAGAATTAAAAAATTTCTTTAGCACAGGTGTTTTAAGAAAATTTTATATTTATCAGCTGATAAAGAATTGAAAAATGAAATTTTTGCCTGCACAGGTATGTTAGAAAAATATTATATTGATCGGCTGTTCAACAATACTGCAAAATATAAGGAACTCATAGCATCATAAGTATCTTTGATACCCACTTAGAAATGGAGCAACTCATACTGTGCTTAAACGTATCATCATAGGCAATGCTGTCGTTCAGTATGTAGAAAATCTACATTTGGAATGTATTTTACTAAGTTTAATAAAGTCGCACATTCGTGCGACCCGGGATAACCTAGTGTAGTTGAAAATTGAGTTTGATTTGAATTGTGTTTGGTCATTGTGTAAGTTGGTTCTATCTTGTTTATGGTGTTTGAATATTTCATATTGCTCCAGTGTATTTAGTTTGTGGCTTTTTTGGAATGTGTGTAGAATTTCTAAGTCAGTTTGGATGTTATTGTGTGAGTGTCCAGTGTTGATTAAGTGATCTGCAAATGTTGAGTCAGTGTTGGAATGTAGTGCTTTGATGTGTTCTTTGTATCTTGTGTTGGATGATCTGCCTGTTTGTCCTATGTAGTACTTGGGGCATGTGTTGCATTTGAGCTTATATATTCCTGGTTTGTTGAATTTGTGAATTGTGCTGTTTGTTAGGTGAGCTGGTTTTTGTTGGATCAGGTGTTTCAGGTTGTTTGCTGTTCTGAAGCTGACCACCAAGAAGAAATCAACACAATCAAATATTTAGCACAACAAAACGGATACAACACCAATCTAGTAGACAAAATCCTGAATAAAATGAAAAATAAAAATCCAAATCCTGCACACCAAAACAGATTTATCACACACATATTTCAACAAAAAATCACACAAAATAGCTTACATCTTCCAAAAATCCGGATTTAACACAGCATTCAGAACAGCAAACAATCTGAAAACCAGCTCACCTAACAAACAGCACAATTCACAAATTCAACAAACCAGGAATATTTTTGCTCAAATGCAACACATGCCCCGAGTACTACATAGGACAAACAGGCAGATCATTCAACACAACATTGTAGCAGCACCCCTGGTAGCAGGCTGACGAAGCTTCTTTTCAGAAGTGAGATGCATTCCTCAAGCATCTCCAATATATGTGAGTAAAACATTATTTAAAAATGAAATACAGTGTCAGTTTTAATATTAGATTGAAAATCTCAAGAAGTCTTTGAGGTTCCTCTTAATGGTGTTCCATCGTATTAGATATCTCTGTAATTTTAATGTGGTGAAGGAGCTGTATTTCGCTTTTGTGCATTCGAAAATTGATTATGGGATAACCTGTTGGGGAAGCTCCTACTACACAAATCAGGACCAAATTATTAAAATACAGAAAGCTTTTATTGGAACAATAACAGGTAGCAAATTTGACGAGCATACCTTCCCCTTGTTCTGCCATCTCCGAATTCTGCCTGTTAGATTTTTGTTTATACTCAAGCTTCTATCTGTGTTCTTTGAAATTAGTGGAAATAGAGGTTTAACAATAAATTGATTATTGAAAGCCTGTAACCACAGATTGTCGAACTAGGCGGGCTGCAGGCTCTCCTATCAGAGGTCCAAAATCGAATTTCACTCTCTTCCAGAAAACGTTCATGTTCTTGGCATTTAGATTTTTTAATGCTATGCCCCTTAGCTTAAAGTCAGCAATCATGGCATCTAATAGTAAAAGTCTGATTAAAAGCAAAACTAAAGTGTGGCTATTGTCTCTTACACCCGACTACGTAGAAAGCTTGTTCCAGATCCTTGTTTGAGCTTGTAGATTGAACAATTCCATTTGAATTCTAAATAACAAGTGCATACTTCTATTTATATTTAATAATTTGATGATAATCTCTTATGGTTGTGCATCAACTTATCTGCAAACCCTTTCCACTGTTATTTCTATCCTACTTACTTAGTAAATCCTTTTTAAACCCTAATTAAGCCTTCTTTCCAGGTGGAATTTTCCCTCTGTTAAACTTCTATGATCACTTTTTGTAATTTGCTGATTTTTTCTTCTTACAATTTATTATATAGTACAATTCATTTGAATAATTATTTCAAAATATATAACCTCTTTAACATCAGGATATTGCATAAATTATGTTTTTTTTTAGTTTTCTTCTTTTCTTCTATCTCTTTCATTTTGAAATAGGTTTATTTTATAGGCTACCTCCAGCGGTCCACTGGTTGCATCTTGTGTGCTGGATTGTATTTTCTCTTTAAGATTAATTTTTATTTTATATTGTTTTTTTTTAATGAATAATATTTTGGGATCGAACATAGTTTTTCTGTAGAAAAGAAAAAACACTATATATTGCTATTTTTCTTTTGAGAACAAAATCTATCTATCTATCTTTTTAGCTACTAAGTAAGAAAATTAGGTTTGTTTTTTTTTCAATTCAAACCCAACAAAAATTTCGATTATTTCAACTTTTGTTTCAACTGAACACTCATAGTCTATGTTTAATGTATAGCCTTTTGATTGTAGAAGTCTGTTCTAGACATGTACATAAAAAATGTATATTAACGTTATAGGTGATATATTGACTTTTTCAATGACTTGCAATTTTAATTAAGAATAAGTAATATTTTACTCACTCTCTAGGCTGTAAGATTTCGAATCGTCGATTTGAGGTGAATTTTTTGTAGATTACGTCTTGAAGACTCCAGTTAAGGAGTATAAGACAAGTCAGATTAACAATTATACTCTTATAAACTAGTTACCATAATCACTATAGCCTATCAATTATTTGGGGTGAGGCTTAATTTTGATGTGAAAGGAACTCTTGTTCACTATAAAAAGCTATAAAAAGCTTTATCAACTAAATATATTTTTAATTGTTTTTTAAATATTTCTATATTTTCAAGACTCTGTAAAAACTGTGGTAGCTTGTTTGAGAGTTTCCTACCAATATAACTAGGTTTTTGTTTGAATAAGCTACTATTGTGACTCACCAAGAGATCATCTCCTCGGCTTCTTGTATTATAATCGTGTACATCAAGATTTAGGTTAATATCATTCGTTTTTACATATAGAGTAGCTTCATACACATATAAGCAGGGTACTGTTAGGAGACCAAGTCTCTTGAACAACGGCCTACATGAATCTAATCTATTTACTCTTTACACCTAACCGCTTTCATTTGGATCTTAAACACCCTGTCAATGTTTTGTTTTGATGAATTACCCCGTACTACTATAATGTAATACAATTTATCTTTTTTTTTATATTTATTAGTGTTTGCCATAGGTCTTACTAGACCTGGCAACGCAAGATGTAATAAATAAATATCAAATATCATACTAAGATAGCATACCTAATATGTGACAGTAATAAGAGCCCATGGTAAGCTGTAAAAAGTAACTTTTTGTCATTCAATCTAGCGAGCTGGCGCAGGACAAAACAATTCAACTACTTGCAGTGAATTTTAATTATGAATTATCTATTCGAAAACGTTTGGCCTAGAGATTGAGTAAAATACAAATGTAAAATAAGTAATTTTATTACTTATTCTTAATTAAAATTGACTGCAAGTAGTTCAATATTCCTAAAAAGTCAATATTAACAACGTAGTTTGTCATGCAACAAGAAATCCAGAAATAAAATAATATATAATGCTTTACTTTCAATTCATTTGTATATTTCACTGTTGCAAATTAATCAAAAGTTTCTTCTAAATGCATTATCGATATAATTGGTTTAGGTTTTTTGCTTCGCTTTTCAAGCAAAGTATAAACTAAAATATGAAGAGACTACTCTATCATTAATCAACTCTATCATCACTTGCGTTGTGGTCCGGAACCCACCTATAATATTGTAAGTCCACCATATGTTCCCCTTAACGTGGCTCAAACGGCGAGGTGGAACTACCTGGATGGTTCTCCTCACTGGAAACGTCGTACGTTTATTATAAATATATAATATTATTACTTATAGATTGATAAAAACAGCAACAAACTATAATAAATTATACTCCATCTGTGAAACAACGATATACAATCTTTTAGTTTCTTTCATCACATAAAAATCACTCCAATTAAGATTAAGAATGTTAATGTGAACCTTTAGAACCAATAAAAATGGATATAAAAACTACTTCATAGCGCATTCGACAACAGCATTTATTTATTTCATCTGAATAGAAATAGTGGCTGAAAATTAAACTGAATGCCATTTTCATTCGTGGTTGAATATTGATTTATGACTCCTTAGACTCCAGAGCAAACGTTATGTCTGCAGTATGAGGGAGTCAGCTTTGAATTATTCATAAGGAACAAGGAACACTCTGTCCATTATTCAACTATTAATAATGTCAATGATATGGTATTAGCGTTTTTGACGTATACACTACCAACCAAAATTAAAATATTTTCATTTTTTTTATAAATGTTTTGATGTACGAAACTGGTACCTATGAGAGTTGTCAACTACTCTGATAAATATAAATTATATTTCAATCTCTTTACTGATATTTGAACTTCTAATGACCTAATACAACCATAATAGTTTGGTCCTGCTCCTGATAAAATAGAAATAATAAACTCCTGTTTCTTTACGGATATTTGAATTCCTTAATTAATAATTAATATGTATGAGAACAGCTTATATACATCGCTGGTAGTCTACCTATGCTTGCTTTAGGACATTGAATACTTTACATTATTTTTAATAACATTAACAATATAAACTTGAAAAAAACACTTTGAAATGGAAATTAACTCACGTTATGGCGTGACGGCCGTTTCGCTCTGTTGTCTAGAGCATCGTCAGACGACCCACAGTACACTGTGTACTGTAGGTCGTCTGACGATGCTCTAGACAACAGAGCGAAACGGCCGTCACGCCATAACGTGAGTTAATTTCCATTTCAAAGTGTTTTTTTCAAGTTTATATTACATATTAGTGGAAACAAGATGGATCTTCAACATCACATTAACAATTTACAATTTTTTATAGCATTAGTTTCAAACCCTACATAATATTATAACTATTGAAGTTGCTAACATGCTCCTTCCATTTCTTTGCTTCGCCATATCTATGCTCATATAGATATTGATGTAATGCAATGGGAAATATATTATATAGGTCATGTCTTTATTTGGCATCTTTTAAATTCTATTGATCGCTGTTCATTTAGCTACCATAATCTAATATGACAGATACATGGGACACGTTCCACAACATGTTAAGAAACGAAATGCTAAGAAAGTTTTGTGCACAAAAAATTATTGCGACATTCCTCTAGATCTATATTATAACATATGTAATTCAAACAACAGCAGCCGAAAATTGATACCCAGCAATTTTTGATACTTGATGTTAATTACTCTTTAAAATTAATATGAGCACAGATTAAAGAACAACCGTCTTTACTTCTCCAAAGTTATCAACGATTTTGCTACAAAAATAAAAGTTATATTTTGCTTTATATTTAATATGATGTGATGGTGATAATCATTAATCAATGTTTCTTTTGATCAGTATAATTTGTATCAATATCATTAAGGTTAATATTATTTGTATTAAAATATATTAATCAAATAAATGAGTAAATTGTTCCTAAATCACAGTTGCTTCGAATATATAGCCTACTGAATACTATGACAATTTATTATATTATTTTATAATTCAATTTAATTATTTATTCATTGATATTTCATTGTAAAAAATTTCATACTAGAATTTGTTTTTATTATTCAATGTAAGAAAAGCCTGTTGTGATATTTTGACAGGCTTACACCATTATTAAATTCACAATATTACAAACGGAAGGGCCGCCAAATGCGTTTCGCTTGGGGTCGCCAATTGTCTTAAGATAATTACTGATATAGTACCTACTATTTTAAAGAATATTGTAGTTAGCCTATATCTCATAAGAGGTGGAGGAGGGGTTTATTGGTCTTTGAACCTCATAGGGATGGCTTGCGAACCAGAGACAAATAAAATGTATACGGTAACCTAATATGTATTCAACATGAACCTTCTTCCACCCAATTTATTCTCTATTAAAAAGCATTAATTCGAATTGAGAAAATCTTGAATTCAGACAAAAATCAAGTTTGGATCAATTTACTATATACGGAGTAGTTTTGACCGGTGACAGTTAACATTGGCGGATTATTAAAACTGAATTACAAGCCACTAGTACTGGGGTGCCCAACTGTTCTCGTAGGCGAGCAGTTCGCGAGCAAAAATCGGGATTTTTTCCCCCCCGATTTCCACATTTTTTGGGGGGAAATTTTAGTTTTTTTCTATTTCAACAGGGTCAACATTTTCATTTTTTTAAATGTTAATAGTTTTGGAAAATTCTTTTTTCTATCAGATAGAAACCGACAAATTTGTACTAAATGTAATTTGAATGCTTTTTGATACCGTAATTCACTGGTGTTTGGGGGGGGAGATGAAAAACAAAATTTCGTTCAAAAACGTGGGGGGGGGGGCATAGAAATTTTAAACTTTTTGTTTGTGAGTAATTTTAGCTTTTTTGATTGGAAGTGTAAGGTAAGTAGGTGCAGAAGTTCAATATGCCTTGTTACCGCTAGAAAAGTCAAACGGGTTGGAGAAAATTTCGAAAACTTTAAGAAATGTTTTTTATTTTTAAATTATTTTGTAGAGGATAAATAAATAATATTGGCAAAAGGCATTGAAAAGTGAGCAAAATATGTATGTGAAGTTTTATCAATAAATCATCCTCTCGTAGAGGAGAGGTGCTTAAAATAAAAAGTGACAATATGGAAAATATTCTGACTTTCTGTTGAATAAATTTTATATGATGTTGAAGACCCATCTTGTTTCCACAAAAGCAGAGCGAAACGGCCGTCACGCCATAACGTGAGTCAATTTCCATTCAAAAGTGTTTTTTAAGTTTATAAATTTTATAGGTTTTTGGGATTGATGTTGGAATGTAAGTAGGGGACATTAAGAAAATTTCGATGCACCGTCTTGGATAATCCGTGGGCGGGTTTTGTAGGGGGGAAAAGTCCGTATAAATTTTCAAAATAAAAATCCATGTATTATTATTTATTTACTATAGAATAGGTATGGAATATCGGGTCCTTCAATACTCCATTGAATCGGTTTATTTGTTTCTCGAAACAGTTTAACATTTTTTTTGTCATTTTTGTTTTGTTCAGTCAGCCTAAACAGTAACATAAAATTATTCCTAGAAAAAGTTAATGGAAGTAAACACAGATGGAAATGTTCGGAACCCACCTAAAACTGTAGTTCCACTCATCAATCATCATCATCCAACTCATTACCCACGCACAGGTCTCGGACCTATGTGGGCTTCATCCTCCAAAAAAAAAAAAAAAAAAAAAATGAAACTTCCTCAAAATGTTAAGTTACGGGAAAAACATTGTAGAAACATATTCTATTTATTTTTCTATTTAACATTTTTACATGAATTCAAATTTCTTTTTATTTTAAATAATATTTTATCACATAATCTAAATAATTTAGTTATAGAGGCTTATTAATATTTTGACAAAATGAAATGAAACGGGATTCGCAATAGCAGTATACTTTAGAGGCAGTCAACCCAATCGTCATTATTATTGTAGCCGGCAGATCTGTCATCAGATCAGAGCACGCAGTAGCAGAGAAAAACGTAAAATTTAATGAGATCTGGCAAATAAACGGCAACAGTGCTGAAGGGTGAGCATGCATATGCGAAGGACGCGTGTAGATGATGTTGCAGGAATGAAGAAGTGACGGATGGAGGGAGTGATGATGAGTGAGAGCGAACAGAACAGAGAAAGTAGAGAGGGAAATACCTACGCATTCTAGCGCATGTTTTTGGAACTTAGTGTGAGCAGTCTGGGTTTGTCTGTGATATGAGTATTCAAAATATTTATGAAAGAGAAAACCTTTCCAATTTATTAGGTGGTATGTTTTGTCACATCCAAAATATCTTGAAGTTAGTGTCATACCCTACCCAGGTAATTTCTTTTTGTGTAGACTACATCTTGGAGACTCCAGTTAAGGAGTATAAGACAAGTCAGATCAACAATTATACTCTTATACACTAGGTACCATAATTACTATATCAATTAGTTGGTGTGAGGCTTAATTTTGATGTGAAAGGAACACTTGTACACTATAAAAAGCTTTATCAACTAAATATTTTTTCAATTGTTTTTTAAAAAATATTTCTATATTTTCAAGACTCTTTAAAAACTGTAGTAGCTTGTTGTAGAGTTTCCTAACAATATAACTAGGTTTTTGTTTGAATAAGCTACTATTGTGACTCACCAAGTGATAATCTCCTTGGCATCTTGTATTATAATCTTGTATGTCAAGATTTTGGTTAATATCATTCGTTTTTACATATAAAGTAGCTTCATACTCATGTAAGCAGGGTACAGTTAGAAGACCAAGTCTCTTGTACAACGGCCTACATGAATCTAATCTATTTACTCTTTCTATACACTTAACCGCTTTCTTTTGGATCTTAAACACCTTATCAAGGTTTTGTTTGATGAATTACCCCATACTAAGATAGCATACTGTTACGGGTTCTAATAGCTAAAATAAGGCTGGCAACACCAAAGTTCACACTTGCACTTTATTTACACAAATCAATTGTAAGTTCAATTAATTAAATAAAAGCAGATCATCAAATGACAAGCTAATACCTATTTTCAGTAATTATTTACAAGAATTGATAAATAAGTAATTACAGGCTAATCAATAATAAAATAAACAAGAGTCTAATAAACTGTACAATAATGCAGAAAGAAATTATAAAAAGAGCAACTAATCACTTACAAAAACACAGTCCAATTCGTTATTTTACAGTCCCAAATAATATCACTTAACACAACGTCTTTAAACTATTAGTAAGCTGCATAAACATTAAACACTTGTCTCTGCACTTGACACTCTAAAGACTGAATAAGGCACTGTTTACCACACTGGCACGAGATCTGTAATACAATCTGTCACGCAGGTTTGTAGAAAAACTAACTCACTGGTTCACGTGGACTCCTTTATATAACTGTTGTAGTTGTATAATTCCAAGAATCAGTGGCGTAACGTTTTCCAGTTGGGCCCCCCCGCAACCGATTTTCCGGGCCCCTCAAAATCATATAAATATCCCCCTCACCCTTGCCACCCCCACCCCTCCCTGAAAAACTTGCATAATTATTTTGTGGGCAGTTATAATTATGTAAGAACTAAACACCTTTTTATAAATTAAATTTTAAAATTCAGTCATGTTTCAAGGGGGGCAAGTCTAATGATTTGGGCTGTAGCGTGCGGGCTTCTGAAAGATGGAAATAGTTGAGAGTTGATTATATTATAAATAAATAATCTTGAAACCTAGAAACCTTGAAATTGATGTCTTCCATAGGATCCACATTCACATCCTCCTTGTTAGCACCTTCGCTCCTTTTCCCAGAAAATGTGTTCTCTCAGAATTCGCCTCATTTGCAGACACGGACACAGGTTCAATTTTCAATAAAAAGGCATTTTATCTAAATTACCGCGAAATTACTAAGTCAGGAAAAGAGAAAAAAATTAAGAAATTTATTCTTAAGAGACAGAAGATAGAAAACGTAAACTACTTTATACAGTACTTGATCCTATTATAAGAAAAAAATTCAACTGCGTTGGGAGAACTGACAATTGTTCCAAAACTATTATTTATATACTTATACAATAATCATGTAATTTATCCGATATATCAAGGGTATAAATATTCCTTCTGAGCATATTGTTTAAAAATGTACTAGTCGATAAAAAATAGAAATAACTAAAGCATGACCGTACAACATCACAATACCATAAACGCAGTATGTTGAAAAATAGAATAGAAATGAAAAAAAAATGGCACTCCAAATAATAAAATTCACGATCACGAACTCAATAATGAATAAACATATGGTTTACTCTAGGCCAATTTACCGGACACGTGTATCCAACAGGACGATTCAAAAGAGACTGTATGAAGAAAAATATTGACTTTAATTTCTACACAACCCCCCACTTTCCATTACTTCGTATATGCTAATCAGACCTCAGACAGCGCAGTCTGTTAGTATGTTAATGTTTGTATTTAATTTTTCTCCCAGTTTTAAAAAATAATTATTTAATTGAGTAGTTATTTTGATAGCTTGTCAATGCTGTATGCAATATGTTTTTTCTTTTATTGTTCCCTTACTTTCTATGGTGTAGGATAAATTAAAATTGCAATATGAGACATTTTAAAACTACAGGTAATTCTGGTTTTCATTAATGTCTTTCTTGTTTTTATAGTGTAAGTTTAATAGTACATCTACGATATTATACAAGTTACGTTTGTACGTTAATGTTTTGTACGAAATTATTTTCATAGTGTAATCTCCATTATATTAATTATTAAAAAAATCTTATGTCCAATTTATTGTAGGTTTGTTATATTATTGCAATTCATCATTAAAAAAGCATTGCAAATACAGAATTATCAAGGAAGAACGTATCATTAGCCTAACAACTCTAATTAAAGTCATCACCTACATACTAAGTTAACCATGCTACTGTATGGAAGGTGGTTATAGTGATTCGAAATAAGTTGTAAGCAAATCACTTTTTAGGAATGTAATAATTCTTAAAAAATGTAATAATAAATTTCCTATTTATTTGGGATTTTTATTTGAATCTCAACCACCTTCATTCTTTTATAACTTTCATATGACGTTTTCTTCTCTCATTTTTTACCTATAAGTTATATAGCCACTGCCTGGAGTATGATCGTATCAGGCCGGGCGCTTCACTTGGTTTTTTCACCTATGTTCTGCCGACGATATCAGGAGAACGACTGATCTTAGAGAAAAAGCTTCGAATGAAAAATAAAATTCAACTCTTTATCTAAAACTTTCCCGATTACGAAACTTGCCTGTCTTAAAGATAAAAAATTTCCTCGCTTACCAACTTTTTCATGTCACGATTTCAAATTTGTATAAAGCTCTCGACTTTTATTACTTATTAACCTTGAATAGAACTCGAAATTGGTAATTTGAGTTACACCATTAGAATTGGTGTTTTATGTAGTATATGTACATCAAATTTCAAAATTTTAACTTGATCTGAAGGGTGTTGGACGACGATGTATTTGAAGCGCGTGCATTTATATTTAATATTTTGAGCTTCTCTGCACCCGGTTTCGAATTTCTATGTCCAACCAAGATGGCCGACTTGGCTTCACCTCCCGTAATGCTGTAGGTATAGGAGTGCTCCATCTATTGGTCTTATGTGATCGCTGATGCTAATATACATTGAGGAATTCGATGGGAAAATAATATTAATTTCCTCTAATATTTGCACTGTGGAGACATAGCCGTCATGATTTATAACAGTCTAGATAAGTTTGTTTGAAGAGTGTTTTGTCCTCGGTATGTCTCCATTCCCGAGGTCACAACATCCTGCTTCTGAATTCCTTCACTATCTGCGAATTATCTGCTATCTGGGAATTAATTGATAAAGTAAACAATAAACATTGGCCTGACAATATTTAGCCAATTCATTCTTTCTTTCTTCCTTCAGTGTTTCAGTTTTATTTCTTTTGGAAATTTTTTTTTATTTCCGTCTGGGCACGGGCCATTTCTTAAAAAAATTTATTTTTATTCCGAGCCCCCTTATAGCCCGGGCCTCCCCCGCGCCGCGGGGTCTGCGGGGGTGTACGTTACGCCACTGCCAAGAATTGGATATCCGGGAAAACAATGGAATGATTTAAATAGAGAAAGTGCGTGACTAACTGCCTGTTTGCTTTCGTAACAATACCAAATATGGTATAAAGTAAGAGCCCATGGTAAGCTGTAAAAAGTAACTTTTTATCATTCAATCTAGCGAGCTGTCGCAGGACAAATACCCCAGACGAAATTTCACAACATATTTTCTCAATGTTTGGAGCCCAGGTGAATCGTGTACCCAACAAAACTCCTAGGGTACATTAATGTGGAACATTATGTCGAATGGTACGTTTTGTCTTTAGTACGTTTTATTGGGTATTCCTTAAATTTCTTTCAAAATGAATAACACCCTCCTTTCAGATTGCTCAGTAATTTTTCAATTATTTATAACTCCATTTCAATGCAATTAAGCACAGAAGCTACCAGAACTCAACTGTCAAGAGGACACACCTTTTATAAGATTAGCTCATTCTATTACCTGTAGTTTTTGATTGAAACTAATCGAAAATTTCCCAGAATTCATGGGAACCTTCTAAATATCAGTAGTCTCAAAAGCAATTATTCAGAATAGCCCATACCTTATGGATTGTAATTGACAAGACTAAACTATTCATTAAGTTACCCTCAGGCAGTGGCGGATCCACGGGAGGGAAAGGGAAATTCCCCCCCTCCCCAACGCAGAAGAAGAAGGAGAAAAAGAAGAGGTAGGAAAGAAGGAAATAAAGAGAAGAAGAAGAAGGAAAGAAAGAGAAGAAGAAAAATAAGAAGGAATGGAAATGACAGAAAACAGTTGAGAAGTGGAAAATAGATAAGAAGTAAAAGGAAAGAAATTGGTGGGAGGAGAGAGATGATAATGAAAAAATAAGAAAAAGTTGGAAAAAGAAGAAACAATAAGGAGAAAATTTTAAAATAGAAGAAAATGAAGAAGAGTTTTCAAAGTTGACAAGCGAGGAAAATGAGACAGCAATACCTTTCCAACAATACTTTTCTATTGCAAATATTGTGTAGGCCTACTTCAGTACCGTACTTGGTCTTAAATAATGCTAGTACTGAAAGGTTTTTGTGGATTCTGCAGCTTATCTATACATGGATGAGGACTACTATGCCCCCCCCCCCCCCCACGTGACATTAACATTTTTTGTATTTTAGCAGGCATTAGACAATTTTTGGCAATAGTCAAAGATGTCTGGAATCGCTCAAAATGTGGTTTAAAAGGAATTTTATATTTTAGACGTTTTCAGGGAGACCCCCACTCAAATTTTTAAAGTCTACAGAACTACTGAGACCCCAATCAGGAGCAGTGAGGGATCAAATATAGAAAAGTGGAAGTTTCAAGTGAGGTTCGGATCTCCCATTGACAATAACACAAGAACTAGATAACATTTACTTTGGCACATAACGTGGGTTGAAGTGTTAAATTAGAAGAATTAATACCTAGAATCGCTTGAAATGTGGTTTTAGAGAGGTTATTTTTCCAAAATTTTCTCGGTGAGTACCCCAAACCACTGTTTTCAAATAAATAGTCATGTATATTATTTCAATTTATCAATAGATGTCTACTACTCAAATTAAAAATTACTAATGTAATTATTGTACCGAGAGTGTGAAATCTAGTCAGCTCCCAGGCTTCATGTTATCTATTTATAGAATATGATCTTTTAATACAATTGATAGCTGCTGTATTGATCAATTACAATTTTTTTTCTAGTTAAGTTTATTATGAACATTTCAATGTGATATTCCCAATTAATGTTCATTTGAGATACAAACATTAAACTATGGGTTGAACATGATTTTTGCTACATTAATTATTCTATTTACACTCAGAAATTATATTCTATTTATGCCCAAAAAATAAAGTTTCTGGTTGTTTGGCAGTACAGGACGTTGTAAAGCCAATAGGTTAACAATTACATTTTTTTTATCTAACAGTTTGATTAAAAGTGTTCTACAAAAAAGAAAGTTGGTTTCATTTCAATTGAACCTTAAATTGCTTCAAATTCACGATTTTAGGTCACATTTTCAAAAACAACCCGGGCTACTCCCCCTTTTCCCCCCAAAGTTAGTTTATGCCCACTCTCGTATTCCCCCCCGAAAATCTGCTGCTGGATCCGCCCCTGCCCTCAGGCCACTCTCAACACAGACCAGTTTCAATAAAACGAAGCCGTTATTATTAATATTGTCTATTATTTTAATATTAATAAAATAATTGATTATGAATGAATATGTTCATAACGTCTATTTGTTAATAAATCCATAGCAACATCTGCGTCACCAATAGGAGAATAAGTTATGTCAAGATCTCCAAAACACACAATATCTCACATAGGGAGCAGTCTTCAATACTAAGTATGAGTACAGTAACTTCTAACCTGTTTCATGCATAATTCTCATCTGACGCACGATGATATAGACATTATAAATTTCAGTAGTAGAATACAGGATTGCAAAAGACCATGAATAGCATAGTTCCATTACAAAAAGGGGGATAATTCATTGTCATTGATAAGAAGAAGTCAAATATTTTGAGTGTATGGTCCAAACGTGAACCACGAAGAAATTCAATGTCACTACAGCCTCCAGATTGAAATAATAAAACCGATAAGAGTTGCAAAAACAAGTTTAACCTTTGACCATCAACCTTCATTTGAATAATACAGTATCGATTGTACTTTATATTCCAATTCTACTAGGCTATTGGGCGAATGTTTGCAATAATTTGAATTTCAGAATTTTAAGTTCACAATATTTTGCATATTTTAACTCACAATAAATGACGCTCCTTTTAGCTGAATATGGTTTTACTGTGGAAATTAAATAATGTCGCCGATTTGGGGCTCATTTCAATAATGGAGTATTGCATTTATAAAAATTATTTCATTTTGTAGATAAAGATGGAATTAGTGTTTGTGACTTGTTTTACTCAGGTTTAAAAAGTTGAAATAAGAAATAGACTACACTCAAAAAATTATTAATCTGCCGACACATTCCAGCAACGATTTAACAGCATTAATGTTTTGTTGAATAGTTCCAAATCCATTTTTCATCCACCTATTAAATTTACAGGATTGCGTGTTTGTCGTTCGAAGGAGAGATCAACTTGTTCACATTATTCTCCAGTTCATAAATTTTCATAGGTTGGATAATTTTGACCAGCATTCCTTTCACAGTATTCATGCAGATCGCTCTTCTGAAAGTATTTGCTATGCAAAGAATCTCTTTTTAATTGCAAAAAAAAGAAATTATTTTCAAAAGATAAGCTTACTAAAATGAAAAATTGCTGCGTTTCAATTTTCGGCTGCTCTTGTTTGAATTACACCTGTTATAATAATAATAATATCGTGTGACCTGGCTGGCTCAGGTCTGGTGTCAGAGTTATCAGGTCGCATCTGAATAAGTTCAGGGCCTCTGACGTGACTTAACGACTGTTTTTTAGGCAGCCGGGACCGACAGCTTAACGTGTCCTCCGAAACACGGGAGTGGCCCAAGGTAAAAACTTTCGGTCAGAACTGGGATCGAACCCGGGACCTTTGGGCTAGCAAACCAGCACTTAACCCACTCGGCTACGGGTTATAATATAGAGACCTAGAGCGATGTCGCAATAATTTTGTGAACAAAAATTTCTTAGCATATTGCTAACATGCTAAACATGTCCCATGTTTTCTGAAAGAGTACATTCGATTCATGTAGGCCGTTGTTCAAGAGACTAGGTCTCCTAACTGTACCTTGCTTATATGTGTATGGAGCTACTTTATATGTAAAAACGAATGAGATTAACCACTAAAATCTTGACGTACACGATTATAGTACAAGAAGCTTAGGAGATTATCACTTGGTGAGTCACAATAGTAGCTTATTCAAACAAAAACCTAGTTATATTGATAGGAAACTCTACAACAAGCTACTGCAGTTTTTAAAGTCTTCAAAATATAGAAATATTTAAAAACAAAACAATTGAAAAAATATTTAGTTGATAAAGCTTTTTATAGTGTACAAGAGTTCCATTAACATCAAATTTAAGCCTCACCTGAATTGATTAATATAGTAATTATGGTATCTAGTGTATAAGAGTGTATAATTGTTGATCTGACTTCTCCTTAACTGGAGTCTCCAAGACGTAATCTACAAAAAAATGTGCCTTTCCTGTCAGATAAAAGATGAGCAATCGATAGACTTTGAAAGATGTCAAATAAGACATGACCTATGTGATATATTTCCCACTGCATTACATCAATATCTATATGAGCGTGGATATAGTGAAGCAAAGAAATTGAAGGAGCAAGTTAGCAACTTCAATAGTTATAATATGTAGGGTTTGAAACTAATGCTATAAAAAATTGTAAATGGTCAATGTTATTAATAATAATGTAAAGTATTCAAGTATAATTGGAACTATTGACATTTACTTAATAGTAAGATGTGTTATTTGAGAAAACCTAGAAAAGTGGAGATCTTTATAATAGAAGATTTAATACAAGGTCTTCTAGGTAAAACTTTTGGTTTTTTGGACTAAATGAATAATTAGACGTAATATTACATATTTTTCTTCTTTGTTGCTTTCTAGATGTTCACAGTTTTTAGTTATTGATTTGACTCGTATTTTCGCTTGTTACTCCTCCCACCAGGGGGCGTGACTTGTCAGCTAATCACAACCTTTGAAGAAAGGTCAGCCTCTTTCTCGCTTAGCCAATAGTATCATTCCATTTTCAGTATATATAAATCTTCTCTGTACTTTAGTTTTAGTTTGATTGAGATTGATAATGGTATAACACCAGAAAATAGTTTCTCAATATTTTTTAATAAATGTGGTTGTGACAATTTCGTCGAATTATTCACCAGGGATACCTTCCACAATATCACCTTCGCCGCTACAAAGAAAGTTTTTTGGACTTCTCTCTTTCCTCTTAAACTTGGGATGTGGACGTAATTCATTACCCAATGTTTCGAGCGATAAGTCTATTTTTTCCAACTCGGAGGATATAATTTTAAAGGAAGAGGAAATAGATATACATGAATAATTGAGAAAATTTCAATGTTCACAGTTGTGATTTTTTTCCAAGTTTTTTTTTAAAATGAGAGAATGAAATAATGAAAATATCTTATCTTCATGTAAGAGGAGACCTCAATTGATCCAATGTTTAAAACTTTGGAGAAAAATCTTAACATAATCAACACCAGCATTGCCATTAAGTGTTATTAGTTCCTGACATCTATATATATAAAAATGAATGTCTGTCTGTATGTATGTATGTATGTATGTATGTATGTTCCCTATAGACTTCAAAACTACTTGACAGATTGGCATAAAACTTTGGGAATATGTTGTGTGAATATTGGGGATGGTTTCTGACAATAAATTTTAATAGGGGAGCTAATAATTATTATTAATTAATCCATTTTATAGACCTAACCTACTGAACTTGCCGGCCAAACAGCTTAAAGGAACAGCTGATAGAAGTCAACAGTTTTTAATCATATGGCAGGCCCCTTAGCGGCGTTTTTTACGCTGCCTTTGAACAGAAAAAGACTTTGCACTTTGCATGTAGGCTAGCAAGCAGTCGGAGCCTTGCAATATGTAGGAAACATACGACTGGGTATAATGAAATGTAATTATGCCAGGTTGATGACATCTGTTAACCAATGCAGCTAGAAACTTGAAATGCAGCCTCAGCGGGAGGTGGTGAATAATAAAATAAAAAACCTAGCTTCTACCCTTATAGTCGTACGAGGTTTAAATTTGAAATGTTTCTTCATTCAGAGGTGGTGATTAAGAAAACAACGAAGGAGACCTCTATGATCAACTGGAAGAGCCCTAGGACTAACTTATCTCCTAATTTGAAACGTAACCTCAGCGGGAGTGGCAAATAATAAAATCAAGGACAATTTTTATGAGAACGCAGCAACGCGTGTCGGGCCAGCTAGTGCTCAATATATTTTTCATAATCCCTTTTGATTGAAAGAATAAAATACTAAGTAAATTCAAATTAAACAAGTTATATCAATTAAAGGCCTTAAAAAGGCTCCATTCATCTATTTCAATCATCTTGATTGTGTGTGGGCGTGCCAAAAACACAGTATTCACGCATTTAAAATGATGGAGATCATCCGACCATTTTGTTGTAGATATAATTAGTGCACAATAGACTCCTGTCTCTCAAATTTTACATAACTTATGCATAAGCTAATGTATTTCTTGTTGGCTCTCACAGTCTCACCACAATATGACTGACACATTGTCATTTTTTATTTTTCCATTTTCATCCAACTTGCTATCCTCTAGCTCTTTGTAAATAAGAAGAGCGTTTAATGGAGCATTTCTATAAAATTTTAAGAACGATTCAAAATCCCACTTAATATTTTTTTGGAACGGATGTACAGATTGCTATGTGATTGGGGTATTTTTTATTCCATCGCTTTTCAAAACAATATTTATACTTTAATTTTGATATTGTAGATTGCAAGATTTGTTAAGTCAGTTCTATGATTCTCAGTTTCTACTTGATGGAATCGAAGTTATGGAAAAGTTTATCCAATTAATTCCAGTAGATTTCATATTCTAATACGATTTACTATTCTACAGAAGTCAGTGGCGGATTTTCGGGCTGAAGCCCCCCAAAACATCCAAAAAGTTTTTTGGAAGGGTGTAAATTTTTTACCAATATAATCAGTTTGAAGCTCGTAAAATATTCATTAGCATGAATTACCTAATTCCACTATTAAGTCTTCAATTGTATGAAATCCGTTAACGTTTTAATACTGTATAATGTCTTAGTTACATTGACATTGCCTGCTACCAATCAACTCAGTGTTCAGATTTTTGTACTTGCTGAATAGAAACAGTACTTGCTGAATAGAAAAGTAGTGCAACATAAAATTCCAGTAATTGAATCACGACAGTACCAACTTTTTTTAATAGAAAGTAATGAGGAACTTCATTAACATATCAACCAATTTTTTTTCTTAACATATTCTACCTTAGTGGTCGGCAAACCAGTGATCACCAGCTACTGATATAGGCTATATCGTGGAAAAATTTCAGATACAACGCTTGCATTGGCTTTTTGTTTTTTTTTTGTACTTGTATATAATTTGGATCTAATAGCATTTTAACTGATTTATCAAAGAGATTATACAAAAAAATTCTGTGGGAGTAACTTCAGATCCCATATTTCTGTAGGAGGGAAACTAATTGTCAGATAAAAACTTCAGAAAAACATCTCTTTTTACAGTGTGGAATTCACACAAAGTTTATCTATTTAAACTAGATGAAACATTAGTTAATTGAAAAATTTGTAACTAATTATAGCTCTCACATTGATTTTCATTTTTAAATATTTAATAATATGACCGTATCAGGTATGTGCTTATGCTGACGACATAGCAATAATTGCCAGAAGAAAAGATCTGCTTCAGGATGTCTTTCAATTGTTTGAAAAGGGAGCAGAAAAGGTTGTGCTGCTAGTTAATGAAAACAAAACAAAATATATGAAAATATCTAGGAGCCAGGTAAGAAGAGTACCACAGAGTCTTGGTCGACCAAAAATTATTTCAAGGAGTGAAAAATTTTAGTTATTTAGGTGTTGAACTGAATAACGAGAACAAGATGAGTTTCAGTATAAAATAAAGAATAATGTCAAGAAATAGAGCGTACTTCAGTAACATAAAACTTCTAAAAAGCAGACTCATTTGTAGAGACACTAAATTGAAAATATACGAGAGCCTAATACGGCCAGTAGTGACATATGGCTCTGAATCTTGGACATTAACCAAAGAAGACAAGAATAATCTGGGTGTATTTGAAAGATTTATGGTCCTGTTAGAGGGAGAAGTAGGACAAATTCAGAGCTGGAATCATTGATAAACGGCCGTAATATTATTCGTTTCATAAAGGCGCAGAGACTCAGGTGGTTTGGGCAAATCTGCAGAATGAGTGAAACCAGAATGCCCAAAACAGTCTACAAAGAAAAACTTCACTCAAGAAGGAAGAAAGGCAGACCAAGGATAAGATGGGAGGATGAAATCAGAGAGGATATCTTTAAGATGGGATATAGAGGATGGAGAGGGATGGTTGGTGATAGAGATGTTTGGAGGGCTGTAGTCAAAAAAAAAAAAATATATGATCGTAATACCAGAATAATACTATGCTCCTTGGCAACTGCTGAACACACCAGATTCAGCCATAATTCAATAAAAAATTTCCAATATACTTTAAATTTAAATTAATTTTATCGCTGATACGGGTCAAAGCACTAGTAAAGCTATTTTTTATTTCTCAATAATGAAACATTCAAAAGCTTTCACAATACTAACTTGTATTCAGTACACCTCTACTAAATATCCACAGTAGCTACCAGCCACCCCCAAAACATTCTGGATCCGCCACTGACAGAACTATGTGGTAAGTTACCTTCAAAATATTCATTGATCTATTGTGAGAAACACATATTGAAAAGTAGATTTGGAAATACAGAAGATAAAGGATTGAATTTGTAAGCTGTGGACAAATCCACAGGTCGAACTTTAAATTTGGTCCTACCTCATCATTATTGAAATGCTATTGATATGCACAATAAGAGAGAACTCGTTTATCATGTTGATCGTTTCAAGTTGGGTGTTATTTAGTTGAATGGTCTATCTTCGAGTCGTTTATCAAAATACAAGTGTGATTTTAATTTGATCGAGCTCATAAATCACTGGTACATGGGCGTTGTCCAGGCTTTGTCATATGATTTGCATAGGGAAAATACTTCTTTTGAGGTACGAGTACTCTGAATATTAGTCAAATTGTTGTGATAACCTTGATTGGAGAAGAAATTTCAAGAAGCAATTTGGATACTCAATTTCCAAAGACTATTCAGATTATTGGCTAATAAGACCTCTTAAAATAATTTTATATTTTGCAGCCGCTCAATAACATAATTTAACACAAATTTGACTGCAAGTCGTTGAATTCACTTGAAAAGTTAATATTAACAACGCAGTTCGTCATGGAACAAGAAATCCAGGAATTTAATTTTATTAGTTCATGACATACATTACAATCATTTTTAATTTGAGTACTTAATTTCTCATGTAACCAATTAACCGAATGGTTCATGCTACAAGGTTTCTTCTCTGTCAAATTGCTGATCCCTCTGGCAGACTTTTTGAAGATACTGTTCTTTTTTTTAAATGATCAATTATTACACTAAGTTAATCACTGGTGGAAAAATGTCTTGATTAGCGATAAAGCTTTCTTGATCGTTCTTTTTTTTTAAAGTTGTTGTATGTGAAGTTACAAACCTCACTAGGCCTTCAAATTAGGATAACATTGAGTAATTAGTGAACAGTTTAAAAAATAATTCAGAGTGATTATAATGAAATTAAATTTAAAAACAAGTATTTGTAGCAACACGACCAGTTTGGTCTTATGTTATTAGTATACAGCCTTGATCTTTTAGAAATCAATAACTTATTTTTTAGGTTATACAACCAAGGTGATGAAAAATAGGTGTAGAATGTAGAGTATCAGATTACTTTTGTATTAAGATGCATTTCGATTTCGAATAACTTTTTAATTCTCTCATTGAAGTATTTGGTTGAGCCATACCTTTTCTATTAGTTATCTTAAAAAAAATTAAATATTCTTACTACTTCTAGTACAATATACAAGTATGTATACAAGTAATGTAAAGTATACAATATTAATGTTAGCAAGGCTATGATCGAACAGTAATAATTTTGATTATTATATAGCCAATAATATAGTGCTGTAGATTAAAAAACAGACCACCAAACTTATTTGAAGTAAACCACTGTCGAATGACTATCACACATAAGTAAGTGTTTTTTTATACCAAACTGAAATTACTCAATCTATTCTTATAATTTATTTGTAGATTAAGTCTCGGAGACTCCAGTTAAGGAGAATAAGACAAGTCAGATTATACTCTTATAAACAAGTTACCATTGTTACTATATCAATTAGTTGGGGTGAGGCTTAATTTTGATGTGAAAGGAACTCTTGTACACTATAAACGGCTTTATCAACTAAATTTTTTTCAATATTTCTATGTTTTCAAGACTCTAAAAACTGCGGTAGCTTGTTGTAGAGTTTTCTTCCAATATAACTAGGATTTTTTTTGAATAAGCTACTATATTGTGACTCACCAAGTGATAATCTCCTTGGCTTATTGTATTATAATCGTATATGTCAAGACTTTGGTTAATATCATTCGTTTTTACATATAAAGTAGCTTCATACACTTATAAGCAGGGTACTGATAGGAGATCAGCACGTCTCTTGAACAACGGCCTACATGAATCTAATCTATTTACTCTTTCTGTATACCTAACCGCTTTCTTTTGGATCTTAAACACCCTGTCAATGTTTTGTTTTGATGAATTACTCCATACTAAGATAGCATCATTACTATGCGACAGTAAGAGTCCATGGTAAGCTGTAAAAAGTAAATTTTTGTCATTCAATCTAGCGAGCTGTCGCAGGACAAATACCCCAGATAAAATTTCCCTGATGCTCATGTTTCCATCATCAAACTCCTCACCTCCTTCTCCTTTTCATGGAAGAATATATCCTTGTAATTCCTGCTCTTATTCTAAGAAAATTCAAACTTTCGTGACGCCATTTTACAAAATCGAACTACGGTATTGAATTCACATGTGATTCTTTTTCAGAGTATCCAACAACTTTTTATTTTGTAGACTGCAGTTTAAAAGTACCATAATTAAGTACATTTTAAATTTAGTAGAAGCGCAGAGTGGTTAAGTGCTAGGAAGGCTTCAGTTTTGAAATATTTTGGGAGTATACAGGTTGAAAGGTATTCACATTGTAGCATGTCTGTTTTTTCTATCCACGCATATGTTCAGCTCTTGTGATGATATGGGGTATGCAATAGCTAGCGGCAATCGCTTGTAATGGTACTTTATTCTGCGAGTAAAATTATAAATGGTTGCTCATGTTCCCATCTTCAAACTCCTCCCCTCCTTCATCCCTTCATGGAAGAATATTTCCTTGTATTTCCTGTTCTCATTCTTAGAAAATTCATACTTTCGTGACAACATTCTACAAAATCCATGCTGACATTGCTGCAAAACTACAAAAACTGACATAAAGTGCAGCGCTCATGTTTCATTGCATTATGTTGTTTTCTTTGAGTACCAACTTTTTCAACCGAAATTTTATGAAGTTTTAATCATTAGAAAACAGAATAATCTCTTTCTTCTTTACTATGGAGAATCCTTCTTCTTTCCTAAAAAGATGTTGACTTTTTCCAAAGTGATGAGAAATTGAATTTTCTGTCCTGGATGGAACTCATAAAAAGCATTATAGATTTTGATTGATAGAATCATAGAAGTATCATGCTAAAGAGACGCAAGGGAAACGTTTACTTTCAAAACACATTTAATTTTTTTAACCAACATTTACAAATAAAAATCTAATAACTTTCTTTGTTGTGGCGAAAGTGATATTGTGGAAGGTATCGATAATAAATAATAAGACGAAACTGTCACAACCAAATTTATTAAAAAATATTGAGAAATCATTTATTAAAAAATATTGAGAATTTAGTTTTGGTTGTTATACCATTATCAATCTCAATCAAACTTAAACTAAAGTACAGAGATGCTTAATATATACTGAACATGGAATGATATACTATTGGTTGGTAAAAACGATTCCAATACTAGTTCAAATGACCAAATTTATTTTAACCATCTCAATACAATTAACTTCGTTTCATCATAATTCCAGCCTACATTTAAAAAACGGTTCTTTCGTGTTTGGGTTGTTATACCAAACTAGTTTGGGTTGTTATACCATTATCAATCTCAATCAAACTAAAACTAAAGTACAGAGAAGCTTAATATATACTGAACATGGAATGATACTATTGGCTAAGCGAGCAAAAGGCTGACCTTCATTGAAGGTTGTGATTGGCTGACAAGTCACGCCCCCTGGTGGGAGGAGTAACAAGCAAAAATACAAGTCAAATCAATTACTAAAAACTGTGAACATCTAGAAAGCAACAAAAAAGAAAAATACGTAATAAGGCTAGAATTTAATCAAATTAAAACTAAAGAATTAGAAGCTCACTGAAATGCAGTCAAGGTCAACCGAGAAATATACAAAAGAACTGTTTTTTAAATCTAGGCTGAAATTATGATGAAACTAAGTTAGTTGTATTGAATTTGTTGAAAGTTTTATGAATAAAATAAATTCATAAGCTACTCTTTATTTACAATAAAATCTTACTTCGGAATTCTCAATTAGGTTTCTTTCTAGACTAAATATCTATTGTTGGATGCAATTTACCTCACCTCGATCTGGAAGGCATTCTTAGTTATTTTTGGAGGCTTTCCCAGTTATTTAGTCTGAGACAATGATAGCCTAAATATAATTTTTTATTGTATCAATAGTCAACTGAATCGATCAATTCAAATTCAGAACAATTAGTAAATTAATCCAAATAAATTAATTTGTTACCTAGAATTATTTTGAATTTAGTCATCCCTATAAAAGTCAGTTTCTTCTCTGGAAGAATTATAATGCTCATAATTGGCTAACACAGCCCAACGGTTGGTTAATGGAAAGCATGTGATGACTATATAGTTCTCAACACCCATTCTTCTTATTGTTCATCTTTTACTAAACCTATTTTTGATTGTTTTGTTCTACAAATCCATCAATCCATTGGAGTCAAACTACTGTATAATACTGTTTATTTACAGTTGTTTTTCGCTTGTTCCTTTGACAATGGTCCTTTTATTCGTCCTACGCTCTATGAAAACAAGAAAATATCGATGTCAGGAGCAGAAGAACGCCGACTAAACGTTGTAGGCACTAATGGAAGAAAGCCTACGCTGATATATTTTGTGTAGCTGATATTCTCCTGTTCGAGATTAGGTAATGTACCCAGCAGGATACTTGACCTTCGTGTGTAGCATCCAAATTTAGATTTCTTATCCTAAATTCTACAGTTGTATTTCTTTGGAATATATTTTTCAGCTGACAGTGCCGAAATTAGCCTTTAAAAAAGAGTTGCAATGAGGGAGCAATATTCTTTGTGAATGGTTTTTGTGGCCCGATAGCCACATGATTTCTGTTCACTGCATAAAACCACCGTCGTTACTTTATGAACTTGTTTGGAATGGAACTCTTTTATTCTTTTCCAAGTGAATAATTATCCACATTTGTGAGCAAGGCTATGAACAGTTCATCAGCAGAAAAAAAAAAAAAAAAAAACTAGAGCCTCGGTTTCCAACTTATGTATTCGTACTAAATGGACAGGTCTAGAATACACTACAGTTGATGCTTTTGATATAGGTTTCTATACAAAAGCATCAATTTTAGTGTATTTCGACCCTGTCCGCTATCCATTTAGTCTAAATCCGCTTAATTGGAAACCGAGGCTTATTGCCCATTTTTAAGGACATAGCCGAGGAGATTATCACTTGGTGAGTCACAATAGTAGCTTATTCAAACAAAAACCTAGTTATATTGGTTGGAAACTCTACAACAAGCTACCGCCGTTTTTAAAGAGTCTTGAAAATGTAGAAATATTTAAAAATCAATTGAAAAAATATTTAGTTGATGAATCTTTTTATAGTGTACAAGAGTTCCTTTCACATCAAAATTAAGCCTCACATGAACTAATTGATATAGTAATTATGGTATCTAGTGTATAATTGTTGATCTGACTTGTCTTATACTCCTTAACTGGAGTCTCTAAGACCAGACGTAATCTACAAAAAAAATAAAAAAAATTATTGTAATGCAGAGCTGTTTTATAGCTATTTCAATGCATTTCATTCAGCCATGTCTGATATCCATTATTGAAATTCCTTTCAATTTACCTTAGCTATACAACCGTCTGCGAGTGTTCAAATCCTTAACTCAAATACATCTAGTGCCTTATTCATTTCACAGGGCAATTTATTCCTTGACATTTTTTTCTCCAACTCAAAAAAAAAAACTAAATAGTAATAATGGTAATTTTTTGTTGTAGTAAAATTATAACCATATACAGTATTGTGCAAGATGTAACTAGAATTGACAGAGTAGAACTGAGTGAACTGTTATGGCCATTACGCCCTGATATGGTGCTGGATTGTAAAACTTCTGAATTTTTGCACTGGCCATTTTGCACTGCTGTAGTACTTTTCAGAATCTAAAACAGTGTCAAGTGGCCATAAAACACGAATACAGTAAGGCCCGTTTCACACACATCGATATCGGCCGTACGATCTCAGCCGTTTGGTTGATCTTGGACGGAATGGACAAAAGTGAACAAATTTATTTTATTTATATAGACAGATACATAAGTTAGAAGTCTCTGAAGAGGAAAAGCAATGCAGATAGATAATGCATTGAATGGGCAATCCAAATTATTGTACGGTCAAATTAGATTTGTTTGAAAATTCCCACAAGTTTTCTATACCTCTACCCATTGCCTACCGAACGGCGGCCGTCCTGGTAGAGACATTGGACGGCTGCTTCACGGCAACGGATGGTTGTCATTACGGTTTGACATAATATCGATGTGTGTGAAGAGCCTCATTTATTTCTTCACGCCACTGTTGGAATGTAGACTGTTCGAGATTTTACCGTACGGATTTTTTTTTTTTTTTTTTTTTGTAGATTACGTCTTGGAGACTCCAGTTAAGGAGTATAAGACAAGTCAAATCAACAATATTATACACTATATTACATAATTACTTCAATTAGTTGAGGTGAGGCTTAATTTTGATGTGAAAGGAACTCTTGTACACTATAGAAAGCTTTATCAACTAAATATTTCTTCAATTGTTTTTCAAATATTTCTATATTTTCAAGACTCTTCAAAAACTGCGGTAGCTTGTTGTAGAATTTCCTACCAATATAACTAGGTTTTTGTTTGAATAAGCTACTATTGTGACTCACCAAGTGATAATCTCCTCGGCTTCTTGTATTATAATCATGTACATCAAGATTTTGGTTAATATCATTCGTTTTTACATATAAAGTAGCTTCATACACATATAAGCAGGGTACAGTTAGGAGACCAAGTCTCTTGAACAACGGCCTACATGAATCTAATCTATTTACTCTTTCTATACACCTAACCGCTTTCTTTTGGATCTTAAACACCCTATCAAGTTTTTGTTTTGATGAATTACCCCATACTAAGATAGCATACCTAATATGTGACAGTAAGAGCCCATGGTAAGCTGTAAAAAGTAACTTTTTGTCATTCAATCTAGCGAGCTGTCGCAGGACAAATACCCCAGATGAAATTTTACTACATATTTTCTCAATGTATGGAGTCCAGGTCAATCGTCTATCCAACGTAACTCCTAGAAATGCAATTTTTTCTTCCTGGTCTAATTGATTATCGTTTACAAACACGTTTATAGCCCTATCTTCATTTAAATTATGTTTGTTTTTGAATTGAAGGTATTGGCATTTTTTACTATTTATAGTTAATTTCAACTGATTTAAAAATTGGACAATGGACTGCACACCTATATGGGCACTTATTTCTAAATTATCTAGAATGGAATTGCTGAAAATGAGTGATGTATCATCAGCAAATAAGAGGGCTCTACCACTAATTAATTCTTTAGGTAAACGGTTGACATATAACAAAAAAAGCAATGGACCTAGTATTGACCCCTGAGGCACTCCAGCTTGCACCTCTAATTTATTAGATTTATTCTTTACTATACTATTTCCAACTACTGTAGTTAGTTCTACACATTGTTTTCTCCCAATAAGATATGATTCAAACCATTTCAGTTCAACCCCATTTACACCTACATTTTGCAGTATTTCCAATAAAGTTCTTTGATTAACACAGTCAAATGCCTTTGACAGATCTAAGAAGATTGCAGTAGCTTTATCACCTGAATCTATTATATCTATTAGTTTTTCAACTAGAGAAACTATGGCTGTTTTTGTTGATCTCCCTTTCTGGAAGCCATGTTGTTCATCACAGATAAAGTTAGCTTCTTGAAGGTGCAGAAGTAACCTATTTAGAACTACTCTTTCAAAAATTTTACTTATTACATTTAAAATACTAATGGGCCTATAGTTTTCTACCTTTTCTCTATCACCACTTTTGAAGATTGGCAAGATCTTCCCCTCTTTTAAGTTATCTGGAAAAACACCTTGTTCTAATGAATGATTGATCAGATGAATCAAAGGGTCTAACAATTGATCTTTACATTCTTTCAGAATTTTACTGGATACCCCATCCATTCCTACAGTTTTTTTATTATTTAAACTATCAATGATATTTGACAACTCGTCTTGGCATACTGGGTGGAATTTTAATTCGTTCTGAATCCCCTCAGTATTCCTCATGTTTGCATCACTAATACCTGTATTGAGAGATTTTTGAAGATCCTTAGCAACCAGTTGATAATATCTGTTAAAGAAATTACAAATGTCTACACTATCATCAATATATTTGTTATTTTCGTTAATTATTCTGGGGACACTAGTATAAGCATCTACATGAGCTACTTGCCTATTTTTGTTTATTACATCCCACACTGCTGTGTTAAAGTACACACTATTATTCAAAATTTCAGCTGTTTTCTTACATTTCGCTCTTTTCACTTCTCTTGTATAATTTTTCTTTAGAGCTTTGTAATTATCTTCACTTAACATATTTCTAGATAGTTTGAATTCATCATATGCATCTTTAACCCTATTTCTTTCTGCAAGGACATCATCAGTTATCCACTCTTCAATCTTGTCTAATTTGTTCTTTACAGGGACTTTTTTAACTGGACAACTCATAGTAATATGAAACCTTAAAATATTAATGAAACTATCATATTTTTCATTTAAACTATTGCTATTGTAAACCCTACTCCAGTTTTCTTGTAGCAGATTCTGCTTCAAACAATCGATATTCTCCTGTTCACATTGTTGAATTTCTTTCATTACTCTACTCTTTTTAATTGATTTATGACCTTGCAACCCCACCTCTAAGATTTGATAGTCATGATCAGATAGTTCCGAGCCGCCTAATCTTGTTTTAGAGTAATCTATATTAGTAAGGATGTTATCAATTATTGTTTGTGATGTTCTTGTGACTCTGGTATATTCATTAACTTTTATTTCCAAGTTATTCATGCATATAATATCCTTTAAATCTTCTGTCATTTTATTCTGTGTTGCAAAGTCTGTATTGAAATCTCCCGCTACAATAACGTTTGTAAAACGAGTAGTAGTAATCTCTAAAAGCCTATTGAATAGTTCACAAAAATTGTTCCATTCCCCATTTGGTGACCTGTAAATACCTAACACCGCTACTTCGAAATTATTGTCGATTTTTACTCTCAAACCAGTAACTTCTAAATCCATTTCCACAGCAAATTTCTCTACATATTCTAGATTAAATGTTTGCATATTCTTAGCATTTTTAGTGAAGATAGCTACTCCCCCACTTCGATGAGATGTCCTGCAATACGACGTTTTCAATGAATAGTTTGGAATATTAAGTTGTGACAATTCATCTTCTTTTAAACCATGCTCTGTGAAAATAGCTATATCAGGAGCCTCTTCTTTAAAAAATACTTCGATTCTATCTATTTTGTTACGAATGTATTGAATATTCTGATGGAACACAGTGAGTACCGGTACTTCCCTATCATCCCTTATTACTTTATCGTTGCTTTTGCATATTGAAGTAGATTTACTTAATCTCTTAGAATCTTGAGAGCCTATCAGATTGCTACAAGAGTTCCTTCCACTAATGCTATCCTGATTTTTTGATCGATTAACGTCTTTTAATACAATTGAAGATATGAATTTATCATCTGAAACTAGTTTCCCTTCCCGGTTTTGAGCCACTTTACTAAAAAAGGTTCGTTAGATGATTGTTTAGGAGAATTATTGACAGTAGATTGCAAACGACTTTCAATCAGCTCTGCCAGCCTATTACAAAATATTACTTTGCCAGATTGATTTAGATGTAGACCATGATTAGTGAAGTTTTGTTTTTTCAGCCTTTCATTTAGAAAACAAATCCCCAACTGCTTAGAATTCTTATTTTTTAGGCTGTTGATTGTATTATGAATTGATTTATTTGTTGACTTAATGGCTTCATTTAGCTCTGGCCTATCAAACCTATACGGAATTGTACTTATTATTAGATTAGTTTTTTGGCTGAGTGGCACAATCTCTTTAATTTTCTCATTTATTTCAGGAAGATGTTTTAGATTAGGTTCATTTATATTGTTTGAGCCACCCAGTACTATTAGAAAATCGTTTTTTCCAAAATGAAATTGATGTGTGTTAAACGGGCCTTGGTGTTTTTATATTTACTCAAAAGTTTTACAATATCCATTATTATAGTATGTATAATAATAATTTTGTATCTTGTTCAATATTTAATTTTTCTAGCAAGTTGGAATATCCAGTTACCCACGAATCGAAATGCTAGATGTGAATGCTAGATGGAGTCAATACTCCACACCAAATTGATATTATGATACTGTTTTTTGATCACTTTGACTCCTATTAGGAGTGTCTGTCTATTAGGCGGGTGATGAGTAGCCTTTGGGTTCCAAATCCACACCTGCTGTACTCAATAGTACGGTAGTAGGCTACCATAGTATAATACTGAGTACACAGAGCTGATCCATCATAATGTTACGCGTTCGCTAAAATAAAGCTGGCAACACTTTAAATTAACACTCGCTCTTTATTAACTCAAATTTTCCACAACCCGCTCTAATCAGTAATGACTTACACAAAACAAGCAATCAGAACCAGATAAATCGATAATGTTCAGCTAATAAAGATTTTGCTATATACTACTGTTCAAAAATCAATCACTAACTGTTAAAAGGCCGATCAAATATTGATTACTAACTGTTCAATAATTCAAGATGAAGCATCTAAAACACAACACTTGAAACACTACAAGCACTTACAAGTCACGGTATAAACTGTTAAAGAAGCCTGGATAGTAATCTGTCACAATATTAAAAGATGATTTGATTTGATTTGATATACTGCAATTATCACTTATAACACCGTTCATATAACACAGTTTGAATAAACGCTCACTTGCGGTTTGTATGAGCGGAAAAGGTAACTGTTACTTGTGCCACTTGCGCATTAACGATCGAATCACAACTGACTGACTTTTATGAGAGCCTCTGCCTTTTATTCATTTTTCAACATTCCAGAGAATGCTAGTGGACACTAGATGGCACTCCATTTTTCTATCAATTTCTAAATTAAACAAATAAGGATTCTCCCATTTTCCATAAAGTTCTAAATAAACATTCCATATGCCTCTAGAACGACCACAA
Source organism: Conomelus anceps (assembly GCA_948455865.1). Taxonomy (NCBI): domain Eukaryota; kingdom Metazoa; phylum Arthropoda; class Insecta; order Hemiptera; family Delphacidae; genus Conomelus; species Conomelus anceps. The sequence goes on along the minus strand of OX418221.1, from coordinate 27,961,276 downwards.
GGCGAGGGGAACAGGAGAAGAGTAATTAATTGCTTCTGGAAATCAACATTGACGCAGGCAGATAACGCTGAAAATCACTGTTCCTTCTTTCTTTCCGTGTCCATAACAGTAATTTGAAACTAATCTTTTTAAATTCAGTCTGATTAGTAAAAGCGAATTTATTTTCTCACTTTCTAAAATAAAAACCTTAGCTTTGGCTAAAAATTTCAGAAATTGTATTGAAAAAAGCTGTTAGGTGATCCCATTTGCAGAAAATTCTTCTCATCAGTCCAATTTTGTCCATGCATCATCAAACATTTTTCACATCATTTAATATTGTCGTACATTCCTTAATTCTTGCTACGGTACAGAGTTTATTATTTGAGGATTTTCAAGTTTAAAATGAAAATTTATTGATAAAAATATTTTCTTTCGTGCCGGATTTGAACCAGCGACCTATGGATTTCCGATATTTAATCAACTACAGTCTATACTGCTCTTCCAAACCAGAGGCATGATTCATTATTGCTGTGTCATCAACTATCTAGTCATTCTATTAGAAATTATTATTCAATTTTTTGTTCGACTAAAAGATAACATGATCACATGACAATGGTTTATGGTTTTTATTGTTGAAAATAAAGTAACATTTGCTTCAGTACCGGTGGGTCTACTAATACTTGTTTATCGGTAGCTATGCTATAAGTTTCTATAGCCTACTGTCTTTCCATCCGCGTTGATCAGTTAATAGATATCAATATAATAAAATTAAAGATAAAGAATAATTTATTTAATAAATGGATAATGAATAAGTGAGAAGAAAAAATCTATTAATCAATTCCTCTAACTCACGATTAAAACATACGCTAGAAGCAACATTTAAAAAATTTGCAATGTTGGAAAAGTCTCTTTTTAGTTTCAAAACTCAGCTAGGATTTCAGTACATCTACTTTTTCTCAGACTCCTTGACATAAAGAAAAGAAATCGCCTTATAAAGTATTGTTCAAATGCTAGAAGTAATTTACTCCTTTCTGTCGGCTGTTAGATTGATGATTCCATTTACAGTGTTTCAGTGATCACCAAAACTCTTTTCGTGTTGAAAATGTATCCAGTGAATGCGTTTCCTATACTTCGATTGAAACTGTCTTCGAAAAACTGGTTTAAACACTTTTATTTTAGATAAAAACCGACCGAAAAAGCCTTGTCTGGAATTTACACAGTATTAAGCACGAACATGTGTTTGGCATTCACAACTCTGTCGAGCTTTGGATTTTTCATGTCTACTTCACGGTATATCAGAATTACTGAAATTGTACTAGAGCTGAATTTAGAACAACCTGTTATTTTAGAAGTTGCAGCTTTATGTGCTGCTTTTTTGTCATGGGGAGCCGCATAGTAGGCAGTTGAGCTATTTTCAAAAGGATAAATAAATCGATGATTCCAATATATTTATGCTTTTACGATTCTGGGAGGTATAAAAGATTATTATTTATTAAGCATGTCGTCAGAACTACTAATATCTGTTTAATTCGCGGACACTTTTTTGTTATGTTCGGCGCTTGACGCATACTATTTTTGATCAATCAATTTTACTGTCGTCCACAAAATAGAAGAATACCATCACCAGGGGCAACCCGAACATTTTCCAGGGGTTATACATTGATAAAATTGTTAGAAGGGATCCTCCTAAAAAAAAGTCCTCAACCCCATAAAAGGCATAATATTGTTTTTTTGTGTTTTTTGAGAGTCTGGGGGGGGGGGGAAGCGCTCAAGTTCGCGCTTAATCACTACCAAAAGTAATTCTTTGAAGGAGCTCATATTGAATGATGAATGAGTAAGAAAGAGACTATTTCGCTTTTTTAAATTTTTCACGTGATAAATTTTGTCCATATTTTTGGAAAATTAAAAAATCCTCCTTTAGTGCATGCGTCTAGGACATCAACTGGACATGTGCATCAAATTTAACCTTCTTTTGTTGCTTGGAATTCAGGGAACGGCGATGAATGAGTCAGTCACTGGTAGTTGGCTTTCATATCATACTAGGTGAACAAGATAAAGTATAATACAATAAAAAGTAATAGATTTTATTTCTGTTGAGGTAGAGGCCATTAAATGTATTTTCAATCGCTTCCGATTTTAATCACGATGGCAGACCAAATCTATTAGTTTCGACTATTCCTTCTACATATATCTATAATAATATAATCTTTTTGTGGTGGTAAATGCGGAGAATATTGACATTCTCAGCTAATAGGCACAAACAGGCCAGTGATCACCGTTGATTTTATCAAGGTGTTACCTGGACCTTTTAGCGGCTAATTTGAATCGCTGAGAACATCAGTAGAATTTAGAGCGAAGGCTGTGGGAGATAATGAATGCTATTGATGATAACTGGAACTAATAGGCCAATCGTATCAGGATTGAGATGCAAGGGACACTCATTAAAAACTGATTGATCGGATCTTGTCTGGGAAGTGTAGGCCTATTTTTTCACCTTGGTAGTGTGAAGCATTCGTATCAGTAACTGAATGGCATGGTAATCGTCCTTGTGATATTGGTTTGTAGTATATATCAGCATCAGCCCTTGCTATTTCTTAGACATTAACTCACTTATTTCTCTAATTGATTCACTCTTTTGAAAAATAGATGTACTAGCTTTAAAATTTGTCTCTTATCTGTAATTGAGCCAGAATTTTTGAAACATTGATAAACCAGTTTACAAATAAATTGACCTGTTCTGAATGTTGAATCCTGTGAGTTTTTATAGCTTATAAAATCTGTTGAATTCTTCTATCGTGGTCGCATCATATCATAAGAGTCTTAAAAATATAGAAATATTAAAAAACAATTGAAAAAATATTTAGTTGATAAAGCTTCTTATAGTGTACAAGAGGTCCTTTCACATCAAAATTAAGCCTCACCTCAACTAATTGATATAGTAATAATTAATTATATGGTAACTAGTGTATAAGCAGGGGTGCCCACAGCAGTGGCGGCTCGCACTCGTGACTTATATTATCTGATTAAACAGATACCTAGCATGGCTCATGGCTATCATAAAGCTGATCATTCGCTTAAGACATGATAGAATGTTAAATATCCGTAACCTTGGGGGGGGGGGGGGGGGAATGTTAAGATATCCTTTTCAAAACAGCCCATTAAAATTAAAAGTACAATCTCAATATTGACAATTTTATCATTCTATGACAAGAATACCATGCCTCAACAGTTTCATTGAACAAATCAGAGCGGATTGTCAAAATTTATTTTTAATTGAGACTGCTAATAATAATAATAATAATAATAATAACAATAATAATAATGATAATAATGAGGCTATTCGATTAATAATCAGACTTCTTGGGGTCTAGATCAAATAAATATTTTTATATATGTTGAAGTCCTCATGAGTCTGAGACCTGCAACGGTAATGAGTTGAAGATGACAAATTCTGTCACAGCTAACATTATAGAAACGTAAATATCTTTCAACTAATTTACCGTTTGTTGTTACATTCCTAACAATTATTGAGCACTATGTATTTTGAGTGATATCAGTCATATCAGTAAAAAATGAACAGTCTCAGATTTCAAATCTCTCTGATATACAGTAATTTGAAATACATTCAATAACTTCGTTTTTTATAGTTTTAGATTCGCCTGTGAAAATAGTTCTGACTTTTCCTTAATGTGTCCTTATTTCTTCTGAGCTTATTTCTATGAAGGAATTGAAAAGTAATTCGAAATTGCCACAATTCAAGGAAACAATTTCAGACTGTAAGAAATCCCTTCACTTGCCGATTGACAGACCTCAGCCAACAGTTAATTATTGTAGAGCGCTCCATTGCAGCTATGATTATAAAAATAACGAAATTCTCATAATTTCTATTTATTTCTATGTAATTTTCACTTTTTTTTAAATAGATTAAGTTACAAAATGTTCAATTTAAACGAGTAATTGCAATAAAATAATTAGTAAAAAATTAATAAATTCACCGGTGAAAACTCCTTCATGTCCTTCCCCTGGCCGGCCGCCACTGGCAGGGGGGGCTACGACACAGACTGCGTCATTAAAATTCTTGGGGGGTCCAAAAAAAAGTTGGGGGGGGGGGGGTAAAATTGATTGAAACTGTTTAACATGACAACATTCAAAAATATATTACAAAGTCACCAGATAGAATGTCAATTAATGATTAATAAATCCATAATTCAGATTCATAATTATTATTATACTATTGAATATTTATTAGCTAAAATAGTCATTTCAAGGAAATTTGCAGCAAGTTAATATCCAAGCTTAGAGAGACGTGAGAGCTAAGAGGGAGGGGAACGGAATGGTTCACATTCTTATTCAGTTATTTTGCAATTAAGTTTATTGAGCAGAAGTTCATATATTCATTTCATTGATATTTCTTTTATACATTTACAAAAAAATGTTACCTATGTAAAGAATCTCAAGAAATATACGTACATTTTGTATATTATCGACTGGGTTTGAATTTTTTCAATAACTATATAAATCTTCTTTTAGTTTTAGAAATAACACGGGGGCCTATTTTTTCGCATTTTTTGCGGGTGGGAGGCCTAATTGATGGGGGCTGGTGCTAAATTTAGGGGGGGGGTGCGTCATGAGCCTTAGGGGGGTGGGCTCCTTCTAGTCCTTAACTGGAGACTCCAAGACGTAATCTTGAAAAAAAATAACACTGATTGATGAGATATCAACTGGACTCCTAATCTGATCAAATGAGCTTGTTTAGAGTAACATTTCAATTCTCAAATATCGCATTACATAAACAAATCTATTTTTCTGTAGTTTGTAAGTTGTCTATTTTCTAAGTTGATTCTACATAGAGATATGGATCATCCATGGTGATCATCTACATCCTACATCTATTCTGGTTCTTGTAGGCTACAATATTTGAAGCGGTTATTTCAATACCGTGTGAAAAAATCTGTTAGAAAAATTCTATTAAAAATAGCAACGTTTTCAATCGATTAGGCTGCTTATCAAAACTTGTTGAAAACGTTAAACTAGTTGACTAGTTTAAAATCAAAGTGATTCCAATTCAGATGTCATGTTAAGATTAGGCCAGCCTTATGTGTTATGTTCTATTAATGCTTTACTTTGGCTATTTCAATTGGTTACTCATCTTAGATTCTCCCACACTTCACTCTGTTTTAGAACTCACCTGAAACTGTAGGTCTACTATTTAAAATGTTATATTATACAATAATTCCAACGCGCAAATCTCATCATCAGCAAAAAAAAAACTCAATATAAGATTAGATATACAGTATAAAAGTATAATAAATATTAACTCTTAAATGTCTCATTGTTGATTCATACATCAGAAATAATAATAATTTTAAATGATGGAAAGATAAGAAAATATAAAATCATTGAATTGATGAAAAAATTGAGTTGATGAGTATGATTGAATATCTTCTTGAATTATCATTGATGAATCTGCTCTCAAACTTTCTTTGAAGATTATTTGAAATGTGCCCTCGGTACCTTGAAATACAGGTTTGATTATCACCGAGGCCTTGAAGAAAATACAGCAAACTAAACCGTAGTTCAAGAAAAATCTTTTCCAAAAATAAAAACTGATCGTAATAAATAATTAGACGAAATTGTCATAACCACATTTATCAAAAATATTGAGTAACTAGTTTCGGTTGTTATACCATTATCAATCTCCATCAGAGCGAGAAAGGGCCTCATCGAAGGTTGTGATTGGCTAATTGGCTAAAAGTCAAAAGTGCGTGCCAAAAAGTCACGCCCCCTGGTGGGAGGAGTAACAAGCAAAAATATGAGTCAAATCGATAAAAACTGTGAACATCTTGAAAGCAACAAAGAAGAAAAATACGTAATAAATCTAGAATTGAATCAAATTAAAACTAAAAAATTTGAAGGTCACTGAAATGCAGACAAGGTCAACCGATAAATACACGAAAAAACTTTTTTTTAAATGTAGGATGGAATTATGATGAAACCAAGTTAGTAGTATTGAATTGGTTAAAATAAATTTTGTCATTTAAAACGTTTTTTACCAACCTAGTTATCACCAAAACTTCTAAAATGTTCAATAATTGTCTGCCTTTGCCGATCAAATGCAGAAATTCAACATTTTCTTCAGCCTTGAACTTGTACCCATTATTGCAGATGCTCTGCAAAATTTGAATCTCATTTTTGGGTTTTCCAATGCCTTATATGTTCATTTATTCTACATTTGAAACTTCTACCAGTCTGACCCACATAACAAGCATTACAATCACCGCATTTCAATTTATAAACCCCACTTTTATCCCAGATATCAATTTTGTCTTTACTACACCCGAATAAACTCTTTAAAATAGGTTTGGGCAGAAAAGCTACATTATAACCGTTCTTTTTCAATTCTTTCCCTAATTTATGATACTGGTACAAGATAAGGTATCCATGACCTTTCCCCAGTACAGCAATGCTAGCACTGATTGCTATAGTCTCCTACTTATTTATTTAAAATTTTATCGACAATTCAGTAAAAGCGACACAGCAGTGTCTGAGAACGCAAAGTGTCTAGAATGTGAGTATTAACATTCCACAATAAAGTAAATCTACGTTGTATTTCAAAATAAACATTTGTTTAAAAAGTAAAACACTGGACATACCTGCAAGAAGAAAGATGTATTGATGGCATGTCTCCATTTCAAGAAGGTTTATTTGGACGCTTTCATTTCAAAGAATCATAAATAAAAGAAAGCACCCAAGCAAAAAAATACCGTGAAACCCACATTGATGAGTCATCTTCGAAATTATACATTGTCTAGTCTTCTAGTGGATTACCGAGAATTCCAACTTGAGGAGATTAGACAGAGGGTGTGGTAATGCGTAAGGCATGCAAAGAACAAATCTATTCGCTTTGCATTTTGAGCCGGAAACTTAACTGAAGATCTCACCTCTCTTGTAGTTTTGATCTAACGGATATCATTCTCGATAATAACCTGTCCTCAATTAAGAATTAGTGACTCAGACGAAGTTTTGTGTTGCTTGAGTCTCTAAGACCTTTTTTGTACTGAAGTTTCTCATAGTCCAATTTTCGAACCTCTTTAATCATTCTATAATATTGTTACAGGTTCTATCTCTAAAATAACGCTGGCAACACTTAAATTTATCACTCGCACTTTATTAACAAAAATTATCCACAACTCACTGTTCAGTTATTTCTTACACAAAATAATGAAATCAGAATAGATAAATCGATATTGTTCAGCTAATAAAGATTTTGAAAAATTCCTGTACAAAAATCAATCACTAAATGTCAAAAGGCCGATCTAATATTAAATAATAACTTCAATAAACTGTCCAATAATTCAAGAAGAACGTCGAAAAAGAAAAATTTACTTATGTAGCACAAGTCTGTAATACAATGATAGCTATGAGTATAGTCAACATGTATAAATTTAAAATTTAAAAGGTAAACGAATTCTCACTAAAAGTCACAATATTTATGGCGATTATCACTTTCTCAGCAGAACTGCCACTACTTGTTCTCGATAAATTTCAAACAAGACAACTAAAATTTAAATAGATCTTAATTGATCTCGAAAAAAGGAGATTGTTCCGAATTACTCTATCAAATTCTGAATAAACACCTAGAATATTCTAAAAAGTTCTAAGTAAATATTATTAAAATGTCAAAAATAAACTACAAGGCGAAGAGAGTACAAAAGAAAAGTAATTAGTTGTTTCCGGAAATCAATATTGACACAGGCAGGTAACGTTGAAAACTGTTCCTTCTTTTCCGTGTCACAACAATATTAATAATTTGAATAACTAATAATATTTATAATTATGATAAAAAATCATTTATAACAAATTATAATATATTCATGAAGAATTGTCATCCAAATTTACCACAGAATTTGATTTTCAATTTTTCTCTTACTTTTTCCTATTTCCTCTATTCACCCTTCTTACTTCCTGTCTTTTTCCTATCTTTTCTATTATTTATTCTCTATGTTTCCTACTCAGTTCATTTCTATTCAATTTCTCCTTCTAATTATACACCATTTTTTTTTATTCTTTTGTTTCTACATGATAAGTCGTTGTCATTTAGTTTATCTGTGCATTGCTCTTCAATTATTTATATTCATCTTCATCGTTGTGCCCCATGCAACCTTCTTCCACATTCTCTCCTAATTCTTTCTTTTTTTTGTATAGAATTTAATTTCTAAAAAAACAGTATTGTTTACTGAAATCCAAATCTTCATCAATTGTTCAAGTGCTCATGATTGATCCAGATCATTTAAAGGGTCCAGTAACTCAAGTTAAACTTGAAAAGCATCTATTCAAAGGCTTTTCAAGTGAATAATAAGTCGAATTTGTCACAACCACATTTATTAAAAAATATTGAGAAACTAGTTTTGGTTGTTATACTATTATCAATTTCAAACAAACTAAAACTAAAGTACAGAGTAGCTTAATATATACTAAACATGGAATGATACTATTTGCTAAGCGAGAAAGAGGCTGACCTTCACTGGAGGTTGTGATTGGCTAAAGGTCATAACAAGTCACGTCCCCTGGTGGGAGGAGTAATAAGCAAAAATACAAGTCAAATCAAGAACCAAAAACTGTTCACATCTACAAAGCAACATAGAACAATTTTTTTTTTTTTAATTTTTCTTGGAGACTCCAGTTAAGGAGTATAAGACAAGTCAGATCAACAATTATACAATCTTATACACTAGATACCATAATGACTATATCAATTAGTTGGGGTGAGGCTTAATTTTGATGTGAAAAGAACTCTTGTGCACTATAAAAAACTTTATCAACTATGCAGTTGCTTGTTGTAGAGTTTCCTACCAATACAACTAGGTTTTTGTTTGAATAAGCTACTATTGTGACTAACCAAGTGATAATCTCCTCGGCTTCTTGTATTATAATCTTGTACGTCAAGATTTTGGTTAATATCAATCGTTTTTACATATAAAGTAGCTTCATTCACATATAAGCAGGGTACAATTAGGAGACTACGTCTCTTTAACAACGGCCTACATGAATCAAATCTATTTACTCTTTCTATACACCTAACCGCTTTCTTTTGGATCTTAAACACCATATCAAGGTTTTGTTTTGATGAATTACCCCATAGGCTACTAAGATAGCATACCTAATAGGTGACAATACACAATTAGGCTAGAATTGAATCAATTTAGAATTAAAATTTTTGAAGCTTACTGAAATTCAGTCAAGGTTAACCAAGAAATACACGAAAGTACCGTTTTTAAAATGTAGGCTAGCATTCATCATAGGATGAATGCTTTTCAAGTGTCCCTTGTGATAAGGAAGCCTTAAGATTGGTCACTGTTTCAATGTTCCACTTTCTTCTTTTGACCTCAATGCCACACTCCACATTGCAAAATGCACAATAGGCAGAAAGAGAGAACTTTCCTTTTTGTAGCAAGAGCATTTGAGCGCTTCCAAATCTGAAGGTGGACTATTGGACAGTCGCCAGTCATCAAATTGAGCACGACCCTTGCCTTGCTTGCATTCTAATGCCAATGACACAATGGCCATTGTCATCAGACCTTGAGCTTCATTTTAGAAATGCATTTTCGCCATAATTCGCCTTTGTTATTTTCAGAGATGCTCCGTTACTGCGTGATTACGGGAAGTTTTTCACGTTGTAATTGTTGAAATCGATTCGCGGAACGAATATTCCTGCATAGATCTTTTATTTGAGTCTCCTAAGTAACTACCAATACCTTGAATTCACAAAACAAACATAATTCAAATAAAGATAGGGTTATAAACGTGTTTGTAAACGATAATCAACTAGACCAGGAAGAAAACATTGCATACCTAGGAGTTTTGTTGGATAGACTATTATCCTGAGCTCCATACATTAAGAAAATATGTTGTAAAATTTCATCTGGAGTATTTTTCCTGCGACAGCTTGCTAGATTGAATGACAAAAAACTACTTTTTACAGCTTACCATGGCCTCTTACTGTCAGATATTAGGTATGGTATCTTAGTAGCCTATGGGGTAATTCATCAAAACAAAACCTTGATAGAGTGTTTAAGATCCAAAAGAAAGCGGTTAGGTGTATAGAAAGAGTAAATAGATTACTCATGTAGGCCGTTGTTCAAGAGACTTGATCTTCTAACTGTACCCTGCTTATATGTGTATGAAGCTACTTTATATGTAAAAACGAATGATATTAACCAAAATCTTGACGTACACGATTATGATACAAGAAGCTGAGGAAATTATCACTTGGTGAGTCAGAATTGTAGCTTATTCAAACAAAAACCTTGTTATATCGGTAGGAAACTCTACAACAAGCTATCGCAGTTTTTAAAGAGTCTTAGAAATATATAAATATTTTAAAAACAATTGAAAAAATATTCAGTTGATAAAGCTTTTTATAGTGTACAAGAGTTCCTTCCATATCAAAATTAAGCCTTACCCTAACTAATTGATATAGTAATTATGGTAACTAGTGTATAAGAGTATAATTGTTGATCTGACTTGTCTTATACTCCTCAACTGTAGTCTCCAAGACGTAATATAAAAACAAAAACAAAAAAAAACAAAAATTACGAGAAGTTTTTCACGTTATAATTGTTGAAATCGATTCGCGGAACGAATATTCCTGCATAGATTTTCTTATTCGAGTAATTTCTTGAGGCCTGTCCAAACGATATACATAAACTATTATCATACTGCTAGAGCCCTAGCAGTGTAGATAATCAAGAGCCGTGACAGGTATATGTTCATTCAGCTAATACATGAGCGCTCACCGCTCAGGTAGGTTGATGAATGATACGGGTTTCAGCGACTGTATTTATGACATGTATTTCTAAGACAAAATTGTTAGATTAAACTCTGTAGAAAAATTGTGAGATGAACAGGCTCTATATCGGCAGTTCTGATTTTTGTAATATGCCGTTGATTTGAAGGTTTCAGAATAATTCATTCACAAACCTTGAATGTTTCACACTTAAAGATTGTACCAGAAATACAAAAAAAAAAAAACAACAGAGATTTGCAGTCTGTGGTAAGAAAATACACAGTCACAATGGAGACAAAATTCACTGGAAGGAAGGCAACTAAGTCTACGTATTTTTATCCCATACATCATTATTCATTCCAGTATTAATGACTAAATTTGACTTACATTTATTTAGTAGAAATTATCTTTGTTTTTAATAATATTCAAAATCGTCCAGTTGAAGTGTTTTACCTTAATAATCATATAATAATAAAATAATGTGCCACTTAATAAGCTACTGCAGTTTAGTTTCATATAGGCTAACCTGGCAGCTGTCAGGTCCAGATTTATTAGTAGGTCCTCCTATCTTCTACAAGCGTGAATGCTACTGTGATTTTTTTGTTTCTTTAAAATCGGAAAAGCAACAAGCAATACTGATAGATTAATAGCTAGTGAATTAAAGATGCTATATTAACTGTCATCAACCTCTGGTAGCTCAGTTGGTAGAGCGGTGGACTGTAGTTGATTACATATTGGAAATCCATAGGTCGCTGGTTCCAATCCGGCCCGGAGGAAAATATTTTTATTTGTCCAGTCTATTCATCATTAATTCATAAAAAATCTTGAGTTGATGGTGCATTCTATATATAACTGTTCTCCTTTCTGATCTCAGGCACTGCAGATACTCTGTTATACACAGCTATCAATGCTCGTATTAAGGGGAAAATGATAGTGTAGATTTTATTTGGTGAGTTTGTTTCAATTTTTTTAAATAAAAATTGGAGTGAAGGTAAAAATAGTATAGAATAAGGGAAATGGTCTTGCACCTTCAAGAGTGACTCATATTTATTCATTTGTGAATAAAAAAAGATTAATGTTTCTATTAACGTGTTAGTGCATTTGCTGGAAAGACAATTAAAAATATTCTATTTGCAACACTGATTGATAATAACCTGAAGTAATTAATCGAAATTTAAAGCCTTCATTTTATTAAGTTCTGAGAACAAGTAATGTATCCTCTCATTTTAATAAACACGATCATGAATGACTCACAATTAATAATGTATTATCGCCTTAGGAAAGATCCTAAGCAATATAATTCCTAGAGAGGCTTAGAGGACAGAACTCCCGTTGTTATGATTTAGACACCAGAGTCTAGTTAGAAAACCTACATTTTTCCAGCGTTTAGTATACACTGTTCTGAAGATCTGGAAAATCTCGTGAAAAACTGCAATGGTCCTGTTTGGAAGGTCACAAATAGGAAATGTTACGACCATTTTCGCGCTATTCCGCTCGCACATTCCTTTCTTTACCCCCCCTCCATTTAAGTATTCCGATTTTGGAGGTCTCTTGATACCCCGCTCTGAGAGAAGGTAAAGTAAGAAGGCATAATGGCACAATGAATAATTAGAAAAATTGTCACAACCACATTTTATTAAAAAATATTGAGAAACTAGTTTCGGTTGTTATACCATTATCAATCTCAATCAAACTAAAACTAAAGTACAGAGAAGCTTAATATATACTGAATATGGAATGATACTATTAGCTAAGCGAGCAAAAGGCCGACCTTCATCGAAGGTTTTGATTGGCTGACAAGTCACGCCCCCTGGTAGGAGTAACAAGCAAAAATACGAGTCAAATCAATAACTAAAAACTGTGAACATCCAGGAAGCAACAAAGATGAAAAATCCGTAATAAAGCTAGAATTGAATCAAATTAAAACTAAAAAATTAGAAGCTCACTGAAATGCATTCAGGGTCAACTGAGAAATATACAAAAGAACTGTTTTTTAAATTTTCGAAGTTGAGAATATGGAAAGGCTACTCTTTGACTGAATTCATTTGAAAACTGAAAGTGAAATGAACTATTTCAATTCGAGTCTATTGTATAATATTATATTAATATGATATGTATTGTCTATTTACATGTGTAGTTATTTTATTCTAATATTGTTTCTAGTGTAATTGTCTGAGGGATGTATTGTTTGGTTTTCATCTAGAGAGACTGACTCTTGCTATATGGGAGAGTTGCTGATTGCAAAACATGATAAAAAGAAAAAACATTTGTATATTTTTTGTTTTATTGAAGCGGTTCTGGAGTGCAAACAGCACAGCTATATATTTTTTATTGTGATGGTAACCCTCAAAACGGACTAGTGTCTATGGAGGGTACCTAATTCTTCTTACATGTTTAACTCGTGAGAAATTTTTATTGTGAATTTATGGGTTTAATTCAGTTGAATTTTTTTTTTATAAGTTATTTGTATTTTTTGAGTTTTGTATATACTGATTGATTTGACATGTGAGAGGAATAAATTTATTTATTTATTTAATGTAGGCTGGAATTATGATGAAACCAAGTTAGTAGTATTGAATAGGTTAAAATAAATTTGGTCATTTAAACTAGTATTGGAATCGTTTTTTACCAACCTAGTTATCTCCAAAGCTTCTAAAATGTTCAATTTGATTATCAAATGTAGAAATTCAACATTTTCTTCAGCGTTGAACTTATGCCCATAATGAGATGCTCTGCAAAATTTGAATCTCCTTTTTGGGTTTTCCAATCCCTGATATGCTTATTTATTCTACATTTGAAACTTCTACCGGCCTGACCCACATAAAAAGCAAGTGACAATTTCGTCTAATTCTTCATTATGGATACCTTTCACAATATCAACTTCGCCACTACAAAGAAAGATAATGGCACAACCCCATGAAGAAAACAAATCAACTTCTCATGTGTTTTTGAATTTATTGAAAAGAAAATTTCAGTTTCATTTACAACACTCATTTAAATAAACATTCTAAATGATTAATGAAAAATCAAAGCCTGAAATTCTCAGAGTTCTGGGGAAAATAATACAATACATTGATTAGATTTATATCCAATCATACATTAGTAATCGTATAATTAGATTTCAATAAACACGACCATGAAGAGCTCACAATCATCACATTTGGAAAGAGTTCCAGTATAAAGAATTTCATGCTAAATGAAGATTCCTAGCTAACTGTTAAGATTCCAATTTGTTAAGATTTTTCCAAAAAAAAAACGTACCATAGGAAATTCATTTTTTAGCTTCTGTATGCATCCTCTGCTTGAAACTCAGTTTAATTTTCGTATTAGATGACAGTTCGTTGACAACATAACCAACCAACAAACAGATTAATCTGGTTTTCAAGAGCAACAGATATGTGAGAGGCGGATAGGAAAGAAGATGCGTGCTGTGAAATCCCCCACGGGCGGTCCACTCATCTTGCCACCGGCTACAAAAACGGGTGGTCGTCAACCGGCGAATAAAGACAAGTTAGGTTAGGTAAGGTTAGCGGCCTAGCATCAAGATCAGCCCCAGACCTTCCCTTACGTGAGAAGTGGCAGGGCCTTGGCGTAATACGTTGTCCACTCTCACTAGAGCAGTATATCGCTTTGGTCGCAACGTGAACCTAACCAGCTACTAGTTGTCTCTGCCTGATCTTCTTTTATCGTCAGTCACATTCTACCTGCCATTCGCGATAGTTATTCGTCACCTTTTTGATTGATGGTCAACAACCATTCGTACTCGAAATAGTGATCGGTAAGGTGTTGCATAAATTCTGTGAGGAATTAAGATTGTTATAAACTTGGAGAGTGATCATTTTTAATTTTGTGCTGCTGTAAAATAAGTGAGTATTTTTTTATATGGCAAATTAAATAATATAATCAGCTCTATAACTGTGTTTCAGAAATTTTCTAAAAAAGAATGAATTTATTACGTTAATTTTATAGGTTTATCTTATTGAAATAGGAGTTGATAAGTGGACGCTGAATCTACAATAATTGTTCTTTGAAACTATCAGAAATTTTTCAAGACTCAAATTCTTACTAAAAAATGAAATGTGAATGTGGAAATTCAACGAATGAATGTGATAACTGTATATTTTCAAGATCCGCCGTACTTTATATTAATATTTGTTGATCATTGCATAAAAATCGAACTCTAATTCTTATTAACAAATAAAATGTGAATGTGGAAATTTAACGAATGACAGTGATAACTATATTTTTAAGTTCCACCGTACTTTATATTAATATTTTACAATATTTCTTGATCATTGCATAAAAATCAAACTCTAATTAAATTTAAAGATAATTTTATTGATAAATAAAAATATTTAAAAACAATTTTTCCCAAAAAAAATAAATCATAATAATCAATATTTCAAACGTAATTTCATTAAAGGGGATATCTAAATGATAATTATTGCATTGTAGCTCAATTCTGGATTTAATAACATCTTAAATGAATACTGAACATTAATGTTGATGATGCTCAAATGATATTTGAAAAAATGTTTTTAATCATTCTAAACAATAGGTATATATTTTTTCATTAATTCTCTATTTTCCTCCTCAAAAATTTTGATAACACTACTAGTTATCCAGCTTTTTCCTTAGGGTGAAAATATAATAACATTTTTAATCATTTAATTTTACGTTAATTTTAATTTTTTACATTACGTTATAATCTTATCTATGTGTTTTAAGATGACTGTATTGACGGTCGTTAATAATTTATTATTATTATTAATTATTCACGAAATCGCAGACGAACATTATTTACATTGAAGCTATAAAGCATCCTAAAAGCAAATTTCATTCACAAAAATGTTAAATTAAATTGCATATTCCTGTTTTGAAAGCATATTAATGTTTGAAAATATTATTCCTCTTGATTTTGAGTGTAAATAGTGCCACATGAAAGATCGCATTTCAAGAATCATCATCGAATGGATATAAAAAATCTATGAGAAGTGAAGATTAAGTTAACAGTTTTGAACGTTTTTTATTTAAGAAATAAAATATCTCATTTTTATTTTATTTATTATTGATATTCCAGATTCGAATATTCACTTTAGGCTCTCAGCATGCATTTCTTCTTTGACTATTTTCTCATACTACCGGTCCATAATTATTATATTTTTTTTTCGGAGGATGAAGCCCACATAGGTCTGAGACCTGTGTTTGGGTAATGAATTGGATGATGGTGATTGATGAGTTGGACCTACAACAGAGTCTATTTTGCTGGCGAATCCAATCGGTCACCCTTACAATGAGCGCCCAGGAGTTTCGTAGCTTATCTCTGATTGAACAGATACCTGCTACGGCAAGCTTACTATGAAAGTTTATGCAGCTTTAGCTTGAGTTTCTTGAGACTCATCAGTTCTTACGTAATATTTTTTGTCAGTAGCTTTTCGTGATCTCTCAGTTATCGAGAAGAATGTTCTGTCTTCATCTTTAGTTTAATGCTCTTGACTTCAGAGTTGAATAATAGACCAGCAATATAATGAATAAATACAATATTGCTGTTTCTGTAAATCTCCGTGAATATCTGACATTTCATCCATTTTGACTCGTTGAAGAGCTAATAATATGCCCTTCTCTTCTGTTAGATTCCTTTTTATCTCTTCACTCCATAACACTTTCGCATTAGAGCACATTTAGTGTCTTTCTACAATAATATTATTCGTGAGATGACCACCTCAAAATAGTTTCAACAACTTCTCTTTGAAACACTGTGAAATCTCAAGTGCAGCTTCGAATTTCAATGAAGAAATAATTCGTTTGGATTATTAGTTAATTTTATGAGATTGAAGGAGAATTCCTATCACATTCATACCATAATTATTATAATATAATTATTTGACATTATTAGTTTTGAATGGAATTGAATGAGATTTCTAAGATATTGAAGTATTATGATTTCATCAATTGAAATGCTTTATCTGATCTCTAACAAGCAGACGAGAAATTTTCTCTTAAATCAAGGTGACTAATATCATACGATTTCTCAATAAATGGATATTCTTCATTGAAGAAACATTTTCTGTTATGTGAAATAAACCGTATTCATCCATTAATGCCTACCCAAATATTTCGGTTGTTTTCTTGAATATTCAGATGATTCCATTTATTGACCGAACGTAGCGAGGTCCAGTTTAACTCGACCGCTCGCCATTTCGTTCGTCTGTCTGTCTGTATTGAATGTTACACGATTGCGGCCAAACGCCTTGACCGATTGTCTTGAAATGTTGCATAAATAGTCCTTATTCCTAGGCTAAGCTATGTATGTATAAGGCTTTTTTTCTCAAAAAATGCTCCTTGTCGTTTTTAGGGAGCTCAATTTACCCCCGATTAATGGAGTGTCTGATTTCGGTACGGGTGGTTTTAAATTGAATTTAAGAGGATTTGAGAAGTATTTATTTATTATAAAGCGTGACAAAAATTCCATAAACCCAACGGTAGGCGTTAGAAAGGGGGATTCAAAATATTTAAAATCTTGAATATTGAGATTTGTTCAATTTTTTTTTGTTTTGGTAGAGCTGAGTGAAATAGTAGGCCTTATACAGAGTTTTTGAAAAATTGAGGGTTTGTGGGTAGGTGTGGGAGAAATCAACTATTTCAAAAAACGCATTTTGTGGATAATTTCTGCTTTTTTTCGATTGTAAGTGGAAGAAGATGGCACTGAGTCACTGAATTACCCTCCACATAGAATATGAAGGTGATCGAGATGATTGAGTAGTAGCGTAGGAGGAGAGCGAAGTCTCAATTTTCAAACTCCAAATGCTCGATCTTTTAATCTTCCAGTTGCATTCACCGGTCCATTCGTATTGACGTTACTTTAATCGTGGATACAAATATCTATTATTTAAAATTCATTTATATATCTATACTTATTTTAAAATCGATATCTCAGAAATAATGAATGTAAAATGATGGCGGCACTCTCATGGTCGTTGGCGAGATTCCACCTGACTGTGTTCGCTGGGTTGGCGGACACAATTTCGCACCAGCGACCAATATTTTGACACAAGAAACTTGTTCAAGTGTTTAATTTATTTCATTGCGAGTCGACGTGAATTTAAACCAGCATGACAAGCGTACAAGTGCAGAGTTTTAAATCAGATTAGATACATTCTGGCGCTTTGTAGTAGTTTACAGCCTACGTCAAAGAGAGTGGTTGGCATTTGGGATAGAATACACTTTAAGACAAAGATCGAGGAGACAATATTATGTTGTCTGAGGAAGACTGGCTCTCGGATAGTGCAGATAACACTCTAAAATTACATAGTTGTAGTTGACTCGAGTGCAGGTTGTAAGGTAAATTATGTTCGCTATCTAAATGGAACAGAAAACTCCTCTGTAACTCAGAATAATCTTATTTTAATTGGATTAAAAATGTATGAACGAAATTCTGTAGTGTATTGTTTTACAAAACAGAATAATAAAACCTCTCTTTGTAGTGACGAAGGTGATTATAGTGGAAGGTATCCATAATGAATAATTAGACGAAATTGTCACAACCACATTTGTTGAAAAATATTGAGAAACTAGTTTCGGTTGTTATACCATTATCAATCTCAATCAAACTAAAACTAATGTACAGAGAAGCTTGATAAAAATATAATGAACATGGAATGATACTATTGGCTAAACGAGAAATAGGCTGACCATCATCGAAGGTTGTGATTGGCTTAAAGGTCACGCCCCCTGGTGGGAGGAGTAACAAGCAAAAATACAAGTCGAATCAATAACTGAAAACTGTGAACATCTAGAAAGCAACAAAGAAGAAAAATACGTAATAAAGCTAGAATTGAATCAAATTAGAACTAAAAAATTGGAAGCTCACTGAAATGCAGTCAAGGTTGACTGCATTTGACCTTGGTTGACCTTGACTGCATTTCAGTGAGCTTCCAATTTTTTTGTTTTAATTTGATTCAATTCTAGCTTTATTATGTATTTTTCTTCTTTGTTGGTTTCTAGATATGCTCACAGTTTTTAGTTATTGATTTGACTTGTATTTTTGCTTTTACTCCTCCTACCAGGGGGCGTGACTTGTCAGCCAATCTCAACCTTCGATGAATGTCAGCCTCTTTATCGCTTAGCCAATAGTATCATTCCATGTTCAGTATATATTAAGCTTCTCTGTACTTCAGTTTTAGTTTGATTGAGATTGATAATTGTGTAACAACTGAAACTAGTTTCTTAATATTTTTTAATAAATGTGATTGTGTCAATTTCGTCTAATTATGGTTACCTTTCACAATATCACCTTCACTACTACAAAGAAAGTTGAAAAAAATTGTTGATATTTTAATATTTTTTAGAATTTAATGTTTTCAAAGGAGATGTTGAGCCGAAATTTTGCTCCTTATTTTGCCAATTTTATAATTTGTATTTCTGCTTCTACCCAATCTTTTGCAATAAGAGCCATATTGTCAGAAAATGCTAGGCAATTGCACTTGAGTCCTTTAGTTACAATCTAATCTATTGCCACTGTTTACACTCAGATTTTCATTCCACTCTCTGACTACTTTCTGCAATGTGCAGTTGAATAATAAAGGAGATAAGCCATCTCCTTGTCTGACCCCTTTTTTGATAAGAAATGTCTCAGACAATTTTTCCATAAATTTTACTAAAGAATAGGGGTTATTTTGAAAAGATATGTAGTTATATTATTATTATTATTATTATTATATTTATTATTATTATTATTATTATTATTAGACGTCAAACTCCCAAAGTGGAAGACGCTGAGTAAAGATGGTTCATTTTTTTGACTTGATCTTCTTGTTTGCTCACCAGCTTTTCATTTTTTGAGCGTATTCAGCTTTCCTCTCTTCACTCCATTTTGTTCCAACTCTTGGAGGTTTTATCTCTGGTATAACTTCTCATTTATAAAGTTTTTTTCTTAAGTTTTTTCTATTGTAAATTTCTTTGTTGCCTTGTTGGTTAATTTGGCCAGTACTAGGTCTTTTTCAACATTTCGTATCCATTGTCCTTTACAAACTTTCTGTATTCTTTCTTGTTGTGAATATTTTTCCGAGATAACTTCTCCTAGATAATATTTAAAGTACGGTACCCTGTTTTATTGTTCCATACTTGGTTTGTAATTTGGTAATTTTAAAATTTGTTGTTGTAAACACTGTTTTTTCAAAGGATATTTGTAAGCCATTGTTATTATTATTATTATTATTTATTCATAAAAGTAGGAAGGTCTGACCACAAAATATCATTCACATTTTTTCTATTGCCAAATGATATTTACTAAAAGTCAAACGTTTTGGGAGGGGCCACTTGGTCTGCTGGCTCCCACCTGAGATGCCATTAAAAGATAGGCCACACTTCTTGCCGTAAGTGGAAGAATTTCGAGGCAGTATAAAATGCGTGATGATTGTGGCAAGAAGTGCAGAGAGAATAATATTTTGGCCACCGCCCTGGAATCTCTGTTCGGATCCGTTGCTATTTTGACGAGCTGACATGTGATATCAAGGTCATGCGAGTACTGTTGCTGAAAAAATAATGAAAATAAAACCAGTCTTATTAGATAAGCATCACGCCAACTACATGCACAAAAGCGTCTCTGTTATCACTACTCTTGTGATGAGAGATTGGAAAGTGATCTGCAAATTCACTTCGTCATTCCTTCTTTTTGCCCTATCCTGCTACGCCTCTCTACTCCGTCTTCTTTTTCATCTTCTAATTTGTATATCATTCTTCTTCTCACTCTTCTTTTCCATTTTTTGTTCCCCACTTTTAATCATTACCGTTTCTTCTCTCTTGAAGAAACAAATTTTTATAATCAATCTTCTTGTTTTGTCCTCCACTTCTACTCATTCATCCCCTTCGCTTATTATTTTTCTTCTCTTCACTTTTCCTACTTTTCTTTCTCGGTCTCTGTGCATTTTCGTCCTTCGTTTCCGTTCCTTCCCTTTTTTATTTTCCTCTTTTTTTTTAATCCTCAATCCTTTTACTTCCTTGATTGCTCATTAGCCTTCTTAGAATAGATTGCAATAGTATAAAAAAACTTTCTCAAGCTTACCGTTCTTCATTGATCTTCTCCCATTTTCTTCATTTTTATTTTTCTCTCCACTTCTACCTTCTTCTTCACTACTTCAACATTTTAATTTTACAGAAAATCTCACATATCCTTGGAGTTTGTGTTTGATTAGACAGACGTATTGGTTTGTATTGGACCAGGAAGAAAACATTGCATTTCTAGGAGTTTTGTTGGATAGACGTTTGACCTGGGCTCCATACATTGAGAAAATATGTTGTAAAATTTCATCTGGGGTATTTGTCCTGCGACAGCTCGCTAGATTGAATGACAAAAAGTTACTTTTTACAACTTACCATGGGCTCTTTCTGTCACACATTAGGTATGCTGACACAGTATGTGGTAATTCATCAAAACAAAACCTTGATATGGTGTTTAGGATCCAAAAGAAAGCGATTAGGTGTATGGATAGAGTAAATGGATTAGATTCATGTAGGCCTTTGTTCAAGAGACTTGGTCTCCTAACTGTACCCTGCTTATACGTGTATGAAGCTACTTTATATGTAAAAACGAATGATATTAACCAAAATCTTGACATACACGATCATAATTACAAGAAGCCGAGGAGATTATCACTTGGTTAGTCACAATAGTAGCTTATTCAAACAAAAACCTAGTTATATTGGTAGGAAACTCTACAACAAGCTACCACAGTTTTTGAAGTCTTGAAAATATAGAAATATTTTAAAAGCGACTGAAAAAATATTTAGTTGCTAAAGCTTTTTATAGTGTACAAGAGTTCCTTTCACATCAAAATGAAGCCTCACCCTAACAAATTGATATAGTAATTATGGTAACTAGTGTATAAGAGTATAATTGTTGATCTGACTTGTCTTATACTCCTTAACTGGAGTCTTCAAGACGTAATCTACAAAACAAAAAACATAGTCGTAGGGGATCGAACCAGAGAGGCTGTCTTCATTACTTCGCTTTGTCATTGTTTGCTTCCGTGTTATCCTTCTCCTTCCATCTCTCCTTCTTAACTGTTATCCTTCTCATGCTTCTCCTTCCATCTCTCCTCCTACATTACCTCCTACTTATTTTTTCTTCTTCATCTTCATCTTCTTTCCCTCTCTTCTTTTTTTTCTTCCTCTTTCTTTCTTTTCTTCTTCGTTCTTCTCCATTACTTTCTTTCATTTCTATTTTTAGTCATATTTTTGTTTTATTTTTCAACCTCTTTATTCAGTAAGCTTCAGGTTCATCCTCCCTTGTCGGGTACATTGCAAGACAAGTGATCAGTGAGTTTAGAAATAAATAAATTCAATGATGCTGAGTTACCGGATTCCATATTGGGATGTTGGTTGTATGTGGTCTGGAATGTCTGGAAGGCGTATTAAGAATCGACCCAGAAAAATGTATGATGCTATTAATCATTAGTTAGCAACGTATTGACAGAATCAAATCTAATAAAACTAAATTGAATTGAGATTGTTGTGCTGTGAAGGTCTAAAAAGGATTATAAATAGGATAGGACAGGATAATATTGAGTTGGCCGTCTCAATTCATCAAAAATTGTTTCATCATACGATATTGTGGTATTTCAACTGTCAAGGTTTTTGTACTTTGTACAAGGTCAAGATACTTTGAGTGTGAGTGGTGAGGTGCCTGGGGAGGGGGTCAAATATTTCAACAAACATTTGGCTATTCCAAATTAATATGCGTGGTCTGGACCGAAAATAAATGTTTCTTTAAAGTGCTCGTTTTTAAACTGACATGAGGACTAAATGGAAACTTGAGTGTCATACTTGTAACAACATAATTCATTTACCATGAATTTTTACAAAAAAAGAGAGACCCTTGAAAAGAAAAAATGGTGAAAAATGCTGTTAGCTTTTCCTATAACTTTTCCAATTTGAAGTGCGCGTTTTCAAGATAAATGACTCCAAACTTGGACATAGTCCATTTTTTAGAGCGGGGCAAAAATCGATGATTTTTGATATGTATGAATGAATAGTGAATCTGCTACTGAAACAATTTGACATTATTATACATCAATCGACGTAGAATTTTAGATTCTTTAATTTTGTATAGAACAATGTTTCAGACATGATAAATAGTTTTCGATTTATAGAGCAAAAACTGAAAAAGTTCCAATTTTGGGGGTTTTTGAGCACCAAAGGTTATGCACAAGCAAGATTTTTCGCAAACTTGAAGGAATCTTTACTGGGGTGCCTAGAGTGGATTAATAAAAATCCAGCTTTGTATAAATTTTTGTCAACCAAAATTTTAATTTACCATATAGGCAACCCAATTTATTATTGCTGAACCAAAGCACATACAAGTACAATGCATATACAAATATAAAAGCATACAAGTGCACATTATTATACCTCAAGCTTACTAGAACTTTTCTTGCACAAAGATTGCACTAAAGTTGGTTCTTACAAGAAATGTACTTGTATTTGTTCATACACTTGTATTCTCTTGTTCTCTAGACTCCTCATAATTTATCAATTGTCAATTCAGTAATTATGACATGATATTAAATATAATTTTAAACATTTGAAGAAATACTGTAAAGTTTATCTTAATCTCAATGTTTTTTTTCATTTAATTGTATTTCATCCATATAAGTGAGTAGATAATATAAAATTTTAGAAGAATTCCACTGCAATTTTCACGCGAGAGGCTAGTTCAACTCGATTGAGAATTTTTCGAGAATTGTTGCAAACAATTTTGTTGAAATAATACATTTTTTAATAAAATTCATACATTTTCTTTGTAGTGGCGAAGGTGATATTGTGAAAGGTATCCATAATGAATAATAAGACGAAATTGTCACAACCACATTTATTAAAAAATATTGAGAAACTAGTTTCGATTTTTATATCATTATCAATCTCAATCAAACTAAAACTAAACTACAGAGAAGCTTAATAAATAGGCCTACTGAACAAGGAATGATACTATAGGCTAAGCAAGAAAGAGACTGACCTTCATCGGAGGTTGTCATTGGCTGACAAGTCACGCCCCCTGGTGGGAGGAGTAACAAGAAAGAATACCTGTCAAATCAATAACTAAAAACTGTGAACATCTCGAAAGAAACAAAGAAGAAAAATACTTAATAAGGCTAGAATTGAATCAAATTAAAACTAAAAAATAGAAGCTCATTGAAATGCAGTCAAGGTCAACCGAAAATATCGAAAGAACCGTTTTAAACGTAGGCTGGAATTATGATAAAACCAAGTTAGTTGTATTGAAAAGGTTAAAATAAATTTGGTCATTTAAACTAATATTGGAATCGTTTTTTACCAACCTGGTTTCTCCAAAGCTTCTAAAATGTTCAATTGTCTGCCTTTGCCAATCAAATGCAGAAATTCAACATTTTCTTTGGCATGAACGTGTGCCCATTATTAATGTGATGCTCTGCAAAATTTGAATCTCCTTTTTGGGTTTTCCAATCCCTATATGTTCATTTATTCTACATTTGAAACTTCTACCGGTCTGACCCACATAACAAGCATTACAATCACCGCAATTCAATTTATAAACCTCACTTTTATCCCAGATATAAATTTTATCTTTACATAATAATGTCTTTACATAATGCCAATACATAATTAGAATGATTAGCATATCAGACGTGCATCACATAGCAGTGAAACTTCATTGATAGCTATTTTCAGATGATTAACACTTTCTAATCAATCTGATGAAAAATGTCTATTCTCTCGACACTCTCAGTTGATTAAAACCAAAAACAAATTATTCAATATTGAAAACATTCCCAACTGCCAAGTCTTTTTCTAGACTTGACTATTTCATTGATAAAATCAAGCTTAGCCTCTACACTTTGATCTTGATATACTGCATGATTTCTCATTCTGTCCACGGAGTCGTTTGATAGGCTGGCTGCCTAGTGGGTCGTGGAGAAGTTATTTGTCCTTGAAATAGGTCAAGATCGTAGCGTTTGTGCTATGCCAGCGGTTGTAGATAACATTCGGAAATCGTTTGGAGTATCCGAGATGCTATCTTCTCAGCTAATGACAGAACCTATGGTCTCTTCCATAAGAGAATAGAGTGGACTGACCAACGCGTCAGACAGCTGTAGCCAATAGGGAAGAAGGACATCGTGACTACTAAAAATTAGTGAACATTGAAGAATGGAAATATGGATCAAGTAGGCTTCTATTAATCTCACCTCAGATTTTGGATCAGAGATTGGTTCAATCTCAAGAAGGTAAGCTTAGGTTATTAGAAATTGAATATAATTGTACATTTATATTTCAAGATTTTACATTAATCACTGGTCTCATTCTTTCAACCAGATTTTGCACCATTTTCTATCCTCCCAATCAACATAGCTCAAGATTCTCGACTCCATCGTCTCATCCACCTCATTCCTTCATGAACTCCTCGGCCTTCCTATTCTCCAAACTCCCCTCGGACTTCACTCTGTAACCATACTGATCAATCCTCATCACATGTTCTTCTCGCATAACCAAACCAAACAAGTCTCTTCTCTTTTATGTATGCAATTATACATGTATCAGTTTTCACTTTCATTCTCCTTTGAATTTCCTTCCGTCCTGTTTAACTCACAACATTTTCTCAAATAGGCCTACTCCATTGAAGTATGATTTTTCATTCATCACCCACGCTTCTGCCCCAAATTCTATGCTCAGTATCTCTAGCGTTGTCATTTTTCCACTGGATGCAGCCTCCTTATACACTCTCTTGTCTGTCCAAGTCTGGACTTCTCCTCCTCTGTATTGGCATCTTGTGTGATGTGAATCCAAAATATTTGAATTTTGAAGTACCTTATATCTGAACTTCTTTAGCAAAGGTCAAATATTTCACTAATTCATAATTTGTTACAAGGTATTTAGTTATTTATAAATAATTTCTAGTCCAGCCTTGTCATACACTTCTTTTAGTTTTTTTTTTTTGAGGATGAAGACCACATAGTTATGAGACAAGTGCGTGGGAATGGATGATGGTGATTGATGAGTTGGACCTACAGTTTTAGGTGGGTTCCGAACCACCGGTTTTCTTAGTATGAAACTGATATACTCTTCGTCCTGGGCAATAACGACCTGATTATCGACAAAGCAGAGAGGGTGTATAAGTTTTCATTTCCAATGGGCAATTCCTTGATATTTTCTGTAACAATTCCTCAACGAGTCTTCTAAATACATATTGAACAGCATAGGTGACATGCAGCGACCTTGAAGAAGCCCTTTAGATGTTTCAATAGGTGAAATTACCCAATTTTTATGTCAATTTTATTTCTCTCATACAGTTTTTTTATTTGGCGTTTATCAAAGTTGGATTCACATATTGCATGTCACAGTTTTTTTCGTGGAACTGTATCATAGGAATTTTTCACAATAGCCAAGTGATCTCTTGATTTTGGATCTCTGTTTCTAGATAAGTTGCTGCAGGATTTTGAAGCCGAGAAACCCGCCAGCTCTTTCGATTTTTCCCTCAATATCCTTTTCGAGATTCATTTTCAAAATCTTTCCATACTGTCTTACCATTGTCGATATTACAACTATCCCCCCATAGTTTAACACTATTTTCTTTCTGACTCCTTTTTTAAATATTTAAATCATGTGGGCTGTACTTCATTCTTGTGGTATTTCTTCTATTATTTTTTCAAAAAGCGTTTCAATGATGCGGAATAATTGTTCGATTTCATGCTTGATTAATTTTGGGTTAATACAAGCTGTCTTATTATATTCTAAGTGTTAAATTATCATTGTAAATTTAACGACTTGCAGTCAATTTTAATTGTGAATAAATAATATTCCTACTCACTTTTGGCCGAACGTTTATGAGTCATGTAAACTCATCTTCAACGCATCCTAGATCGATGATGCTGGTTTTTTGGTTGGAAGAGTTTTTCTGTTAGAAGAAAACTAACATCAGTATGCCTTGAAATGAATTTCCATGACTCGAAAACGTTTGGCCAAAAGTGAGTAGGAATATCATTTATTCACAATTAAAAGTGACTGCCGTTAAAGTTGAAAATCGTTAAATTCACAATAATTAGTTAATATTAACAACGTAGATCGTTATGGAACAAGAAATCCAAGAATTTTCTAGAGTTTTGATGACTTCTTCGGTGTCTATAGCAATTCCACCCTGTTCCACCACTATGTCTCATGGACTCTACTCATGTTTCAGTCAATAGATTTTTATAATAAGTTACTCATTCTGTCGATTTGATTTGAGATATAGATCTCCTCTTCCATGCACTTGCAGAATTTCCGGTAGCTTTCAAGATTCGGAACTTCTTGTGCCTCCCAGATTTACTCAAGTTCATGCATATATTTTCAGTGATCGTTTTGTTACTTTATATACAAGTTGTTTAACTTCTTTATTTTTTGCTTTGTATTGCTGGTAATCTCCCATTCTCTTCGTACTCAACCATCTATTGTACAAGGCCTTCTTCTCCTTTATTGTGACTATTGTAGACTTTTTTAATAATATTTTTAGTTTCGTGGTACCTTCACTTTCTCTTCCAACTCTTTCTTAGCTGGTTGCTTTATGCTTTGTTAAGTGATCTAATAATTTATGATTATAGATCCCATCTTCATCATCGTGAATGAACTCCATCAGCTTTTGGTCCAAACGTCTTTTTTAAATTGTAACATTTTCCAAAAATAACTCGAGGTTGGTTGTACTCTCCAGTAAGGCTAAATCTCAAATGAATTCTACTCCACAGAGGTTGTCAGTGTGGTCTAGAATTCTACTCCACAGAGGTTGTCAGTGTGGTCTAGAATTCTACTCCACAGAGGTTGTCAGTGTGGTCTAGAATTCTACTCCACAGAGGTTGTCAGTGTGGTCTAGAATTCTACTCCACAGAGGTTGTCAGTGTGGTCTAGAATTCTACTCCACAGAGGTTGTCAGTGTGGTCTAGAATTCTACTCCACAGAGGTTGTCAGTGTGGTCTAGTGATAAAAAGGCGTTTGAGCCTTTAGAAGGCAATTGGGAGATTCGTGATTCGATTCCTGGTGCTGACAAATTATGCTTCGTAGCATTCATCGATTCTAATGAACTATTTAATGCAGTAGTCAATGTCTGCAATAGCAGAGTTCTTTGACATAATCTATAATCTATTGCATTCTATTCAATTCAATTTATTTACATCAAGTATAAACCACATTATACAAGCATAGACTGGCAGTATTTGACAAGTCATGATTTTCAAACTGTTTGATTTGAATATGATAAAAGTTAGTTGGTCTTTAAAACACATACAACACCTCTTTCAAGAAAAAGACTGTATGCACTCCTCCATGCTGTAGGGGGCAGCATTTATTAAAGTTTGTTTCAATGTAAACTTAAAACGGTTAATATCAGTTATATTTCTTATTTCGGATGGTAGCACGTTATATATCTTCAGCACGCTGTAGAGTGGTCTACAAATCTCGAACGTAGTTGTTCTGTGCTGGGGGTACTGAAGCTGCGCTCTTTGCATTAAAAGGTATTCCGAAATTATTCATCAAAAAGATTGTTATTATTATTATTTTTATTGTTGTTATTATTATTATCTCCTCGTTATCTCGCATTTGCGGTTAGTTCTCTGAATGGAGGGGAATTGACATGCAACCTCCATCTCATGACTATTATTATTATTTTGTTTATCGAGGGATTATCAAGTACATTGGAGTACTTGACGCACTATGCGCGATGTATCCAAAAGAACAGACTTCTGCATTTTCTCCATCAGAGTCTCTGTAAGGCCAATCGATTACTGTAGTTTTCATATAACTTGGCAGCAGTATGTTGGGTTCAGATATAGCAAGTCCCATCTGCTACACGCTGCCAAGTTATATGAATACTACAGTACAGCTCTCTACAGCTGTCTTCATCTATTATTATTATTTTCATTGTTATTATTATTATTATTCTTTTGATCATCA
Organism: Conomelus anceps; assembly: GCA_948455865.1. Taxonomy (NCBI): domain Eukaryota; kingdom Metazoa; phylum Arthropoda; class Insecta; order Hemiptera; family Delphacidae; genus Conomelus; species Conomelus anceps. The sequence continues at coordinate 27,932,562 of OX418221.1, read as the reverse complement.
TTATTATTATTATAACCAATGTTAATTTTACATAAAAATTTAGCCGACTTGTGCGAGAGGTTATCTTTAATTAAAAAACGGTTGTTGATTTTTTTTGAGACAGAGCATCAATTAAAGTACCGTAAATAATTATTATTTATAGGCATAGATCAGAAGCAAAAGCACGTGTGATAAATGATACTTTTTTCAAGCTGTTTTTTTATTACATCGTCTCATTATTGTAATAACTAAACGCTTTTTAATAATTATCACCTACTGAACTGTTGCATTCACGTTCATGTTTTGGTAATTGATTAGATTGTTCTCTTCGGTCAAGTTGAAGATTGGCAAATTTGAACACTTCAATAATAATTATTAAAGTCTTATGAATGTTATTTATAACGTAGTCCAATTTATCTTACAAGCGGACGCTTGGAGTTTTTCCTTGAGCACTATACTGCTGTTCTACGGGTCCCTCCCATTTAATAATGTTTAACAAACCCTGCCCATTTGAATTAATTTATAAAAATTCTATTCTTGTAGTCCTCAAAAACTGGTGGACTGATAAGGTCAAGGCCTACGAAATACGAAGCAACAAAATAAGCTCAGAGTAGGATAGATGGCATTTATTGTTGTCCAGATTATCTTTGATATGATAATTATTGTAATGGAATCGATTCGGAAGCAGACTGCTTTGAATATCAATTTATTGTTTAACTACGTTTACTTCCTACCTTGGCTGAATTCCTCATATATTGGACTAGGGAAGGTAAATTACATGAAACTTATTCTTATTAAATTATTGTATTCTCTTTCCTGGTATTCTTCCTAGTAAGAATGAGGCGTGACCGACTATAATTTTGATTAACTGTATTCAATTTTGAATAAGTTTATTAGGTTATGACCAATTTGGAATAGTTGAAAATAATAATTATTTCTCTAATGATAATTAAGAGAAATGTAGATGATGAGTTTAAATTATTCTTGTCTAGAGGCAATGACTAGCAGTCAAAGCAGATGCGTATTAAATTGATGTCACAGCTGACACCTATTCACAGAATTTGTCTTTGCTCAATTTGAAACTGGAATTTGGCATTTTGATTCCAACTAAGAATACATTGAATTATTAATGGTGAAAAACTTTCTTTGTAGTGGCGTAGGCGATATTATGGAAGGTATCCAAAATGAATAATAAGACAAAATTGTCACAACCATATTTATTGATAACGGTGAAAAAGTTTATGTACGAGTTTTCTTCTATCGTCCTCTCATTCTCTCACTCATCACCATCATCTTCCTCCTCCTCCTCCTCCTCCTCCCCTCCTTCCTTCTCCCTTCAAAGCTGAAACTAAGAGCAATCATAGATAAGTTATTGTTCATAATAGTTCATAAAATTATGTCTCTTAAAAACAGTTCTGCTCCCGGAATTGATGGTATTCATAACATTTGTCTTAAAAAAATTGCAACTTACATTGCAATGCCGTTAAAAATCATAATAAATAAATGTTTTACAGAGGGGGTTTTTCCGAAACACTTTAAAAGTGCTAATATCGTTCCACTGTTTAAATCAGGCGACTTAAAAAATCCTACAAATTACAGACCCATAAGCCTGATAAATAATCTCGCAAAAATCATGGAGAAAATTCTAAAATGCAGGTTAGTTGATTATCTGAGCAAATTTAATATATTAAGTAAAAACCAATTCGGCTTCCAAACTGGGAAATCTACTCAAGATGCAATTTCCCATTTAATAGGCATTGTTTCGGACAACTTTGAAAATGGCAAAAAGACTATAACTGTCCTATTAGATTTAGCAAAAGCCTTCGACACTATCTCAAAAACTAAACTGTTGAATAAGCTAGAGAAGTTGGGAATACGTGGTATTCCACTACAATTTTTTTCTAGCTATCTGACCAACCGAACACAATACCTTACAATTCAAAACAAAACAAGTATGCAAATATTATCTGACTATGGATTACCACAAGGCACAGTACTATCTCCTATATTATTTTTAATCTACATAAATGACCTGCTAAAATTAACCATCAAAAATTGTGATATCATTTCGTTTGCTGATGATACAGCTTTGGTTTTTACTGGGGAGACATGGAATGACGTCAGATGCGCAACTGAACAGGGACTAAGTGTAGTCAAGAGCTGGTTAGATGTGCATTTGTTGACCCTTAATATTGGAAAAAGTTTATTTATGACATTTTCCCCAAACATCACTGGTCAACCTCCTTACCTAGAAAACATAGTAATCCATGAATCTGATTGTGAAGGTGTACTCCCCTGCTCATGTCCTATACTGAAAAGAGTCCAGCAGGCTAAATATCTTGGAGTATTCATAGATCCACATCTAAGGTGGGACATTCATATAAATAACTTATGTAAGAGCTTCAAGTACCTAATTTATAAATTCTATCAAATCAGTAGACTGAAGATCAAAAGCATATCTAGACTTATGTATTTCGCATATGCGCAATCCATCCTTCAGTATGGGATCAGAGTATGGGGAGGAGCTGTTAATATTCATTTCAATAAGATTTTTGTAATCCAAAAGCACTTATTAAGAGCCGTTCTTGGTAGGCCAAGACTGTACAGTAACTGTACAGACTGTACAGACAAGACTGTACAGATTTTTGTAATCCAAAAGCACTTATTAAGAGCCGTTCTTGGTAGGCCAAGACTGTACAGTAGCCGTAATCTATTTTCTGAGTTGAATGTTTTGACTGTGCGACAGCTGTACATCAAACAAGTAATATATTATTTGAATGTGAATAAATGTCTTCTTGAATATCGTGAAATAATGCATAATTTACGACCTTCTCATTCAAGATTTGCAATGAGAAGAACTATTTTAAATGTATGTAGAAGACAGTTCACTTATATCACTGGAAAAGTGGCAAATCTCATCCCTGTTCATTTCTTAAATAACAATAAGAAAGATAAATCATTTGGAAAAATGGTTGATGAATGGATCATTTCTGATAATATAATTGAAAAAATCTTCTAATTCTTAAAAAATCTTCTTCTGTGTTGTTTCTATATTTTCTTCTTTACTTTTCATTCTGTTTCTTTAAATCGTAAAAAAATCTTATCTTCATCTTTGTTTCATTTGATTAAATCTATGTTATTCTTACGGACTCATACCTGCGCTCAGGGAAACCTTTGCAGGTATTATAATTTTCCTCTGAAGTACTTTTTCCTTGTTTTCCCTATATAAATATTGCTATTGAAATTGTAATTGTGATTTTGTTCAATGTGAATTTGTATTATTTTGAGGATAATAAATTGAAAAAAAAATATTGTAAGAAAAGTTAAACTTAAGTGCCATAAATAAATACTAAGGTTAATCTCAGTAAGATTAGTCTTATTTCCCTTCCCTATTGTATTAAAAAATATTCACTTAGTACTATAGTGTGCTCAAACAATGCTTAACACTTATTCAGGGTCATCATGTAATCATTTGATTTCCATGCCGAAAAATGCGCATTTTTACATGAAAATATTCATTTTAATATAGGATCAAGTGTGACATAAAAAACTATTAACGTTTATTATTATATAATATTTTATTTGCCAACTAATCAGATGCATTCATTTCATCATCCATTAAACACATAATCAGGATGCATGGAGTAATAAATTTTGAAATAGAGGTACCTATCTTGCCAAAGAGATTAATTTGGTTCGGTCAACAAACATTTAGAGAATGCTGTTTAAATACTCTTTGCAGGCAATCTGTAGCTTCTCTTGTATTCTCTCGCACACACACTCACTCTGTCTCTCTCTCTCTCTCTCTCTCTTTTTATACTCCTTCAAGAAATAAATTACAGGATCAAAGTATTCAGAGGTAATGTAATAAATTCCCATTAGATTTCAAATACGATTGTCGGTCTAATAACTTCAGATGCATCCATTGGGATGCAATATGATTGTTGATATTATAACATGAATTGGTATTTATACCAGTATTTATTGGTATTTGTATAAAAATTATTCTAATTTCGCATTGAGAAATCACATTTAGAAGTATAATCCCAATTATAATTGGCTGCAATATTGTAATCATTGACTTGAAGATAACTTAATCTTGCCAGATATTTCCATAGAAATTACAACTTGATGAGTTTATTCATGATCATATAAGAATAGAAACAAGAATAACTTCTCGAAGAACATTCAGTATAGAATAACATAATCATTAAATAGATAGGAAGATGTAGATTTATAAATTTTCACACACAGCTTTGGGATTAGTTGAAGGATCGATTGATTCATGACTTGATTTTCTTAAAGCTTGAACTCAATTTGTATTCTTTTCTATAGAGAAATTAAAAAAAAATTATTTACTGACCCATCTATTGTATTTAGATACTGTAATTTCAAAGCGAAAAGGATCATTTAATATAAATCATATCATGATACATTTCTTCAACAGAACTTTATAATCTATACAAGACTTACTTCAATGTTTTCTATTTCATTCTTAACATTTTATTTGATACAATAATTATATTTAATACATAAATTTAACTGAAGATAATTCAAATCATAAACACCCAATGGATGATTGATCATGTTGAAGATTTTTTCAAAAATATTAAGTGCAACAAAGAAATGAAGATGTACAACAACAGCCATGAAATTTAAATCATGATCCATTGAACTTTTATGGTGAAGATATGCAAAATTGGCGCAGCAATTAGTGTCAAGTAAACAAGGCTCAGCCGTATTTTGGCAGTCAGCCGCCTTCCATATCATATTAACGTGTTGGGACTGTGTTAAATATTCAAAACACGTGAAAATGCATTTGGCTCCAGGCTATACCAGTCATTTTCAGACGGCTAAGAGAATATTTAACGGCCCCAACCATTAGACTCACGTTAACGTCTGTGTAATCCCACATAATCCAACTCTATACTGTCACTATTTGCATAAAACTGTAGATTTAACAGTATCAAAATATCAACCCTACCGAATAATTATTGCCTTATTGTATAATTGTATTGCATTTGTACAGTAACAGATAATAACAAACGAAACCATTATTTATCAAAACAGTTTGTATTGAAAATTATGTTCTTGCTTTGATGTGACATTGTAATAGTGATATTGGATAGACCTACTGGTAGATACTGGAAGGAAGCTGGCCTCTTATCTGTCTAGAAAATATTACCCTTGTTGAAACCAAAATTTGATCTGGCAGCATCGTTACTTTTGTGGAATCCAAAATTGAAAAATCAATGCAATTTTCTCTCCAACTTTCTCTCGATTATATTTTTAATGATCTTGTCCAGTACTAATTTTATGAAATATATTTGGATATACAAGTAATGTTTCAACAGCCAAATAATAGATTACTGTGACAAAGTTGTCGATACTTCTGGCACTAAAATAGCTATTTGTGTAACTAGAGCGAAAAGTGGGGTTTTTCTGCACCGAGAGAAACAGTTTTTTCACGAGCCGAAGGTGAGTGAAAAAAGTTTCTTGAGTGCAGAAAAAATACTTTGCGCTTTCAATTTTTCCTGCAATTATGTATAAAGTAATTTAAACAGAACAAAACAGGACATACATAACCTGACAATTCCTCACATAACCTATCTTCGAATCAAATCGATTTCAACAACAGCTACAGTTGACTGTATTTTATAGCTGAAGCAGAGTAGCTGAATGCAGAATAGGGAACCTGCGTATTACATGCTCACTATTTTGTGTTGTTAGGTTGCAAATCTGGAGTGCGAAAAAGTACTTTCGCGCAATGGAATTTACTTTCCCACACTGGTGCAGGAATAGACTATTTTGCATGCTACAGTTAGTGCAAAATAGGCACTTTTTCGGATCACTGTAGGAAAAGTATTTGCATCTTCCGGAAGATCAATGAATTACCGTACTACTAAACGACCTCTCATGATTATGAAATGTGTGGAAAGATGTTGCGAAGCATCTTATTCAAACTCGATCAATTTGAATCGAAGAGTGAGTAATTTTATTTTGTAAAACGTTATTCGGTATGAATTCTTCACAATTTTTCAAGATCTGCAAAATATGTTAAGGCTTATCATTTATCATATCTTCATGTAAAAATTTTATAACTTCAACGCTGGAAGAGTCTTCAGTTGACTACCGAATAATATGTTGTTATGTTAATGTATATGTTATGTATATGTTGTTATGTTAACCCCAATGTTTTGGACAATGCAACATTTATTCAAAATTATGGAAGGGAGCAGTTTTGGACTTGAGTCTGTTGCGCCTTCACATTCGTTGTAAATTTGTCACAATAAATAAATAAATATTATGCCTTATCAATGAACTTGAAGGTTGAAATAACTTGTTGGTTCATGTTGACATCTCAAACTATTCTCATCTTGGCGAATATCTGCAACGGTAGTAGGCTCATGTCAGTAAGTTGAATAACCATGTCAGGGGGTTTTTGGTGGTGTCTCGAGCATGAAGCGCGGACTGTGTAGAATCTCTTGAAATTGAGAAATTTACAATAATCTGCCTCCGAATAGATGGATTTCTCCCAGCTGTTTGCTTTGAGCTGGTGCTGGATTTCTTCTCTTCCTTCTCCACCCACAATCCTTATTAGTTATTTTTTATTTCTCAAAAATGTAATGATTAGGCCTATACTGTATCACGTCGAATTTGTGATGACATTCAAATTTTTCAATTTACTCATTCAAATGAGAACTGATTTAAACTCATTTTATGAAGTGGTTTCTTTCTCTATCAACGTATTACAGGGTGACTAGCAAAGTAAGCTACAAAAATTCCCTGACTTTCCCTGACCTTTTCTACAATTTTCCCTGACCAATATATTGTGCTAGCCGGCAGGCTCGCTTCACTCGCCTTAACCGTCTAGCCAGGGGGCAAAGTCCCCCCTGGACCCCAGGGGGTGGTTTAAAATTCGTACAAAATCGTGAATCGAACCAGCACTTTTGTTTGTTGATCATCTGTTTTTATGGATACGGGCACAGTTATTCAATTCACAACTCCATACTTCTTATGTATAATTTTCAAATTTTCACTTATTTTTAATTTTGACCGTATTTTCTGGGTTTTTTCAGAATTCTTTCTTAGCATGCATCTAGAGCCCCAACGGGACATGTGTACCAAATTTCAACTTAATTAGCCATGTGGTTTTCAAGAAACGCTGATGAATGAGTCAGTGAATCAGGGCTATTTGCTTTTATATAGAAGACCTTACCGAATAATCAAAACAATTTTATGTTTGTTAACCTACCTATGCAGCTTATTTATGTGGTTGGCCATCTAAAAACGTATTTCAAGTTCGATATTGGAGCATTTCATGTGAGGGTTTCTATAATTGAACGAGTGTAGCGAGATCTTAGTTTTGAATTGTGATTCGTAACTGGAGGCTCGTGGCTTTTTCTGTATGTTTTTGGGTTTGTGTGTATGTTCGACAATAACTTTCGAACGCTTTGACCCATCAACTTCAAATTTCAAACACACATTCTTGGAACCTTAATACAGATCAAGTTCGTTTGCCAGTGAAATTGACCCACTCCTTCATCCTTTTTGAAGCGAAGATAGGTTCATAGCCCTTCATTAATTTATCTATATATTACTGTATATAGAAAATAGTTGTTTTCACCATATGGAATTTGCAATAGATTTAAAAATATATTAATTTATTTATTGAGTTATCATCAGCTGTGGGTGAATAAATGCGATCAGGCTTTTTATAGAATCTCTATCAGCTGATAAACTATTTTCATTGCCCTGATAAATGAATACATAAACAGCTTTTTTTATGTGGTAAATATATCTAGGGGAGAGTGTTGTACCTTGAGAATGATGTACCTTGGAACATTTCAGTTTTTCAACCAGTGGGGCTATTTAGTGGTTAATTTTATGTTTTTCAACACTAGATGTACGTATAGTTCGAAGTTCAGCAGCATCAGATGATTATTAAAGGTATGCTAGGCAAACAAAATTTCAACTAGTCAAAAGAAAATTTTTCAAAGTTATTTTTTTGGTATTCTTATGTTGTGAGAGCTGTATATTTTCAACTTCATGTGACAACTGATTCTACAACTATTGGTGAGTGAAACTCCATTATTCATGATGCTCTGAAACAAAACCTTTAATGGATTTATTTAAAATGGTGACCTCTTGTACCAGGGAACACAACCACATAGTGTACCTCGGAACCTGTGAAAAAGACGCATAGTAGGCCTACTTCTTCATCTTATGATTCTGACAATGATATGGCTCCATTAGTTGACATCATAGAACTATAAACTATAGTTTATAGTTCTATGGTTGACATAAATGATGAAGACAGCGCTGTAGAAGAATATCTATTTTGTAATGAATATGCACTGGATCAGTCTGAAGAAAATTGGATCAGGTGCACAGCACAGTCTACAAGAGATGGGAACATGAAATTTGTGCAGGATGTGAGAAAAACGGATGGAAGAAATTTATTTGTGACATTTGTAATAATTAAACATTTTAATAAATGAGTTAAGTATTAACCAGTAGGTTATTATTATTTCTCCAAATAACATGAGAGTTCCAAGGTACAAAAGGTAGGGTTCCAAGGTACATCAATCAACATGATGTAGCCTACTTTGGAGCACTTGTAAGAATTACAAATTTTATTTATTTTCTTTTTTGTTACTAAAGGATAAGGTTAATATTATATGATATTTGATAGAAAACATAATGCACTTGTCAAAAAAAAAAAAAAAATTGTTTCCGTTGAAAAATGCATAGTTTTATTACTAATTCCATTGCCCCGATATACAGGGATGGGACACCAAAGGTGTAAGGTGTAAAAACCGGTCACCAAAGATTCTACACCAAATTTCTGACAAAAAATGTTCAGTGACGTTTTTGAAATGAGGCCTTTGTTTACGAGATATCTCGATATTATGACTTTTTCGAGATACGCTCACTTCCCACCATTAAATGCTCAATAACTCAAAAACTACTGATCAGATTGGAATTATGATGACATTGTTGGAAAGAGCACAACATTTTGCTGAAGATACTCGTATTTTCAATATGTAAACCAATCATTTAGGGTGTTTTTTTAAGGGTCAAAGTACTAAAAAGGGGGTTTTTCTAAATCTCGCTGAAATTTTAAAGCGATTTTTCTCGATTTGTTTTTAGGGTGACATAATGAAAACTTTACAGAAAGACTTCCTCATTTCTTAAGCTTTAAAATTATACTGAAATTTGATAAATTGGTGATTTGCAAATGCTCGAAAATTGTAAAAAACTGTCACAAACCCACAAGAATTAGTGTCTAAGGGACAAGAGCTGAAAGAGTAAAAATTTGATTTCAAAATATTTTTGTAAACAGATGTTTTTCAAAATAAATTATCAATCACTGTGGTCCTTGAGTGACCGCAGGAAGCCGTTGAAGGCAAACTGTAAAAATACTGATCTACAATAAGTACTGTATTACAGTACTCTTATCAGAAACGTCTTACCGAATCACAGGTCTGAAGTCATCGTTGGAAAAAGAAGTAATTCCTTAATTAAGTTGAAGCCGTTGAAGGCAAACTGTAAAAATACTGATCTACAATAAGTACTGTATTACAGTACTCTTATCAGAAACGTCTTACCGAATCACAGGTCTGAAGTCATCGTTGGAAAAAGAAGTAATTCCTTAATTAAGTTGAATATTTCTAACATTGCTCCATTGGATGAGATTGAAAAATCAGGATCAACTGAAGAAAAATGAGTGTAACATATTCATTTCTGATGACTGTGGTGTGCTATGGTGTATTCGAAATTGCCTACTGTATAGTTTATTTATTTATCTATTTCACAATACATTGAAAATAGAGTTTTCAATTTTTAGAGCATTGACAAAAGATACCAAATATTATTCATCATAACGTGAATCAGGCTAGTATAAATAAAAATCATTTCCAGCAAAATGCACCGGACAACAGTGTATCCACATTCCTTGCCTCAAAGCATTAAGAGGCAATTCTTCCATGAGATCAAAAAGATCTAAAATATTTTATTTAGAAAAATATTTTATTGATAAATTTCTAGATCAATTTATTAGATAAAAATTTATCTAAAATTTCAATTAAATTTTTTATTTGAGATCCAATAAAAAATTAAAAACATCACAATTCAAATGCTTGTTAAATAAAAATGACCCAAGAATGTGATTATCAATTATTCCAGTCCACACATTACCCAAACATTTGTGCTGTAACCGGTTTGGTCTCATTAAGTGAGGATTTTCAGTTGCCCAAGTATGCGTATTATGAAAATTGACAGCACCACTTCTTGTGAGCGTGCTCTCATCCGATCTACCTTTATTGGGAAGCAGTAATTCAACAGAGATAAATCATTTTGGGAAAAAATCTGATTACAACAAGATTTTGAAATCAAATTTCTTCTCTCTTAGCTCTTGTCCCTTACACACTAATTCTTGTGGGTTTGTGGCAGTTTTTTTTACAATTTTCGAGCATTTGCAAATCACCAATTTATCAAATTTTAGTCTCATTTTAAAGCTTGAGTAATGAGGAAGTCTTTCTGTAAAATTTTCATTATGTCACCCTAAAAACAAATCGAGAAAAATCGCTTTGAAATTTCAGCGAGATTTAGAAAAATCCACTTTTTTGTACTCTGACTCCTAAACACACCCCCTAAATGATTGGGTTACAAATTGTAAATACGTGTATCTTCAGCGAAATGTTGTGCTCTTTCCAACAATGTCATCATAATTCCAATCTGATTAGTAGTTTTTGAGTAATTGAGCATTTAATGGCGGGAAATGAGCGTATCTCAAAAAAGTCATAATATCAAGATATCTCGAAAACAAAGTCCTCATTTCAAAAACGTCACTGAACATTTTTTGTCATCCTTGGTAACTGGTTTTTACACCTTACATGGGACACTCTGTATAAGTATTCGTGTATGGTAGGTATTTTTTGTGGAAAATAAATCTGTGTATAAGAACAACGATAAACTTGAACTTTAAGTGATAGATGTCTTGTGAATTTTAACTAAATCAGTATCTTCAAAACAGCCGTTTTGCGTTACCTCCTTCCCCTACGATAAGATCCGCAAATGAGTTTCCCTTTCTAAAATTAGTCGTTTGGAAGCGCCCGTAGGGCTCACTAGTATAATTATTATCAGGTATATAATTACTACGAAGTTTTCCCGATATTTTTTCAAATTCCCTGACTTTTACAGAATTTAAAAATTCCCTGACTTTTCCCGATTTTCCCGGTCGCTAGTCACCCTGTATTAGTTGTCTCCAGGTTGGACTGAGTTGGATCACATTTTAATCGCGATGAGAAAAAAAAATCAAACCACCCAAGAGGACGTTAGTAGTTATCATTTGCGGTCATTCACGATGATGGGTGCAGTCTGATCTAAATGTCAAGGACGCGAGAAGTGTGACCAGTCACATTTTTAGACTACTGGGCTTTCACTATTGATATTGTTCACCTGCTTCTGTGAGTGCGCATACGTGTGACAGGTCTGCCTTTGTCACTGAATTTGTTTATTGACATGTGCAACAATGGGTGATCTTCATCATCATCATCATCATCATCGTCACTCTGGCACCTAGTTGCTTGACGGCCACTCATTGATGAACAATTTTCTACGGGCTCTTAATAACAAGCAACGGTACTTTGTAACGCTTCTGGTTGTTCTAGTGTGCCTTTGGAATGATCGCTGACAAAAGAATAAACCGTCCAATCATTTCTATTCTACAGACGTAGATGACCTGCGTTCTGCGTTCCAGTCAACGATTTAAATCAATATTTTGCTCTTACAGTAGGCTTCTAAAGGTGCACCATCTTTGAAGAATGGTGAGCTAACAATTCTGAGCATTGGCTCCTTGTGTTGTTTTCCAGAGGTGCACTATCATTGACATTGCGAAAGATTAGATGATCTATTTATCTCCATTAGGAACTGTATTTGAGCCCAGTTGTTTTTTAAAGGTGCAATGAAGACTGAAAAGATTGAAGTAATCGATTGTCAGCATCAATACTTCCGGTATTGTTTTCTATTGAGCTCTAGCTGACACTGAAAAGAATAGGATAATTAATTTCGGATGTCCTTTCAATGCTTTTTGTGCTATAATGCTATTATAGCTCGAGCTTGACTGAAGAGAATATTGTTGAACAATATAAGTATGCACTCCTAGTTATTCCTAGGTGCATTACGGTACCATCTAGCCAACTGGATACATCAATCAGTTTAGAATAAACTTACAATTGGTTGACTGCCAAAGAAGAATAGAGTAATCAATTTGCTGAGTGCAGTATTGATGCATTGGTCTGTAATTGGCTGGTTCATGCTCTGTTTATTGTTGAATTCAATATTGAACAGCTGATTTTTTAGTGTTGTGTTTTCAAATTATGTTCAGTACCACATAAATAAGAAAATCACCATACTTAATTATTGTCTCTAAAATGTTCACATGACTGTGAATCTGAAAAATTTCCGGTTTAAATTTGTTAGACAATCAACAAAACGAATTAATAAACATAATATGACAATGACAGCATAAGCAATGAACAACTAAACATAATATTTATGGTCTCCACGATCTGAGCCTACAAGGAGAAGGAATATCATTGTAGGCCCAATGCTTTGATATTGTTCTTGAACAGGGAAGTGATAGCCGAGTGCCATAGCAGGTATCTGTTCAATCAGAGATAAGCTACGAAACTCTTGGGCGCTCTTTGTAACGGTGACCGATTTGATTGGACAACAATAAAGACTGTGTTCTCTGCTGTAAAATCATTTCCCGGTGGTTCGGAACCCACCTAAAACTGTAGGACCAACCCATCAATCATCATCATCCACTCATTACCCACGAACAGGTCTCAGACCTATGTGGGCTTCATCATCCGAAAATATACAAAAAAACATGAATTCAAATTGAACATCGCTGTGCAAACATCTAATTTGAGTACAATCATCCAAAATGAACTTCATAAGTGAAATACATTCTTTACAACTGCTTCCTTATATTGATACTCCCCTCTCCCCATAATGTCTATTATATTTTGATTCCCCTGATGCCCTGATTCTCAAAATATATTGTTTGGTTCATTCATAGTACCTAAAATGATCATTTCTGTAGATTCGTCACTGGAAATATTCTGTGCATAGTAGTGATTGTTTCTATGTAAATCATGTTCTAGAGTTCAAGGCACACGTCGAATTCGAATTTAGGGAATTATTGACAACTCACCTGTCGAGATCAGGAGCAGAATCGTCATCCTAATTCAATATTCTACTGAAACATTTTCTAACCCAACTTTGGAAAATGATAAGATATTCATCTATTCATCTTAAATATACAGGCTGTTTTGAAACTCTCTACCAATACTTCTAGGCAGTGTTTCTGGACCACTAACAAAATTAAATATCTTAATAAAATTCTTCTAAAGTCCCCAGTTACTCACACAGCCGCCATTTTGTTTTTTCACGCATTATTTTTTCATTCGAACACCATATAACTTACAACTGTTGAACGAATTCCTAATTTGATACTGCTATAACTTTATGTTTATAGGTGATGCTTAAATCAGCTGTTTTGTTCGTAAAACTGCAACCCGCTTCCAACTACCGCACACCCTAAAAAGTAGCATATCTCTGTTAATTGTCGGCCAATCTTAAAACATAAGGTATCGTTAGATTTGCAATAAAAATATATAAAAAAAGTTATTTCAGTCAAATTTGGATACCATTAGCCATTATCAATTTAATCCTGTTCAAAGATTTTAAATGGCCGCCACTTTGTTTTTTGTTGTGGGAAAATTTTGATTATTTTTTAAGATTGTTTTAGTTGTTATAAAGCTGTATGCAAAATTTAAAAATTATACGTTCAATGGTGTTGGAATAAAAAATAATGTGTGAAAAAACAAAATGGTGGCTGTGTGAGTAACTGGGAACTTTAGAAAAATTTTATTACAATATTTACTTTTGTTAGTGGCCCAGAAACACTGCCTAGAAGTAGCCTATTGGTAGAGAGTTCCGAAACTCTTTGTATATATTTTGTATGAACTTGATTCTCAACAATTCATTGTTTTATTTTTCAGGAGGAATGATTGGATCTCTCATTGGCCTTACTCTTGCACTTCTTCAGGTGAGGCAACCTTGATTGAGTTATAAAGCTTCAATTGATTATATTGAGGATTAAAACATAACTTAAATCGAATTATAAAAATACCTATTTTATTGTAATTGTCAAAATATTTTGTCATTAATTATTGTTATTACATTGATGAATATCCAATTGTGAATGCTAAAGATAAAAAGACACGCATAGATAGATAGAGCTCTATCTATAAAAAAAACATGCCTGACGTAGTCCTTGACAGAAGTATGGGCTACTTCATTGCAGGAAGAGATAGGTGTCTACTGAATGAATCTGATATTACTTTTAAAAGTAAAATTAATTTTTATTTTGTTGCTGAATACTTGATACAGTAACTTTCTTCATAGCATGAGCTAAAATTTACCGTACATGGAAACTTTTCAAAATTCAATAAATTCTTCTATAAACAAATCGAAAAATATAGCTTCTTCCACTCTAGAAAGTTTTCAAAGCTTTCTGTATCCCTCAGAGCCTTCTGTTTTTTGTGGATTACGTCTTGGAGACTCTAGTTAAGGAGTATGACAAGTCAGATCAACAATATTATACACTAGATACCATAATTTCTATATCAATTAGTTGAGGTGAGGCTTAATTTTGATGTGAAAGGAACTCTTGTACACTATAAAAAGCTTTATCAACTAAATATTTTTTCAATTGTTTTTTAAATATTTCTATATTTTCAAGACTCTTTAAAAACTGCGGTAGCTTGTTGTAGAGTTTCCTATTAATATAACTAGGTTTTTGTTTGAATAAGCTACTATTGTGACTCACCAAGTGATAATCTTTTCGGCTTCTGATATTGTACGTCAAGATTTTGGTTAATATCATTCGTTTTTACATAAATAAAGTAGCTTCATTCACATACAAGCAGGGTACAATTAGGAGACCATGTCTCTTTTCAACGGCCTACATGAATCTAATCTATTTACTCTTCCATACACCTTTCCAATCCTAATGCATGTAGTTGCAATCTTATTATTGAATCAATCTGTCACATTATTGCATGAAGACGAAATTTCTGAGATTTATTAGTGGCCAGTATGAGTTCTCTTTCCATTCCGAAGATAAGATTGGTTAGTATTGGCGTCGAGATGGAAATTCAAAGTCTACCTTGGAATAAATTATAATACACTTAATAATATAATGTGCATAAACCGGACTAATTTGTCTTCTCCTTCCACGTTACGCACTGTCATGTTCCTTGATGTTTTAACCAAGGGCCATTAAATTATGTTCTAATAGTTGAGTAGAGCCGAGTAAATTATCTCATCCAAAATCTTTAATATTGTTGTTCGGAATATAAGCCTGGATTTTTTTCTTTCACTCCTTCAGGCAATCTCTTTTTATTTGCAGTCTCTATGTATAAAGTTCACCCTCTATTTTCCTAGGGAGCTGATTATTATTCAAGATCTTATCACAAAGTGTGAAAATTGTTCCCTATAACACTGTTTTTATAATTGCATATGTTTGAAAATTTTAAGGCCGATAAAAAATCAATAGAGTCTTAACTAAAGTTAAAAAGTCAAAACTAAAGAGTTTTGGAATATAACGTATACTAGGCCTACTGGTGCTGCGCTTAGTACTGATGTCAGTCTAATTAAAAATTGAAGTGTGCTAAAATTGAAGGAATATATGACTACTGATTCAAGAGTATCCCGGTTCTAGTATCCAAAGTTGTCATTCTTGACAGTGGCGTAGCCAGGGGGGGCCATGGGGCCTAGGCCCCCCCCCCGAAATTTCAGAAATAAAAAATTCTCAAATAACTAATAGATAAGGACTTATTAAAGCCGTAGAGTTCTATCTGTTTTGTAGTATTATAACGAACAAAATACAGAAACCCTGATTGTGTAATAGAATCCTGATTGTGTGAAACGCAAAAAATAAATTTCTGACAAATTTAGTATCAAATTAAACGTTTCTACGTACTCTTTCCATCAGTAATAAATTTAACATCCTTCGCAATTGTTTAACACTTCAAAAACTCACTTTCCTCTAGCTCCAGAATAGTACATGCTATGACAAACAAGTTTTTTCTTGTCTACTTTATGAAAAATGGTGATCCCCTCAGCACAGGTCAGGGGTGACCGACGAACTTAATTTTAATTTCTTTTTTCTTCTTATGAGGTGCTTATTACCTCCTGAAAATTTTATACCTGTACCCCCTATTTATTTTGCTCTGAAGTTGTATACAGACGGACGGACGGACAGAGCCTACGCATAATGCTCTCCCCCCCTATATACTTCGTACAGTGAGAGCGAAAATGGTTTCAATGCGATATTTATAATACACACATAGATAAGAGAAAATAGAAAGAAGAATACAAAATAAAATCACACATTATTTTATAAGTAGTATGCCTCGGAAAATGTATTTTTCATTAAAATAATTCTTTACCATTATAGATGAATATATAATGATTATTTGAATGATAATATAATATAATGGATGTTTTCATTTAAATCGATTAAGTCAATGGTATAAATAATAATGAGAACAATAATATTGTGTAATCAAGCTTTAGAAACCATTAATGACCATGTTGGTTTTCACAGCTATGGACAAACTTGTGAATTTGTAAAACTGTCTCTGATGCTTTTCCACTGAACTTCCAACAATTTTATTGGAACTGGATTGGAGAATTTTTGGCAACGATTCTAGTTTGAACGCTAGGGTCTTAAAAGAGACTTTTTTCTTTCAGCCTTGACCGGGCGGCCTTGCCATCGGGCTTCGAGTCAATTTTCAAACTTGAAATGCTCTTAAACTTTCAGGATATCCTATTGAACGTCCCACCTTTAGAGTGTTCGATAAATTACTCAATTTCTAGCCTATCGCTTCATAAGTAGGGTAGGGTCTACAATTATTGTCAAAACTATATAATCATTATATTAACCGTCAAATGGCTCTTTATTGGTCTATCATCTTCATTCAAAACTGTTCTTAAGCAGGGTCTACACGCTAAAACTTAAGCTAGGTTTTCCTGTACCGTGAAAACGTATCAGTGTGGACCGAAAAACTGACGTTTTGCGCGAACTGAATGAAGACGACAGTTATCTCGCAGAACTGATGGCAAAGGCATTATTTTGACTGACGGTTTAACTGACCTCCGACAAGTCCTGACATGTAGACACTTATTGCGTTCAGTTTCTCTGCAGTTTTCAACAACTTCTCGTTGCGTAGGTTCTAGCTTCGCCCTACTCTTTTATTATTATTATTTTATAAGATATCATTTTTTATAATTATTGGTGATACCTTAGATAATAAAAAGCAAAATTATAAAAACTTCAAAAACACTTTCAAGTGGAAATTGTGACTAACGTTATGGCGTGACGGCCGTTTTACTCTGATTTTAAGAGCATTGTCATACGACTCTACATTGGTTCTCTCGTGTACTGTGGGTCGTCTGACGATGCTCTTAACATCAGGGTGAAACGGCCGTCACGCCATAACGTGAGTCACAATTTCCACTTGAAAGTTTTACTTAAGTTTTTATTATAATTATATTAGTGGAAACAAGATGGATCTTCAACATCATAAAAAGCAATATGTTTCGCTGTCCAAACGTAGATATAATTACGTCAATCTTCGTTTTCATCACACAATTCTCGTAGCAATACAACATGAGAAAATAGTTTTCTTCTCTACAACCATTCCCTACACCAACTTGGACGACAAACCCTCCCTTTTTTCTTATTTTTCTTCAGACACAAAAGAAACGTTGCAACAAGTAGTAGTTCTTCCATGATTAATGACGAACTAAACACAAACGAAAAGAAAATTCTATTAGAAAACGTACGTTTAAACGTAATGGTGTGGATGCAAGTTTTCATAACTTCTCATCTGAAGTTTTAACTATAGTTTTGACTGACAGTTAAGTCATAGCGCAAATCCTTGCGCGTAGACCCTCCTTTAAAGTGTTTGTGTATTATTTCGTATTGATTTCTCGTCCTGAAGCATTAATTCCTTCCAGTTCCAATCATTAGCTGGTATTTGGTATTTCATTCTCATTTGCAAAGCCTTTAGCTGTAGATTTTTAAAGATCTTGTTTTACTTGAGATATTTGGGATCTAAATTTCGTATACAGCCTAAATTGTGAAAAATTCACAGAATCGATCTCTAATATTGGTCTTTTTTTATTCAGTTGGGACTTGAGCAAGTTGGTTTGTCTTCCCTCTTTCGTCTAATTTGTATTTTCACTCGTAAGGTAGCAGAGTTGTAACTGAACAAATAGTTGTGAGGAAAGAGCATTTTCAAATTAGCATTGCAAAACCACCATGAGTGAAACCAGACTCAAATCCAAACTTTCTCAAAACAGTTCATTCTTTAATTATTCTCTCATAGATAAATTAACATGATGTTGAAGATCGATGTTGTTTCCACCAATATATAATAAAAACTTGAAAAACACTTTTCATGTGAAATTTAACGACATGCAGTCAAATATTTGTTAAGAATAAGTATAATAACTCACTTAAACTGGCCGAGTGCTTTCGAATCTATGAGATCCATCATCATAGATTCGAAAGTACTCGGCCAGTTTAAGTGAGTTATTATACTTATTCTTAACAAATATTTGACTGCATGTCGTTAAATTTCACATGAAAAGTTAATATTAACAACGCAGTTCGTCATGGAACAAGAAATCCAGGAATTGAAAAACACTTTGAAGTGGAAATTATAACTCACGTTATGGCGTGACGGCCTTTTCACTCTGTTGTCAAGAGCATCGTCAGACGACCCACAGTACACTGATTTAAGGCATGAGTTTGAGGGTTATGGATGTTGGAATGGTGAAGGGGTAGGTGGGAGGCGGTAGGTGGGAGGTGGTAGGTGGGAGGTTTGAAATTGGGATTATTTTGTCAAAGAGGGTATGTGAGAAGAAGTTAAGTAGCTTCCACATAAAAGTGTTTTTCAAGTTTTTATTACAAAAATTAATAGTGTTCAGAGGAGTTCATACAAGGAAAATATTCTACAAAACAAATTGAAAATACCAGTTTCTATTAATTGATGGACAAAAATAATCAGTTATAATAAATTTTCAGAAATATCAGTGTTTGTATCTAAAGTTCTTCAATATCCAAGATGACATTTCATCAGCGTATTGTATAGCTGAGTGTGAAAAGTAAAAATCTTCCAACTCCGTCTTTCTGTGTTAATGCTTTCATACCACTTTTCATCAGCAAACACTATTTTCTGTAATTTATTCATCTCCATTAATATATTCTTATTTATTGAAAATAAACATAAGTCTACAACACTTAAGGCCTTGAAATGAACTATAATAATTCAATATTATAGTCAGGTTAGAAGAAATGTCAATACTAATTTAAATCAATATTGATTTCTCATGAAATTAATTCTAGAGATTCTATTAATTATAGAATGATAGTCATTGTTAGGCAAATCAGTCCACAGCCAACAGATGAAACTTCCTTATGAATTTTATAAACTCAATACTCTATTAAGATAAGTGTACTTTTTTGTTCACGAAGTTTGGCCAAAGTTGACCATGCGTTCTACGGTCTTAAACTTTTTGTTCCTAGTCTTTTTTGAGCTGATCATCATATCCTTCTTTTCAATTTACCGAAACTTTCCTTTATCCTTTCTGGTTGGGCAGGTCTTTGAGCTATTTCAATGTCCTTAGTATTTTAAATAGCAACTGCATTTGAAATTTTCTGGGGATCCTTGTATAGTTGGGCTTACATAATGTAGAACCTAAATTATTCCCACTTACGTGCCAGTACGGTAGTTTTACAAACAAAAGAATAATCTAATATTAAAACTAACACTGTATTTCACTTTTCACAAAAGTGAATTACAGTGTTAGTTTTAATATTAGATTGATCATCAAGTATTTCGTCATGGAAAACATCACATAACAAAAGAAATCTTTTCAAAAATCAATAAATAAATAGAATTTTATTGTCATTAAGTTCTTTGAACAATAGACAACGCCAAATACAAATTAAATAGATGAACAATATTAATTGTATACACAAATACAAAACAAGTCCTAGAATATATATTCAAACAATACATTTGAATCATCAATGCATAACCCATAATGCTCACAGCACAACCTAAGCCTCCTGAACAATTACATAAAAAATACAAAAATGATGTAAACATCTCTAAGCAACGATTATTTTACTTTCAAAGAACTCATTAACCTTTAACTCATTAATTGATCATAAGGATCAATTACAGGCTAATTTAATAACCTGGTCTTAAATTTCTTCCCTGTTTCCATAATTAAATCTGTTGGTGAATTTTATTGTTCATTTTAATACCAAGTATGTCATAACTTGAGCTGTTTTGGATAGTCTTTGATATGGAATATCGATCCTCTTACAATTGCTTGTGTTATAGCTATGAGTATCTAGTCTTAATTTTTTTTTTTTTTTTTTTTTTGAGGATGAAGCCCACATAGGTCTGAGACCTGTGCGTGGGTAATGAGATGGTGATTGATGAGTTGGACCTACAGTTTTAGGTGGGTTCCGAACCACCGGGAAGTGATTTTACAGCAGAGAACAGTGTCTTTTTTGCTGGCCAATCTAATCGGTCACCGTTACGAACGGGACCTACGAGAACGCAGCTTATCTCTCTGATTGAACAGATACCAGCTACGGCTCGTGGCTATCACTTCCCTAATTGGGAAGTGTTTCCCTAATTGGATGAGTTTCTTTTAACATGCAATAATACTGGGTTTATGTAAAAATTCACTATTGTCATTATTTTAAGCTCAGCAAAAAGAGGTTTAGCATGTGGTAATCTAGGAGAACCTGTCAATACCCTGACCACCTTTTTTTGCAATAATAAAATTCTTCCTGTATAATCTACTATTACCCCACAGTAGTATACCAAATGTAGCAATACTCTGAAAAAGGCAAAATAAGCTGACCTCAAATAATTGTCGAACATGGTTTTTCAGTTGCCTAATAATCTATGAATATCTATTTTTCCTAATAAAATTGAAAAAGTGTGGATGTGCTTCTGATAAATCAAGACGAGTGTTCTAGGTAATTTATTTGTCGTTGAACAAATCGTAAGTCGATAAGATTCTTATGAAGGATGGTCTTTGCGGTAGGCACGTGATGAAAATGAGTAGCCAAAATAACGTCGTAAGAAAAGCATTAAATCACTTCACAACCATACAGCAAACTCATAAATTATTCAGAACTAAGGGCGTTGGGTCTGAGGATCTATGGAGATATTAGTGGACCATTGCTAGATTGTAGATTTTATCCTTCTCTCTAGGACCGTTGCCTGAACCGGTTCTTCAGTATGAATTTCTTCGATTCTCGTTAAAAAGCTAAATCTGACAGATGACTTACATCTGTGTATTCTTCCAATGTTATAATTTGTCAACACCGACTGGGAATCTCAGTAGTCGAAGAGATTAAATCTTTACATCTCGAAAGCATAGAGAAATGGATTCGTCTGTAATTGTGTAGGTACGAAAATCTGTCTTTGGTGTTTGATGTTTGCCGAATTGATTTTTTGAATCGATTTAATGATCACTTCATTTACACAATTTTTTCTTCCAAGTTTGAAATAACATGCAATTAGACCATGTCATGACAAGTGTCATTGGAGTTAACTTCATTATTCACTGCCTCCTCATCCTGAGGAAAGTCAATGAAGTTTAGAATAGAAATATGTACAATCTTGTCTCTTTTTTGTTCGTCTTCTCTTTTAACTGCATCTAACTGCTTGTCTCCTCTTTCATGCATAAATAAGTCCCCATAGTAACGTGAGTTCGAATTTACTTCTCCAATTTGCTGCTTCACCGTCTGCCTCCAACTTCCGGTTGGAGCGCCTGTCACTGATAACTCTTTTTTCTTTTCGTCTAGTCGGATGATGCCCACCTGAGTTTTGAGACTCGTGTTTGGGCAATGACGTGGATGGGTGAATAATGAGAAACATTAATGGCTAAATAAGATTCGAACTCAAAACTGGAATAGCAGGAATAGTAGCCAGCCAGAGACTTATCTTATAACAGACAAGCGATCCAATCCACCAGAACCGCAACTCTGGCTGGCTGCTACTCCTGTGGTCACGAGCTCAAATCTCGTTCAGCCTAGGATATTTTCACCTTGCCATCATTCATCTCATTACCCACGCACAAGCCTCAGACTCATCCGAAAAAATGTTTCTTGGGGTCATCCAAATTTTTTCAATTCTCATCCTTATTTTCTTGCACCACATGCTCTGATCATGATGCTTTCTCTTCTCAACTATTTCCAAAGCTCTCCTAATGTTTCCTCTTCACATTTTAATTTTGTCTTCCATAATAACATCATTATCACCTAGGGTAACTTCTACTCATCTCCCCTTATTTGGTTATTTTTAACAGTCAATCGAATTTACTCTAAATTATTTTTCTTCTCGTTTTGCTTTTATTACTCAATTTTCTTTTCCCATTTCCTGGAAAAAATATAACTGTTTAGTCCTTCAGTGCTTGAATTTATAGCTACTTCCAAATAAAAATCATATGCCAATTAATTGTGAATGTAATAGTAAGTTTTATTATGTCTATTAATTTTAAATGCCATTAGTGAATAGATTACATTCTTATGCAACAGGCACCAGACCATAATACGCTTAACATCTCTACAATAATTCGCTTTCAAAAACCATATTACTCTTAACATTTATGACAGCTTCACCTTGAAGAGTGTTTTCCCACCAATAATTTATTACTATAGTCAGGACACATGACATGATTTAGTGTTACTAGCTTACGAACAAAATACTAAAGTTAAATGGTTTGAATCTAAAAACAATTCACAAACCTTAAGAATAACAAAGATTAGAAAATGCGTTAGCTACTGTCAAAGGTACAGTATCAGCTTCTGGTTCATTTATCCTACAAATAGTACGGTATATTATTAATGAATAATAAGACGAAGCTGTCTCCATCACATTTATTGGAAATAGTGAGATACTAGTTTTGGTTGTTACACCATTATCAGTCTCAAACAAACTAAAACTAAAGAGCAGAGGAGCTTTATACTAAACAGGGAACAACGCTATTGGCTGATGGAGAAGGTTCCCCTAATAGGCTGACCTTCATTGAAGGTCTGCGATTGGCTGAAGGCCTAAACAAGCGCCGCCCACTGGTGGGAGGAGCAAATTGCAAAAATAAGTCAAAACCAAGAACCAAAAACCCGTGAACACATAGAATGCAACAAACAAGAACAATACACAAGTAGGCTAGGATTGAATAAATTAAAAATTAACAAATTGAAGCTTACTGAAATGCAGTTAAGGTCGACCGAAAAAAAAACAGGAGAGTACCGCTATTGAAATGTAGGACAGAATTAGGCCTTTCCTGTTTTTCTCGGTTGACCTTGATTGCTTTTCAGTGAGCTTCAATTTTTTAATTTTTAATTTATTTAATTCTAGCCTACAAGTGTATTGCTCTTGTTTGTTGCATTCTTTATGTTCACGGTTTTTGGTTCTTGGTTTTGACTCTTATTTTTTGCTTGTTCCTCCTCCCACCAGAGGGAGGGTATTGTTTAGGCCTTCATCCAATCGCAGACCTTCAATGAAGGTCAGCCTATTGGGGCAACTTCCTCCCTCAGCCAATAGTATTGTTCCCTGTTTAGTATTATATTACGCTACTCTGTCCTTTAGTTTTAGTTTGTTTGAGATTGATAATGGTGTAACAACCGAAACTAGTATCTCACTATTTTCAATAAATGTGCATGGTTGTGGCAACTTCGTCTTTTATTCATTATGGATATCTTCCACAATATCACCTTCGCCACTACAAAGAGAATATAATTATTACGTAGCCTATACAGTTGACTAGCGGATCTCCCGTGCGTTGCAACGGGATTTTAGTTATTCTAGCGGTACCCGGCGAATTCCCAAGAGCCTAGCACAATCCGAATCTTCCTAGCTTTCCTAAAATGTTATTTTTTGTTTGGTTAAATTGCAATTAGAAAATGTTGTTTTTTTTCACCAAATAAATAATAGATGAAACATATAAAGCTGAGTTTTGATTCTCCAATCATATGTTTCCTACATGACTGCAATGCTCCGACTACACGGTACGACCGTAAGTCTGCAGACAGCGTAATTAACGCCACTAAGGGCCATCATATGATTAAAAACTGTTGACTTCTATCAGCTCTTTAAGGATAGATTCCTTTTTTTTTGTGTCCTTCAGCGAGGATTTTTGAACTCCCAAACTTCACAGGTACCATCTCGAGACTATTCTACACTGTGCCTGAAAATTTCATAAAAATCGGTTCAGCGGTTTCGTAGTTTACTTGGAACATACATACATATACACGTCGCCTTTTATTATGTAAGAAATTAGAGCTCTATTAGGTTTGATTTTCGCGATTGCAGTAGGTGGAGCAACTTAGAAAACAACATCTTAAAGTCGCTCAATAAGAGTATAGCATTGCATTCTATTCAGAGATGGACAAATCCACGTCCATCGTCGTTCGTATGACTGATGAAGGCTGAATCAGGAATCGCTTAACCAAGAATCAGGGCGTGTAACTGTAACTTGATCAGAAACGTTTCATCAGTTGTAATAATACATATAATTAGGATTCATTGTGCAACCGGTCGGAAGTTGAGAAAGTATTTCTCACCTTTTAAAAATCAACATGTCGTTTTTCTGGTAGACATTAATCAAAGGGCATAAGCGAAGAATAAGAAGACTGCGGGCGCGATTGCATGCTGCTATAAGCTTGTTTTAAAAATTGGATGGTGCCAACAAGATCTTTTATACAATTTTAAATGATGGTCGGTTACGTTATATACTGTGCAGTTGATTATTTAACAGGCTGTGCAATTTATATTCGGCTTCGCCCTATTTCTGTCTTCTTTTTTCCCTTCTTCTGTTTTTTCTTCTTCTACTTCTTCTTCTCCTCCTTCTTCTGCTTTTTCTTCTTCTACTTCTTCTCCATCTTCTTGTTTTCCTTGTTTCGAGGCTGCAAACAGATAAGAACCAGAGGCGTGGTCTGTTTCACTGTTAACCTTTACATCGTTGAACATCACTCCTAAATCTTTAAATCTTCCCAGTTTCCATTTCAAGAGAATAAGTTACGGTACGTTGTCTGCTTTTCAATTTGGCGGCTTAAAACATCGCTGCTCTGTTAGTTGCTGCAGCTTCAAACCAGTTCATTAATCCGTTTATTAAGAGAACGCGATACACCCTGATGGTCTATCATTCGCGCCAACTATAATGAGACTTCCCGCCATTTATTGTTGTTGACTGACAGGTCTGCCAAATGGTTTGTATTGTTTCATCATTTGCCGGCAATTATATACGTCGATATTCATGTAAGCTACGTTCGTACCTGTTACAAATAACGAAATAACGAATGACTAACAAAACATTATTTTCAATTATTCAACTGTTATATACAGTATGCGTTCATTAAGTCGCGCACATCAAAAAGGTTGTGAGGAAATTTATTTTATTTGTTATTACTTAGTTATTATTGTTATAAATATATATACTTATTTACTAACATATATAATAATTTCCAACATTTTCCGACATATGTTCAAAATGGATCGTTTATTCGTGTTATCATGTTTGTTGACACTTTGTGGAGTACGCCTACTCTAATATTGTTATTCTCCTTTTGTAATGTTCATTTTCAGTTCATTCAGTGTATGAGGCCTATTCTTATAAACCCTTCCTTCAAGATAACCCCTACAGACATAAATCTGGAGGCGTTAAATACTGGTAAAATAGTGTTCAAGAAGAAACACTCGTTGCTCTTGGGAAAATGACATGTCTACCTTCTCGTGATCTAAACAATACTGCAGTGCACACCAGTTGTAACCTGTGCACACAATAATGGGCTTTACTCATCTGTTTTTTATATTACCAGTGGTGCTATCTTGCAGTAGCCACTAGAACTAAAATATAAACATACTATTTACAGACTTGTTTATTTGGATATGCGCGGATATGAACGCTTATTATTATTATTCTTGTTATTGATGCTGTTATTAAATATTTCATAGCTAATAGATGATTCTTTCAGATGAAGCCCAAAAGTGAGTCTCGAAACTAGTGCATAACAAAACTGTAATGAAGTGAATGGTAACAGAAAATATCCAATGTTGAACGAGATTCGAACTATAGACCGCAGGAGAAGCAGCAAGTCAGAGTCTTATTTATTCAGAGACTCCAGCTGATTGCGCCACCACGGCCGTCGATTAATGTTAGTTTTGCGATAGTGGTTTAAAAATTAATTTGAAACTGTAGTGGATAGATGGGAATGAATGAGTGTTCAAGTTTTTTTTTTTTTTTTTTGGGAGGATGAAGCCCACATAGGTCTGAGACCTGTGCGTGGGTAATGAGTTGGATGATGGTGATTGATGAGTTGGACCTACAGTTTTAGGTGGGTTCCGAACCACCGGGAAGTGATTTTACAGCAGAGAACAGTGTCTTTTTTGCTGGCCAATCTAATCGGTCACCGTTACGAACAGGACCTACGAGAACGCAGCTTATCTCTCTGATTGAACAGATACCTGCTACGGCTCGCGGCTATCACTTATAAGGGTGCATTTAAAGGCAAAAGCTGAAGTACATTACAAGTTTTAACAACTTAATAACTGGGGAAGTGATAGCCGAGTGCCGTAGCCTCAGGTATCTGTTCAATCAGAGATGAGCTACGAATCTCCTGATCTTTTTAACGGTGACCGATTGGATTGGCCAGCAAAAAAGACTCAGTTCTCTGCTGTAAAATCACTTCCTGGTGGTTCGGAACCCACCTAATACTGTAGGTACAACTCATCAATCACCATCATCCAATTCATTACCCACGCACAGGTCTCAGACCTATGTGGGCATCATCCTCAAAAAAAAAAAAAAATAGATAAGGGTACATGCCCGTAGTTAAATATTTTTCGCCACCAAGTCAGGAAATACATTAGGGCCCTTTTTTAAGGTGGGTGGGGGGCTCCAGTTATACGATCTACAAAAAAATCCACAAATATCGACTGTACCAAATTAATAGGAAGAGAAAAATACAGCCTCTAGTCGTCTGACGAATAGAAACATCAAATTTAATAATTGATCTTATTCTTACAGGGCCGCAGCTAGGCTAGGACAGCTGAGGCCCACACCAAGAGAAGGCCCTAAACTTATAAATTAAGGAGTTAAGGAGACAAGTCAGATCAACAATAATTATACACTAGATACCATAATTACTATATCTATTACCATAATTACTATTAATAATATAATTACTATTATTAATACCATAATTACTATATCTATTAGTTAAGGTGAGACTTAATTTTGATATGAAAGGAACTCTTGTATACTATAAAAAGCTTTATCAACTAAATACTTATGCAATTGTGTTTTGAATATTTCTATATTTTCAAGACTCCTTAAAAACTGCAGTAGCTTGTTGTAGAGTTTCCTACCAATATAACTAGGTTTTTGTTTGAATAGGCTACTATTGTGACTCACCAAGTGATAATCTCTTTGGCTTCTTTGTATTATAATAATGTTCGTCAAGATTTAAAATGCAAAGCCTTCTTCTAGCGTAGCCTCCAATTAAATATTCTATTCATTCTATTTATACCAAATCATATAAAAATAAACTAATTACATCTGTATTCACTAAATTTTTAAAGAATTTTAAAATAAACATAGCTCTTTAACACAGTTGGTGGGTAGATTCATTGCATTGTAGTCATTACCAGCCCCATCAAGGAGGTGGTTCGACTGAAAAAAGTCTATTGAATTGATGGTGACGCTGACCAAATAAAAAGGTGATCTTATTCTCGAAGCCCGCCTGGTCCGACATTGTCTGGTCCAGATATATCATGCAAATTTTATTATGAGGTTCTCCTTCTGAAACAAGATTCTTTGCAGCTCTCGCTTGCTTCTTTTATTTTTTTTCCTGGAGGAATAATCACTCGCTTGGAAAATTCTATTCGAATAAAGTTATTAGTTTTGAGTTTTTGTCAAACAAAGAGTTGAGTTACATTGGGCCCAAATGGGTGATAAAATGTCTAGGAGTTGGATGTGGCAGAAAAAGTTGAAACTGTCTTTTTCACTTCACCTTGTACTCAAGATTGGAATCTGTGATGTTTTCCATGACGAAATACTTAATGAACAATCTAATATTAAAGCTGACACTGTATTTAACTTTGAAATAATGTTCTACTCACATATATTGGAGATGCTTGAGAAATATATAAAGAAGCTTCGTTTCAAAAGTGAAATGCATTCCTCAAGCATCTCCAATATATGTGAGTAAAACATTATTTAAAAGTGAAATACAGTGTCAGTTTTAATATTAGATTGTTCAAGATTGGAGCTGAAAAATATTTAGTTGATAAAGTTTTTATAGTGTACAAGAGTTCCTTTCACATCAAAATTATGCCTCATCCCAACTAATTGATATAGTAATCATAGTAACTAGTTTATAAGAGTATAATTGCTGATCAGACTTGTCTTATACTCCTTAGCTGGTGTCTCCAAGACATAATCTACAAAAAAAAGAACCTAGAGAAATCTTGGATCCGGTTCTGAAAAAAACATATAGAAGTTTATCAGAGAATATAATAATTAATGATAAAACTGCGAAAATAATATTTTAATTTAAAATTTTTTTACACACCCTAAAATTGACCCCTTATAAGTAAATGCATTTCCAGTCATAAAAAGTTTAAAATTTGTCTAACTCAATCATTTTCAGTGAAAGTTCCGCTTCTAGCTTCAACAGGGATTATTTTCCAAACGGAAGTTTTTTCTCCACCTGATAAAAAGATAGATAATTTCAATATTTGAGTTTTTTTAATTTTCTCCCCCCCACATCTTGTAATGTCTCGTTTCGGCCAATCAGGTGAGCTCATTGAGCTTAATAAAATAGTATTAGTATATTATATATATTTTATAGTATTTTTATATTTTATTAGTATGTATATATTTTATATGATATTGTAGCTCAGTAGGTGAGCTAGCCAATGCTATCAAAATATTGTAGCCCACGAGACTACGAAAATATAATAGCTCATCTGATTAGACCTTTTTTCGGAGGATGAAACCCACATAGGTCTGAGACCTGTGCGTGGTAATGAATTGGATGATGGTGATTGATGAGTTGGACCTACAGTTTTAGGTGGGTTCCGAACCACGGGATCTGATTAGACATACCAGTTGATTCACTGATCGGCCAGCTGGACTATAAGGACTAGAGCGACCGCGACCGCGATCGCGTCCTGTAGGGGCGACCAGTTTTAGCACAGCCAAGCATTGACCATAGCGCACTTGGCTTCTGCGACCACGACCGAGCAAGCTGGTCGCGGCGTCCAGAAATTTTTCCTTTGGTCGCAGCGACCTAGAGATCTTTGCGACCACTGTTATCATGCATTTATACGGGACATAGCGCACTACTGTTGACCAGTGTGTGCGACCAGATGTTCAAGGTGGTTTGTGCTCTCCACTCCATTGATATACAGTACTATAATAAAATAATTGTCCGTTCTCTAGTCACACTCGCAGTTTATGTTGGTCAGGTTGTGTTTGGAAAGGATGTATCTATTCCCCTTATATCGTCTGTAATCTTTTTCAGCAATTCGTCAAAACTGGCAACAGACATTCTTGTATAGTTGAAAAATTTCTCCTCGTATTGCTGTAGTTCGCCAAAAAATGTGGAGAACTGCCCACTATAGTAGACCTAGTTTGTAGCATACGATGTACCCAGTATCTCTTCTTTCTGTTAACTTTAATGAATTCTCTGTACACATGTGCTACCACAGCTATCTCCTCGAGATCCATTTTGCAACTGGAATATCTTGCAGTCAAAAAGGACTATGCAACCAAGAAGGGAGGCTGTGCTATCGGTAAAAAGACTGGACGTGGTCGCGGTCGCTCAACTTTCAAATGGTCGCGGTCGTGGTCGCGCTAGTGCGCCATTGCCCTAATCAATCATGACATCTGAAAATGCAATATTAATCAGAAGATAGTATTTCTGTTGACTGAATAATAGTAATTTTCCTCCACCTACTATCTAAAGTGCATTTTACTCCCTGGAATCGAATACTCTGAAGTACTACTTTATACCCCAAGGGACTAACCTAGGCCTACTTACTTTTTCTCCCTAGGGAGTAAAAGTAAACCCATAAGAATAACATGGGAAGAATATGTGGGCTACATCCTCTGAAAATGAAACTAAATGCTACAATTTTACCTGTCCTTAAAATTATTCATTAAAATCAAGATTTATCGTTGATCTTCCAGATTTATTTTTTTTAAATTTCATTCTGTATCAATCATCAATCGAAGTTTGTAAAAAGCTAACGACCTTGATAGTGTTGAACTTGTACAGTTATTTTGAGTGACTCCATCATCTTCGTCCAACCACTGTACCGATCAGATAATTTTATTGCTATCCTCAAAATCGTTTCACCATGTAGAATTTTACGATTTTATTGCCGTAAACTTTATTGCCTTGCTGTTTTAGGAACAAACATTAGGTGACACTATTGTGAGTGACGATTTACAGTAGAGTGAGTCAATAATATTAAAAACAGATTTTGAGCAACCTTCGATAATCCGTTTTATTTCTATTTTCTAATTAATGAGAGGGTGTTACAGAGTCTGTATCAACTTGGTGGTTTAAAAAAGTTCATATGTTGAGAATTTTTATGAAATACAGCTGCAGAATTTTAGATGCATTTTTTATGCATGGGAAGCATACTTTTCAAGAATCCAAGCTTCTATTTGATCGATACTGTATAGCTGTGTATTGTATAAATTTGCTATCTGTCTCAATTCAAACTTCCGAACTGAATTTGTTGTTTTTTTTTCAATGTAAACACAGTGCCGACTGAATACGAAGAAGTTACTGGAATACAGACCATGCAAATAAGCACAACATTGAAAAAAGTTTCTCAAAGAAATCTAAAAAACACCATTGCTTCCGCATTGTTTTCTACTTGCTGTTAAACTTGATTAGGATTTGATTTTCTGTCAATAAACATGCTCAATAAAATTTTGATCATGTTGTGAATGCTTATATTTTGATGGAGTAAAATCTTTTTGATACACTAACGGTATCGGGGTAGCAAGTAGAATAAGAATCAAACTTTTAGAAACTTTGTTAGATGTCAGATATCTTTTGCAAAATGTACAATATAATGTATTTAAATCTGAGTTAATACAGAGCCTGTTCAGCTTACCAATTATTTATTTTTCCATCCCGTGACAAGTCACCTATACTTGATTAAGTACAACATCTTGTCATTTTTTTGTAGCTTCTTGTTCTCATGCAGATATACAAGCTTCATGTATTCAGTTCTGCTACATAGAGCATGTTCTTATCTCTTGCTTCACATTGAACAAGATCTGCTCACATCTTATTCAAGTCAGTGGATCTTTCTCCATGCATAACAAAAAACAGAGTAGATTGAATGTAATAAAAATGATAAGCGTATGGCTTTTATTGGTGGGGACACCCTTACGGGTAGTATCAACTCGCCGTTCGAGCCATGTTATGGGGAGCATGGTGGACATACTTTTTTAGGTGGGTTTCAAACCACCAGTTAAGTGATACATCAAGTCATTGAAGCACGATAACTCATCCAAACGCATATTGGAATAATATTGTAATAATATGAATGTTGGGATATTTGAAAAATGTATCACTTCTAGCCTTCATTTTGGACAATTCAAAACTATTAAAAATAATTCACTCATAGAATTCTTGGATATTCATAAAAAAAGTAAGTAGCCCAATATTATTCTCACATCGGTCTCGTAAAATTTGTATCTATGTAGGTATATTACATATAAAATATATTACAGAACTGTACGGTTCTATTGTACAGATCTAATATAAAACAAGAAATACAACTGAAATTACAACTGAAAATAAAAATTGCATACTTTCAAAACAAAATTAAATACAATGGCAAGTGAAAATAGCTACTGTAAAGTAAAAGGTTATATGTTACAACAAATAATCGAAGAATGTATTGAAATTATTACTGGTAGATAATTTAAATTTTATGTGTACATGGATATCAATCTAACCTAATATGTAACAACAATACATTTAAATGGTTTAAAAGTTGTAATTAATGTACTCTTTTTCAAAATTTGGGCTGACGTACAAACAATTGAATATTTATATTCTACTTATATACATATTTTTTTTGCAAGTAAGTCTGGAATTATTATTTTGTAACTTTCTAAAAGGAAAAACATATATGTTCACACATAGATTAAAAAACAGGTAATATGCACAAAAAGTTTGCAAATTTCAAATTAGCAACTTAATTCCATTTCCAGAGTAATTATTTTTACTCTCCACTTTTTGCTTGTTTATTGAGCTTGGCTGGTTGAGCCTCGCACTTCTAACCGACCAACCCGGCTTGTGTTATGGTCAGGTCCGGGCCGCGCCGCAGGGCCCCGAGCGGTTGCCCGGCTCGCCTGGCCCTGGATCCGCCCTGCACAGAGGTGCTGGTCTTATTTTGAAGCGATACAGTAGGTCTGAATATTCATTTACATATACTCCAAATCAGAATAAGAATTAAATCACATATTTCAATAATTGTAAAATATCAGTTTTAGGCTTGTATTGTAAAATCGAAAATAGAAAAATTAGGCTATAGGTTTTCATGAAAATGCCCACTTTTGGTAAATCTGGTTGGAATCAACTACATAATAATATTGCTGTATGAAGTCTAGTTTTATAATTGCTTAGTGATTTACAAGAGTGACTGACTGATGGCAATGTGTTAGCAAATAATATTCTGCGATGAATAATAATTAATGAGAGGTAATTTATTAGTGGATAATGCATTTGCGAACAGCAATAACTCGCCCAAAGACGCTTTAAATTACCACTAATAAATTCAGACTCTCGCCTCCTCAGCGTCGCCAAGTTGTCGATTCAAATTTACTGGCCAAGTGACCACATCCCAGCAGTGAGTGGGTTTCATCGGCATCCATCTGCAAAGAATAAATAATACATTATTCAAATCGGAAGTGATGATGTGCTATTTGTCTACAATCTATTATCTTTGACATTTAGGATCTTGTCAGTGCCGGTATTTATTTCTTTCGAATCTTGAGTCTTTGAATCTAGATTTGTTTCCAACAGTTTATTATGAGTGAACTTTAGCGATGGTAGGCTCTAGTAGACTTTGGTCAAGTTTCTAACAATTCTACTGGTTTGTATTAGCCTTGACTTCCATTTCTAGAGTAAAAAAACAAAAAAAAAGTTTCTTGATGAATTGTGTGCAAATGACCGTCTGTCACTGTAAAATTGTTCTATTTTTTTTTGTCAAAAGTTGAAATACATGACCTTGATTTTAGACCATTAATTCGTTCCGATGAATCAAATGCAGTAAAGTTTCATAGATTGATATTGATTCATAATACTGTAATTAAAAGTGATATCCTTCGGTCATATATGCTTTCCTGAATCCTTTTTGATGTAATTTTTGGCTTCTGTGGCGTTACTTGCTCATATTTAGATTTGAGCCTATGTTATAATAAGTTCAACTTATAATATTATAGTCTTGCAATAAAATAGCCTAATAAATATGTGTATCCACCGAGATATGACAAAAAACATTAAATTTAAGAGAGTCTCATTGCACCCGTATGCTGAACCCTGTTCTTATTGCACACTGCTCTCTGTTTATGTTGCTTTTGCATTTAAAACTTCAGATTTATTGAAATTTGTATTGTAGAACCAAAGACAATGTAAAAAATTGTAAATTGTAAAAATTACATTATATTGTCTTTGGTAGAACGTAAGGCTATTCAAGATAGATAGATAGATATTTATATCATCCAGTGACCTCCTGTGAAAGGGGTATACGGATTTGTCATAGCGTTTTCAAAATAGATACTCTACTGAGTACAATAATAGAGTTGTAATGGAGTTGGAATAGTTAATATCAATTGCTTGATTCGTGGTGAAATGATCAACAAACTCACTTGTAGAATAAAAACAACATTTTTGAAGGTCTTTTTTAATTCAATTCTAAATCTTTCAAGTTTCAGTCTTTTGAGGCGTTACAGAACAAGTTACATAGGTCGTCGAAGGTATTTATCAATAATTATTGTTGTTACAATTATTGTTTAAAACACCACACATACTTTGTCAATGCCATTTCCAACATCCGGTACTATTATAAAATATTTAATTGAAATTGATGCAATATGGTACAAGAAATATTACGTATATAAGTTCTTGGTATGCTGGTACTTTTGACAAATACATTTTTGAATACAGTTTTAAACCTGACACTATAAAGGAAGAGCACAAATGAACATTCAAGTATTAGGCCCATATCAAAATTCCATTTAGTAGTTTAAGAAAATAATTTTTTATGAATAAAAATCTTAATTTTATTGGTTTTTTCTAAATTCAATAAAAACCATACTTAGAATAACATATTACAGTATTTTTTCATTATGAAAATTAGGATTTGCAGGGAGAAAAAATGAGTAGGTGCCCTATTTGAATTGCCAAAATTCTAATGTAGCTTATATGATACTCTTAATATTTGGATTTTATAAACTTTTATGAGTCGAGAAATGAATCAGTTTTATACTGATAGTTCAAGTTATGTGATTTTTCCGCTCTTAATAGATGGTTCTTTGCTTAATTTATTTTTGCAAACCAGTGAAGTATGTTTCAGGTAATATTTCAGTATTTTTTCAAGCTCAGGTTTTTTTAATCCCCATCTCGGAAGGATATAACTTCACTTCTCTCAAAAATTGCAACTTTGATGATTCAGTTCTAACCGCCGGCTGTTGTATCACCTTGATATATGGGATAATAATTTTCTTAACAACTAATAAATCTCCATCTAAGCTGCACATCGTCGAGCTGTCAAGAGCTTAGCATTTGCCTAAATACTGCACGCCCTTGGAGTGAAACACGATCTCTATAATATTCTTGTTAACTCTGGGTTTATTGCACGCACAAATGTTTGTATTCCTGCAACAAGCTCAAACGGTACATAAGAAAAGCAATTACAGTAGACATCAGGTATAACAATAATTAACTTTTTATTGTAAATTTAACGACTTGCAGTCAATTTTTAATTGTGAATAAATAGTAATTGTACTCACACTTCCAAATATAAATGAAATGTGTAAAAAAATAAAAAGTTAATATTAACAATGCAGGTCGTTATGGAACAAGAAATCCAAGAACAAGCAGAATGAAGGAGAAACAGTTTTTTTGGAAATATTCTAAGTAGGTACTAAAAAATAGGCAGTTTGAATCAAACACACTTCTACTTTTTTCCAAAAAACAATAAATGTTTTTAGCTGTGGGCTAGAGAAAAAAATCAATAACTATTATGATATTTCAATATTAACTTCATTTTAAAAAATTTTTCTAAACTTTAATTTTAACATTTTAAACTTTTTTCTAAATTCAATAAAACCATACTTAGCATAACATATTACAGTATTTTTTCATTATGAAAATTATAAACGCACAATTCAGTAGGCCTATTTGAAATTGAACTTCCAAGTGAGCTTTAAACTTCAAGTTATAAGTCCAATCAAATAAGGTATAGACTAAAATTTAATCCGAGGCTATTACATTCTATTTATAATATCCATTATTACTTAAATAGTCGATAATTATAAATGAGTCATGCTCAGAATAACAATAAATTGAAATCTATCAAGTAAAATTTGTTGAAAATACTAAAAATTAACACTTGAAATAATATTAAGGATTTTTTGCAGCATTCTTGACGTTATCATTATAATATTGTTTTTGTTGACTATTGCAAATTGATTGCAAGAAGAGAATGTAGCTTGATAAAGTTGTCAAAAATTATTTCAAAGTAAGTTTAGTTAGCGGTTAGCCTACCAATGATGAGAAAATGATTCATTAAAGAAAGCACATATTAGGGCCAAATTATTCTCAAACAGAAAAAGTCACCAAAGCTTTTAATTAGGCTTCAACTATTCATTATTATTATTTTATTTTGCAATATAATTAAATGCTATTTTTTGTTCATTTCACCAGTAAATTCATTTATTTATTCAGTTAAAGGTGGAAGAAAAGTTGAAGGATAAACAAAAAAATAATAATGTGTATTTCAGAAAATTTACTTTATTTATGCTGTAGAAATACCCTGGCGGTATTCAAAAATATGAACCTCTCTCAAAATAAAAAAAAATGAATAAGAAATATTGATAATATCGGAATGCATAGGTACATTTTATGAAAACCTTAAATTTACCATGCCCTACCATGCAAAGGCACTAAACTTCCGAAAAATATTGAGATTATGATCATAACATAACAGTCATAACAAAATCGCCAATACACCCTAAGAATAGCTCTTAAAATAGTATTTTTCATCAATAGATTTATTCATTTTTTTCAATTCAGTCATGGAAAATATCCTTTTAGAAAGGTTAAATATTTTGATGACTCGAGACAGATTGAGAGCAAATGATTACCGATTTCGAGCGGGCCTTATTATTTATTAGTAAATTATAGCTTTCAAAAGCATTGACAAAAAGTGTAATAGACTCGTGCTTGAAATAACATTAGGTCACCCACGCCTCAAAGGTTCTGAATAAATAAATAATTTAATTCAACAGAAGTTGTAGGAACTGACCGGTGTGCCTAGGTGTGTATCAATCATGCTGACTTGAATTTGCCACTTGAACTTTAAAAAGTATATAGGTAGAATATAATGTTCACGGCAATAGGTAGAAAATATCTACCTAATTATAATAAGGTCAGTATGAACTACAGCCGGACACCCAAGGCGATTGTTCAACTTCTTCATACAAGTGATTTATTGAGCTATTTTGCTTTTGTTAACATCACATTAATTTTCTTATATTATATTGTTCCTGGCGTATGCTTCACAAAATTTATGATGGTGTTCATTTCTAGAATGGTAGATAAGTTTTTCTTAATGGACAGTGAAACTTTGACAGAAGATGTTTTTTGCCAGATCTCTAGAGTGATGAATAGAATAATATTTTTTTAATGGGTGTAGCAAATTTCTGAATGAAGCAAATTTTTTTAATAATCTGCTATCAAAGATTGAATGCTGGTTGTCCTAATTTGATAAACTCTGTTATTGACTTTTCTGCGTTGCAGGCCAAGGATAAATAAGACATTCATTCTCCTTGATCCGTGCAATCTAAAATAAGTGGTGCACTCAAAGTTTTAAATGCCAATAAAATCAATTTAGACTACCGGCAGATTAAAATAGTTTTAACAATAGCTGAAAAACTTAACAGAGGAGTAGAACTTTTCAAGATTTATGACAAAATCCTGTGTTGCATGTTCTGCTCATGGGTTTTTCAGGGCCAAGGACAAGGAAGTTTGATGAATTACCCTCTGGGTAATAGAAATTGGCTGAACGGTTTGAGTTTTTGACAGGTCTCTGTTGGAAACTTGTAGTTTTTGTAATAAGATGTTGGATGGGAGTACAGAGTAAATTATTGTCTAGCGATAAATTGCTTGCATTCGTTCTAAAAAAAAGATGATGGTTGCTTTTCAATGTACTTGAGCTAAACTATATAAGCTGAATGTGCGTGTGACGTTCAGATATCAGCAGAATGAAGGAGAAAAAGGTTTTTTTGGAAATATTCTAAGTAGGTACTAAAAAAATAGGCAGTTTGAATCAAACACACTTCTACTTTTTTCCAATAAACAATAAATGTTTTTAGCTGTGGGCTAGAGAAAAACTCAATAACTATTATGATATTTCAATATTAACTTCATTTTAAAATTAATTGTGTAGGCGTGTAGAGTTAGCTCTTGCAATGCAGATCCAATTATGATATTAATTTTTATGTTTCAAATGATGATATTGTGATCTTTTTATTTCAAATTTCATGCAGTAGGACCTACTATAAAATTAAATAATTAATGAAAAATTACATGATTGATAGCATAAAAATGATTAAAAAGCGGAGAATTATTTGCATTTGGTTCAAGGATGAGATGCGATACCGTATTTATTATTTTTTAAATAAATAAGTGAAACCCTAATTTAATAACATTCAACTTTCTAGACATTTATTCTGTCCTCCTCGTAGTATTGTTACTTCGTCAGGGACTAATTAATATTCTTGGAGTTCTTGTTCCATAATGATCCGCGTTGTTATAATATCAACCTTTTGTTGTAAATTTAACGAATTGAAGTAATTTTTAGATTGTGAATATATAATAAATGAACTCACACTTGGCCAAACGTTTTCGATTTGTTGAAACTCGTCTTCAAGGAAAACATTTGGCCAAGTGTGAGTACATTTATTATATATTCACAATCATAATAATTCTTAATTAGTATCAACTTTTGTTGTAAATTTAACGACTTGCAGTCAGTTTTAGATTGTGAATATATAATAAATGTACTCA
Source organism: Conomelus anceps (assembly GCA_948455865.1). Lineage (NCBI taxonomy): Eukaryota > Metazoa > Arthropoda > Insecta > Hemiptera > Delphacidae > Conomelus > Conomelus anceps. The sequence goes on along the minus strand of OX418221.1, from coordinate 27,894,074 downwards.
CACTTGGCCAAACGTTTTCGATTTGTTGAAACTCATCTTCAAGGAAAACGTTTGGCCAAGTGTGAGTATATTTATTATATATTCACAATCTAGAACTGACTGCAAGTCGTCAAATTTACAACAAAAAGTTAATACTAATTAATAATTATAAATGTCTGAATAGCCTACAAGTAGATTGTATTTTATAATCTGTGTTTCTAATTTTGGATTTCCACTTTATTAAATGAGCTCCATTGTTCGATTGCTGTTACAAATCTCTAGAAATCTATTATCTATGATAATATTTAGGAAAATAGAATCTCATTTATTCAGAGATTAAGTCTTGACATTAGTAATCAATCATTCATTCTACAGGCTGTAGCGTAGCGAAAATCTTTTCCTGGGGGGCTATCGAAGATTTGGGGGGTCTGGGTGGTACGGAATACCCCCAGGGCGAGGGGGTTCCGGGGGCCCTCCCCCGGGAAAATGTTGATGAATAGTCCCTCTATAAAATTGTATTCCAAGTAATTCTAGACCCATGTCTAGAAAAGCTTAAATCCATTCATTTTAGTCCACATTAGGGAGAAATTTTTTAATTTTCGATGTTGAGAGCTTGATTTGTGGCTTAATAACAGTAATTTTATACAAGTATTTATTAAAATGAAGTTTATAAATTGGGTAAAGTGAAAGCTTAAATTCAATAAATCATTGCTTTTATGAATCGTTTATAAGAGCTTGAACCCACTTTTCGTATATTGTTAGTACATTAATTAGTTGTGAACAAATTTTAATGTATAACATCCAAAAAATACTACTTTTATAAAGCCAATTTAACAATTTATAGTGGTTTCAAATTATTATTACAATCAGAGCCACCAAAATACATTTTAGTGGCCCGGTGCAGTGTTGTGGCTGGAGGCTCCCTTACACTTTCACCCCAAACACCAATTTTCAATAATTAAAAATGATTAAATAATTTTATACTAATTAAATAATTTAATTATTAATGACTCGATTTCCCAACTAGCATTGATTATGTATTCCAGCTATGTCTAGTTGCCTACTGTACTCAAAAGAATTTGTATAACTGATTTGAATTGTTATTAAATTTAAAGATAAAACTCGAGTGTAGGCCAACTGAAAACCATTCCTTAAGAAAGGTGTGGGAGCTAGGGAAAAGGGCAATGAGTGGCATCAGAGAGAACAATAAACTTCTCTTCTATTTTTGTTTAATCTCTTGAATTCGCATCGAACTGGAATACGTAAAATGTGTAAAAATATAAAAACTATTATGACTGAAAGGAACTTGACTTAACTTGCAAAGAGAGAATGAATTAACACCACATCCAATTCCAAACTTTAACTTATAGTAATTTTGCATTTATATATTATAGAGTGACAGAACCCCAAAACATTGGGGATTCTGAGGGTTCTCCACCGGAGAAAAAAATTGTTTTCCAGGTCTTGAAAGGGCAATCGTAAGCTTTTTTTGTGGTTATCAACTCTTCCCTCATATTATTTTTGTTGATTGATTCATGGCCTGACAAATTTCACGATCACAATAAACTCTATGGGGTATCAGATCTGAACAGTAACAGAAATGAGCATTTGAAGCACGTCGGCAAAAATATTAAAGAGACCTTTTCTCCTTTCAAGCCTACTGTGTCGATTTCATTCAAGAGGTCTGGGGTTCTTCAAACCCACTGGGACCCTCCAGCATCGTGGGGCCTTTGAAGGCCCACAGCCGAGACAATTAGGGGACCCTTGTTTATAAACGCTGAAATTTGAAATATTCTAGATGCAGCCTACTTGAATCTCTACTTCACATGACTATACTGGCAATAAAAACGGGTCCAAAGGGCTCGCTGCACCAGGGGCCTCTAGGGTCTGTTAGGCTTCTAAGGGGCCTCTAGAGGTCTAAACTGGAGAAAAAAGGGCCCGAGTTGGACAATTGGGGCCCCTTATTTTAGTTTTGTCACTTGCTTACATTATTTTACAAAAATGTGACCTCTCGAAGAAAACTTGCCTTGTTCGCCCCATAATCTCTGTAACCTCAATGAATTTATTATTTTTAGTTGATTAAAGTTTTTAAAATATTAAAATTATAGTATTTTTTCTAGTAGCTGTAACAATTCACGCAGGAAAACTTTTTTATCACAGTAACCGATAGGAATGCTGTTGATGCATTCCTACTCGTTTTTGGGGCCTCTTTTACAGGCTCAAGGGGGGGGGGGGTTGTAACCCGCAAACCCCCCGTCGCTACGCCACTGTCTACAGCACAATAAGCGCTAGATATTCTCTATTTTACTTCGTAATTCGCCCAATTCCTAATAGTCGGTTTTAATTTTACTGGAATAAGTTATTGTTACTCTGTACATTTTCTTTTTTTATGAGTGTAAAAATTCTCTCAGCTTATAAAGTATCGGTACTGCTGAGGCTCTCAGATGGAAGGAAAACGAGAAAACTTTTTAATACTAAATTCCAATTCTATTTTAATAACCTCATTTTATTTTTCATAACTCTCTTGTAAATTCTAAAAAAACACTTGTATAATTATTAGCATTCCTTCTATCCTCATATGAAGCTACAGCGAGCATAATCAATTATAGCTTAAAATCTTCAGTTGAGAGATTAATATTGGTTTTAATGCCAGTTTATCATTGTTGGATTATTGCAATAAAAACATATTATACATAGTACTAATGTTCGAGGTCTTTTATTTGGTTGCTTCGGGAACCTGATTAGGTAAGAACCAGGAATCAGGGCGGATCCTCTTTAAAATGTTAATTGAGCTCCTTAGCTGGAATACAGCGCAATAAAGTAGACGAGGAATTCAGTAATCAAACAACTGGACTGGTTTGCTATTGGTGGAGGAGAAAATGAGAATTAAGAATTTAATTGGTGAACTTTGCCAACTACAATGAAATATTGTAGAAAAATGATCTAATTACTATGGGCTTTGATCAACGAACCCATAAGACCAATAGAAGGGGCGTATGCACTAGCGTAGCATTATAGGAGGTGAAGCCAAGTCTGCCATCCATGTAGTGGATAGAAAGACGAAATCGTATTTTCAAGAGCAGAAAATTTCAATGCGCGCTCTCCAAATAAATTGAAGTTTAACACTCTTAGGATTAAGATATAACTTTCAAACTTGGCATGAGTATGGACAATTAGTTTCTGAAGATAACAGTGGCATTATAAAAGTTAATTATTAAAAGTTACCTCTATAAATGTTAATTAGTTGTTTAAAGTTATAATTTTTGTCCGAGTTTCAAACATGACATAAAAAAGTGAGTCGGCTACCAAAATTTTCATCTTTTGGGTAGAGATGTGCTCAAAGCGAGAAAGTTGTACAGAAATAATGGAATTTTTTCATGATTTTTATTTTAATCTACGACCTATACTTTGGATACAATGTTAGGTTGAAGTGCAACGTTGAAACGCGATCGGGATGGCGCGCTGTCTTCAGCCGGCTTGCGCATCATCCAGAACCACTTATCCTTCTTCGCTTATTTCTTGTGTTTGATTCAATACTTCCTTGAAGGTTTATTATTGTAATGTAATAATATTATAGTTAGATTGTTTTTAGGAAATTATTGATTAAATTAGTCTAACCTTTAATTCTTTCCATTATGAACGCAAATGAACAAGATCCAAATAGGAAAATGTTTATTAGAACAATTTTTTATTTCATTTTATTAATCATATGTTGAGCATTGTATCTTGTACAATATAAACATGAGCCAATATTCTTAAAATATAAACAGACATTTCCATTAAAATACATAATACATACAATATAACACAGTTTTAATATGAGTTATTATAGAAATAAATGTCACAACTTTTTAATTTCTCTACTATGCTGTTACACATTGAAATTATAAAATGAAAATTCATCTTTAAAGTCATGTAACTAAATTGAATCGTATAAATCAATGACTACAAAACGTTGAACGTTTACTCACTTTGTCTAATGGGGAAATAGCCTATTGTGAAGACCCTACTTTCGCTATCCAGAATGATATAACTTCTATATGGGCGCCAACCAAATCAACTTTGGGTTGATAAAAAAAAGTATTCTTCAAGCACTCGCGAAGACACTGAGTATTGTGCAATGTATTGTGCTATGTGTTAGAGAAAGAGACTAATCTATTTATAGAAATTATGAGTGAGAATGTCAAACAACATTAAGATTATTAATTATTATTGTTGTGACTAGACAGCGATAACAAAAGACAATAATTTTTTGTGATAGTGTTTTTGTGATGTCTTTTATGATCGCTGTGACTAGATTTGCAAAGTAAATACATTATCCAGTTCAGTTCAGCTTTTTGTTTTCTCTTTCTCCTACTGTTCTATTTCATGTTAAGTAAAAGGATGTGGCAGTCAAATGACAGATATTAATGATATAATGACAGATATAATATGGGAAGGTATGTGAAAAAATGTCACTCCATTAGAAAATTAACTATTTTTCGAGTAAAGTTTGAGTAATCCTTGTCAACAAAATTCATCACAGAATGCCTCTACTCACAATTAAAATTTCGGAATTAGATCAACTGAGAAATGACATTTTTATAATTTATCCATCTCAAGAATGAGCAATTCATATTATGAAGAAACAGGCTGGCAATGTAACGCGTGCCGTACTGGTAATAGCAAAAACCGGCTTATCAAGCGCTCGCCACTTGGGGAGTCATCCCTGCGCCGCCATATTTGTAGTGGACGAGCGCCTAACAAGTGGCTTCACCTCGGCGACAAGAAGCCCCTTCTATTGGTCTTATGTGTTCGCTGGCTTTAATTATCTGAGGAGATTCACGTTTGAAAGTTACTACTGAGATTCTAGTTTTGATATTGTGACAGGTTCTTTCTCTAAAATAACGCTGGCAACACTTTAAATTAACACTCGCACTTTATTAACACAAGTTATCCACAACTTAGGCTTACACTGATCAGTTATTTCTTTCACAAAATAATGTAATCGGAAGCAGATAAATCGATAATGTTCAGCTAATAAAGATTTTGCTATACTACTGTTCAAAAATCAATCACTAAATTAATGTCAAAAGGCCGATCTAATATTAAATTATAGCCTAATTGTTCAATAATTCAAGGAGAAGCGTTTAAACATAACAGTTAAAACTCTACAAGCACTTATGAGTCACGGTATAACCTGTCAAGTAAGCCTGAATAATAATCTGTAACAATAAACTTTAACAACGAAAGTTCACTTTAAAAACGAAAGTTCATTAGCACAGTTTGTAATAGCGCCAACGGGACTGCTCTGTCTGTATTGACGGAAACGGGAACTGTCGCAGTACACTGCCACTTGTTGTTAATGTAGAACAACAACTGAACTACTGAACGAGAGTTTCTCCTATTTATACATTTCTCACAATCCAGAAAGAACTAGACAAGCTGAGATGTCTCTATTCAATTCTAAAATAAACACATAGAATAGTCTACAGTAGAAACAATTAGTCTAAGCGCGTGGCTCTGGTTTCACTACTAGCTGTCCTGTAAAAGTTGACCAGTTGACCTTAAAAAAGTTGACTGCAGGGTCGCACGGGCCACATGCTTTTAGAAATGAGCGATAAACACTCCCCTCGCCATGGCTGACTACCAAACGGCTGTGCGCCCAGACTAATTGTTTCTACTGTACATGACTCTAGACCTCTTTAATTGCCATGATAAGAACATTCGATTATGTCGATAAATCTCTATGTAGTTCTAATTGAACATTTTAATGACATTTAGATAAACTGCAAGGCAAAGAGAGTGCGGGGTGGGACGTAAACAATTAGCTTAGACCGGAAGACTTGTTGACACAAGCAGATAACACCGAAAATCACTGTTCATTCTTTCACAACAATATTATTATTTGACATCAAGGCAAAGTGCTTCAAAGACTTATAATAAGACTATCTTTTAGAGTTAGACGAGTCTCCTCTTGGGGGTTATATTTCTCTACAAGGGAGCTCTATGATGTAAAGTGTCCTTGTTAAAAATACCTTCATTGGACCTTTTTCTAGAATGATTCCAATTTTTTCTTCTTTTGAAAAATAGACATATTTTATCATTAACTGTAGGTTTTAAAACTAATACAAAGAAAGTATAAGAGTCAACTGATGTGACTAAGACAGTAATTGAGAGCACATAATTCAGTCATTGAATAGAAACGAACATTAATAAAAACCAAAAAAGAAATGCTATAAAATCTATTTAGCCCATTCTCTTGCTGAAAGGTGCACTAGCATATTTTTATACCATTTTCTCGATTTTTTTCCAATTTACAAGACCCTGATTAAAGTTTAGCAGATGGCCTGAAGAAGCAGCATATTTCATACATGGGATGGTATGATTTCGTTTAGCATCGGTACATTTCATTTGTCTGTAATCCAGAACAGAAAATCGGTAAACAGGATAATAAGAACCCACCATATAGGCCTATCAAGAACACATACCTGCAAAAATTCTCCCTAGGATTTATTTAAATTATTAAGCTTTAAATCCAATACATATTGATCAAATTGCATGTTACTTCAATAGAATATTTCTGACTGAAATTAAATGATCAATTTTGAATTCTTCGCAACAGTCCTACTCTACCAAAATATTTCAACAATAGATTTTTCAAGTGTAAGGGGAAATCAAAATCTCATGGGGTGGAATAATTTTACGGCGAAGGTGGAGTGATTCCAAAGGGCTAGGAATTGTGATTTATGAATTGTTATTGAAAAAATTATTGACCATACGTCCATACAGGCACTTGACAAACTTCTTCAATGCATAAAAATTATCAAAACTGTATAACAACGCATAACACACAATGCACAGAACACGGCCATAATTTTTTTATCAATAGCCTACTGCCTAAATATAACCGTCATGCTACACCATTATATTATTCAGATAATGTAACTTATTTTCAATTAGAAAACGTTATTTTGTAATTTGCAGCTTACTTACATGTGCATGCATTTACACACATTACAATGTATAAATTGGATTCAGTTCCTGGATTTCTTGTTCCATGACGAACTGCGTTGTTAATATTAACTTTTATTCAACGACTTGCGAATCAAGATTCGAAAACGGTCGGCCTACAAAGTAAGTAAATTCTACTTATTCTTAATAAAAATTTGACTGCAAGTCGTTGAATTCACTTAAAAAGTTAATAAATCGGATTCCTTCCATAGGAAGTTCAAGCCTCATATTTTTCTCAGTGAAATTATGCTCATTTGATAAGGAAAGAATTATGGAGCCACAGCACATCGGATTGCACCAAATTATCTCACTTAACATATAATTTTAAAAAATCTTCAACATTTTCATGCCATCATCAATAATTCATTGTGAATTGAAAAATCCTTTATAATAATAATGCCAGTCACACATATTTCTTCAGAGATAGAGTTGAAAGCTTATCCATTTCACTTAAAGGAGTTGCCTATCTGTAAAATATGCCGAAAAACCTTGCAAATATGCTTCTTCTCCATTGGAATTCACGTACAGTAGCTCAAATAACTTTGAGGGGCGTATCATACACAACGGGAAAAAAGTAGATTCGCTACAAGAGACCGTTGCTCTTTCAAGATCTCCTTGAAGGTCGCCAGGTTGAGGAAAATAGTCTCCTAGAGTTTTCTTTTGTTGTAAATGAGAATAATAAAAAAATGAGAGTAGTTTTTAAAACAGACGACAGTTGGCAGATACTGGTCAATCTTGATTCTTTCGCTTCCAGAGGAAACTGTTTTTGACTTTTATTCTTCTCTTTCTTCTTCTTTATCCTTTTTTGTCTTTATTTTTCTTTCTTCAGCTCACTCACAAACTCACAAACTCGTTAACCTGTTCAACCACTTGTTGGCGCTATTTTGCCCCATAACTCAACAATTTTTTCCATTAACTACCTCATAAATATGTCCGTTTTTTCTTGTAGGTTTTTTGTGAAATGTATTTTGTTAACGCCACTGCTAGACATCACACAGTTATTGCCTTAATTTATAATAAGCAGTTTTTCTTAATATGAAATTTCCTTTGTAGTAGCGAAAGTGATATTGCGAAAGATACCTATAATGAATAATAAGACTTGAATTCTTATTATTCATTAATATGGAATTTGTGTTCATTCTGGATTTTTTTAATCAGATGGAAATTCTCACATTTATGATTTTCTCATGTGAATTGTATCACATAATTTGGCAAATTTAATAAAAAAAGTAATAAGGGAAATTTATTCATCACTCTCAGTTTTAATTGAGTAATATATGTGGTACATAAAACCTTCGTCTCGTATACATGAAATACCGTGATTTATTTTTTGATTTGAATGATTTTCTCTCAATAAAGAATGAATATTTCATCTGAGCAATAGTTTAATCAGCTTATTATTAGGCTTTCATATTGAAGCGATAAAGGTGTAGGCGAAGTGTCACACGCACGACCTTTCCAACCAATTTGGTTCATGTATTTTTCAGTACAGTATAGATTTCTGATTGTGATGTGCAATAAGAGAATGAATATTTTATTAATATTAATTTATTGAACACAATATATTGGACAACCATAAATAGATGTACTGTGACAAGAAGGACAATAGGCTGTGAGTTGAACGGTGAAGGTTCTCAAGTTGTGGCGATTCTTGGAAAAGTCAGGTGCATGGTGGCTCACTCTCTCTCTCTTTCTACCCCGCTTGCCCCATTGTCACCCCACTCGTCGCTACTTGCCCACACCCTGCCTGCACAAAGGCTGTTGTCAAAACAAGGAATTAGGCAGAGCTACCACTTCTAGAAGATTCTCTGGGACTATGGTCTTTGTTTTGCTTGTCATTGTGATGGAAGAGTGTAGATCTTTCTAGAAGGTGAAACCTACTATGAAAGCAAGAGACCGGAGTTGTTCAGTTAGTTTTTGAAGAATCGAACTTCTGTGTGTGAGCTAAGTAAACAGTAGAGTTCTTAATTTGTAAACTTGTGCCATAGTAATTATTAGATCCAGTTTAGTTGTGATTTATTGGTGATATTCAATAAATTTCAGTCTCATTTTGTAGTAGTCGTTTTTATTACAAATAAATCCCAGAACCCATGGTAGAAAACTGTTACAGTACTAATAACAGATTTGGAATGATTCAAATTATGCTTGAAAACTCAATGTATTATAGGCTAGTTATGCCATTTGTCCAATGTAAATGAATCGTTTTTAATTTTTGCCTAACTAACTCTTTTTTAATCCTCAAAATATGAAATGATCACTAGGTTGTATGTAATTAAACAATAATGTACACTCGGCGAAATTATGATGTGAAGATCCATCTTGTTTCCACTAATATAATAATGAAAACTTGAAAAACACAAGTGGAAATTATGACTCACGCTATGGCGTGATGGCCGTTTCATGCTAACATCAGAGTGAAACGGCCGTCACGCCATAATGTGAGTCCTAATTTCCACTTGAAAGTGTTTTTTTAAGTTTTTATTGATAATGTACAATTTGTATATTTTACTAAATGGGCTAGGAGTTATTAAATATAAATAAATGTTTAATAAATGATTTTGCATGCATTTGACAAATGTGTGTCATTATCTCGACTGATTCGAATTATCAATCACGATTTATTCAAACAACAAATTTCAATTTGCTAAATTTTAATTTGCATAATTATTCAGTCTTAAACTTCTATAAGAGAACGAGTAAGCCATAAGTTAGCCCCTTTCTTTTATCAAACCAAAGATAAAGATGAGTAATGTTCAAATTCTCACATCAACAATAGGTTAAGTGTAAGAGAGGGACATCTTCCCTAACTTCGCCTTTTCATGCAAATGTATCACTAAGTTATTTATAATCTTATTTTCTGTTATAATTTCATGTTTTTATAATAAGTGATTAATAATATTCTATGTAATGTTATGGGTTCTATGTCTAAAATAACTCTGGCAACACTTAAATTTATCACTCGCACTTTATTTACACAAATAATCACAACACTCCCTTCAGTAATGTCCTACAGAAAAATACGCAATTAAAAACAGATAAATCTATATTGTTCAACTAATAAAGAGATTTCAATAAACTGTACAAAAATCAATCACTTAGAGTTAAAAGGCCGATCTAATATTAAATAATAACTGTACAATAAACTGTCCAATAATATTCAAAAAAAAACGTCGAAAAAGAACAATTAACTTACGTAGCACTATTCGGTAATACAATAAAAACTATTTAGTAGTTCACTGGTATGAATTAAACAGGAAAAAGAATTATCACTATAGGCACAGAGAAAGAATTATCACTGTATAAGCACAATATAATAGAACTGTCACAACTTGTTTATCATGACGAATTTCAAACAAGACTGAACTAATTTACAAAAGTCTCCCTCTATTAAAATAATTTTCCATAATTGAGATATCTCGATTTTTCTATCAACTTCTACCGATTTCTAAAATCAACAATGAAAGACCTTCACACCTTCCACAATATTCTATAAGACTCCATTAATTTCTAATCAAACAACTAGAACATTCTACTGTAGTTTTCATATAACTTGGCAGCAGTATGGTTGGGTTCAGATGTAGCATGTCCCATCTGCTGCATGCTGCCAAGTTATATGAATACTACAGTACAAAGGTTCAAGTAAACACCATTAAAGTGTCAAAAGCAGAGTAATTAATTGCTTAGAAGTAAACATTTACATAGCAGATAAAACTGAAAACCACTTTCTCTCAATTCTCACTACAGTAATAATACTTGGCGATGCCTATATATTGTATTTTATACCGTACTTGTAACTGTTGAATTTCTATTTGCATGAATAAAATAATCAAACAATCAGATCAGATTTCAGATGAAAAATTCTTGAAAATTTTTTACTTTCTAAAATCTTATTAGGCTTTAGGCAATGAGGTAGAAGTTAGAAGATTGATAGTTCTTGTACACAGGATAATATAATTTTGTTTCAATGAATCTCAGTTAAAAGTTTGTCAATGTTGTCTTATTCAAAAGGCATTTTCTTGATAAAACCCTTAATAAAAACCATTAGAGAAAAATGCTCTATAATAAAAAACCAAGTATCTACCAAATACCAAGTAGCTTACCAGGAACCCATCAACGCAAAAAATCTATTAGGAACCAACTAATTTTGAATTTATGTTATAGTAGGTTGTAATCCAGCTAGCAATCATCTGGTAGAAGATTAAAAGTTGCTCAGTTTATTCATTTGTTGAGATATTTAAAGTTTATATACTTTTTCTACAGATGGCACGGGTTTCCGGCCATGGTCGTTTGATGGATCCTCCAGCAAGGAATAGCATGTGGCGTTTTGGATTCCCCAATCCAGTCAACTATAACGACAACGAACTATTTTGTGGAGGTTATGCAGGTCAGTGAACAGTTCTCAGTCTTGGGCACATGTTTATTTACTTTTTTTTTAATTTTCCAATGACTATCACTCATATTCATTTCTTTTTGATAAATTCCCACAATTTTTTTACAAGGTGATTTTTAAGTATGGAAACGGCTTTATATTGCGTAATTGAGACGTTCTTGGTAAAAGAAGCTTATGCGGATCTGCATAGTTTTAAAAATACAACTTTTTGCAGGTTTTGAAATTGTTTTCCGCCATCTTGGATCCGCCATATTGTATTCAACTTTATTTTTTTAAATGGGATGGTGGTCATATGATTCATCATTTCAGTGTGAAATTTCAAGAAAAAACAATGGTGTAAACTGTTTTTCAATAGATGCCTTTGTTTTTGATTTATAAGCATTTAAATTCCCAATTTTGGGAAAATTGTGTTAGCAATGAAAAATGTAGAATGCACTGCATAAACGTTTTATTGAATTTTTCATAAATTATCCAATAACTATTTAAAAAAAACATTTGTAATAATACTAACATCATATAACATTTTTTTTATAATTTTTTTGTTGTTGTTGTTAATGATACTTACTGGCTGATATTAACACCGGTAGCTGAATTGTGGTTAGTGAATAATAAACGTAGCCATTCATTTTGTTGTATTGTTTTCTTATCAATTATCAACTCTTACCACCGTTCAAACTAAGTTATTAGATAATTTATGATTGAAAAATTCAATAAAATGTTTTGTTCAGTGCATTCTACTTTTACTATTGCTAACACAATTTTCCCAAAATTGCACATTTAAATGCTTATAAATAGAAAACAAAGCCATTCATTGAAAAACGGTTTATGCCATTGTTTTTTTCTTGAAATTTCACACTGAAATTATATGTCATATGACTACCGTCCCAATTAAAAAAAAAAGTTGAATCCAATATGGCAGTTCAAAAATGTTATAACCAGCAAAGAGTAGAATTTCTAAAACTATGCAGATCTGCATAAGCTTCTTTCGCCAAGAACTACTCAGCTTCTCAATATATAGCCGTTTCCATACTTAAAAATCACCCTGTATATCCCACATGTATAGTGTATGGAACTGCAGCTGCTTCAGCATCAATTATTACGTCAAGGGTGCTTGCACAGTAATTTGTATTGAATGGCTATACTGTACCTCTATTAGTCTAGTTATCTAGGAGGGCAGAGTTAAAAGGCGCAGCCGGCCCTCTCCTTCACTCATCAACCCACCCATGCAAAACTAAGTTTTATTATAATAACTAGCTGATCCGGCAAACTTCGTTCCACCATCGATCGAGGGATCGATCGAGGTAGCAGTGTGCTGTGCATAGGTTTTCAGAACAGGCTCTGCGAATTTTGAAGAATAGAATATTAATTCCAACGGATAAGTAGTATTTTTGTTTATTATTATTAGTATTTATAATATCTTAATAATCTCCATTATTAATTTGCCTATTATAATTTAAAGTATTTTAATAAAAAGTCAAATTCTATTTTCGAGGTTAGGTGTACCGATATTGATAAATTTTCTTGTAATTAAATAGTCTCAAGTTGACAATTGTAATAAATTAAGTAATATTTCATTAAACATTCAACTAAAATCAATTGAAAACAATTTTTAGCTAGGAAAATGAGTCCAAACAAGGCATCTAAATCTAATTGTTTAACTAAAACTCAGGTAGCTACGCGATCTCAGCATTTATTAACAAAAAAATCTCCAACAGCTCTTAAAGCTACTGTAAATGTAGAAGAAAAGGTTGCTAAACTATTGAGTGATCACACCGAATTGAAAACAAAATTAGAAACATCACTAAAAAATTCTGAGGAAGAGCGAATAGGGTTGGTGGATCACATAAAATCTCTGGAAGTTATTATAAAATTGCAGCAGGAAGACCATAAAACTGAAATACTAAATCTCACGAGTCAATGTAGGTCTATGTCAGAGGAAATCGAAATATTAAAATCAAAAATAAACTTGGCTAATGTAAGATCTGAACCTCTGATCAATACAAAAAAAGTAGAACCTAAATCAAATTGGGAAAAAATTAATAGAAATGGTCAAACAAAAACGTATAGTCAGGTTTTGCAAACAGCAACCAAAACTAAAGTAAGGGCAAATAACGATAGGAAAGGTAGAGTACTGCTCTTGACATCCAGTCATGGACGAGACTGTAGTGACCTACTAAATAAAAGATTAAAAAATAAGTATGAAGTTCGGAGCTTTTTCAAACCAAGTGCCCCTATAAACGCAATCGTAGAGTCAGCACAGGAACAAACTAAAGATTTTGGAAAAAACGATTTTCTAATAGTACTGGGTGGCTCAAACAATATAAATGAACCTAATCTAAAACATCTTCCTGAAATAAATGAAAAAATTAAAGAGATTGTGCCACTCAGCCAAAAAACTAATGTAATAATAAGTACAATTCCGTATAGGTTTGATAGGCCAGAGCTAAATGAAGCCATTAAATAAATCAATTCATAATACAATCAACAGCCTAAAAAAATAAGAATTCTAAGCAGTTGGGGATTTGTTTTCTAAATGAAAGGCTGCAAAAAAAAACTTCACTAATCATGGTCTACATCTAAATCAATCTGGCAAAGTAATATTTTGTAATAGGCTGGCAGAGCTGATTGAAAGTCGTTTGCAATCTACTGTCATTAATTCTCCTAAACAATCATCTAACGAACCTTTTTTAGTAAAGTGGCTCAAAACCGGGAAGGGAAACTAGTTTCAAATGATAAATTCATATCTTCAATTGTATTAAAAGACGTTAATCGATCAAAGAATCAGGATAGCATTAGTGGAAGGAACTCTTGTAGCAATCTGATAGGCTCTCAAGATTCTAAGAGATTAAGTAAATCTACTTCAATATGCAAAAGCAACGATAAAGTAATAAGGGATGATAGGGAAGTACCGGTACTCACTGTGTTCCATCAGAATATTCAATGCATTCGTAACAAAATAGATAGAATCGAAGTATTTTTTGAAGAAGAGGCTCCTGATTTAGCTATTTTCACAGAGCATGATTTAAAAGAAGATGAATTGTCACAACTTAATATTCCAAACTATTCATTATCTATATAAATAAAATTAGAGTTTTGTCTGTACATTTATCAGAATTGTATATTTTTTGGTTATTTTTACGTTTTATACATTAAATAAGCCGAAAATAGTCTTATCTCACTTTCTGTCTGTCTGTCTGTCTGTCTGTCTGTCACGGCCGCAAAGGTATTTTTCGCGGCCTTCTCCTCAAAAACGAGAGCATCGATCGGGATTTTAGTTATTGAACAGTATTGAAAACATTATTGACAATGTCTTTAGCTATAAAAAGCTAAATTAACTTTTTTTTTAACAGAGTAATAAACGTTTAAAAACCAAGTATTGGGCGATTTTGGATAAAGTTCTTCCAAGTTTTATTACCACATAAGAATAAGAACAAATCACGTAATTTATCATGACTAGCTATTGTGCCCGTCCTTCGTACGGATTATGTTTAGAAATAAGACTAAATATGTTTCGGCTTTTTTGATAGCAACGATCATGAAGTTGTTAGCAGCTTAGACCCCGTTCAGACGATACAGTTTTTTTGTGGTACGGTTTTTTTACTGTACGGCGTCAACTGTACTGTGATGTTCACACGGTCCGGCTTTGCTGCTTATTGCTGTGCTCTCCTTCTTCTTCCATTGCGCTTTCAGTTCAGTTTTATTTATTCCAGTCCAGGATTTTTTTTATTTGTGTAAGATTTTTTTAAATAAGTTTCTTACTGAAGGTTTCTCTTAAATTTTGATCAAAGTACGCAAATTCTGGTTTCAATATTCCACACATTTTTCTCTCTTTATTTTTATATTAATCTTAAGTCTTGTCCCACAAGGCGGGTCTCTCATATATTAGAGAAATTAAATTTCCACAATTAATATCTTCCACTTCTGGACACTGGAATTCACTAATAAGAAGATCAATGCTGAAGAATATCAATGCTTACGATCTGAAGACTGCTTCCAGCGTAATAAGTGTATCGTTTGAACATATCCATTACCCGTACAATACATGTGCCACCGGATACGGATAGTTATTTTGCGGTACAGCTGATTTTAGCGATACAGTTTTTGAAGACAAAACCGAAAGTAGAAATCGGCTAGAACAGCTTTTTTACTGGATCCAGTCAAAACAGTATTGTATCAACATACAATATGAAACGTACATGCAAACGAAAGCACTGCAAAATAACTGATACAGCAAATTTTACTGTACCGCACAAAAACTGTATCGTGTGAACGGGCCCTTAGTAAACAACTTAGAACGTAAGCAATTGGAGGTATTGGAGAGAATATTTTTTGAGAACAGCTGATTGATATATCATCATAAATTACGTGATTTGTTTTTATGTGGTAATAATAGTACTACCTGGCGAATTCTCAAGAGCCTAGCACAAACCGCACCTTCCTAAAATTGATAAAACATAAGATGAGCTTTGATTCACCAGACATATGTTTCCTAAAAGACTGCAATGCTCCGACTCCACAAGTCTGCAGACAGCGTAAATAACGCCGCGAAGGGCCCACCATTTATATTTGAGAACAGCTGATTGATATATATCATGATAAATCACGTGATTTGTTCTTATTCTTATGTGGTAATAAAACTTGGAAGAAATGTATCCAAAATCGCACAATACTTGATTTTTAAACGTTTATTATTCTGTTAAAAAAAAAGTTAATTTAGTTTTTTATAGCTAAAGACATTGTCAAAAAGGTTTTCAATACTGATGAATAACTTAAATCCCGATCGATGCTCTCGTTTTTCAGGAGAAGGCCGCGTAAAATGTATCCAAAATCGCAAAACACTTGGTTTTTAAACGTTTATTACTCTGTTAAAAAAAAAATTAATTTTGTTTTTTATAGCTAAAGACATTGTCAATAAACTGTTCAATACTGTTCAATAACTAAAATCCCGATCGATGCTCTCGTTTTTGAGGAGAAGGCCGCGTAAAATGCCTTTGGGGCCGTGACAGACAGACAGACAGACAGACAGACAGACAGACAGACAGACAGAAAGTGAGATAAGACTATTTTTGGCTTATTTAATGTATAAAACGTAAAAAGAATCAAAAAATATACAATTCTGATAAATGTACAGACAAAACTCTAATTTTATTTATATAGACTAGCTATTGTGCCCGTCCTTCGTACGGATTATGTTTAGAAATAAGACTAAATATGTTTCGGCTTTTTTGATAGCAACGATCATGAAGTTGTTAGCAGCTTAGGCCCCGTTCAGACAATACAGTTTTTTTGCGGTACGGTATTTTACTGTACGGCGTCAACTGTACTGTGAAGTTCACACGGTGCGGCTTTGCTGCTTATTGCTGTGCTCTCCTCCTTCTTCCATTGCGCGTCCTTCTCCTTCTTCTTCAGTGGCCCTACAACACAGGACGGGTCTTGGCCTGCACTAGTAATTGTCACCAACGGTTCCTATCCAGCGATCGTTTAAATGTCTGTTCCTTTACTAAATTCCTTGAGGGCCGTCCGTTCCTATCATTTTGTGCTTCCATAACAAATGTTTATTTTATGGAGTGGGGGAGTTAGCCCCACATCCAACCCCCAACCTGGAGGACCAGGGAATTTTTTCAGGTTTCCTTCCTTAGCCTTTAACAAACCAATGCTGAACTACAAGACAGCAGTCAATTTTCTATTGGGGTTTTCTTCCCCTAGCCTTTGGATTTCCATTGACCTCCATCTGCAAGGCAGCAGTTTCTATGCTGGTTTTGGTCCACCCTGGGTATTTAATTTCCCCGGTACCACCTATATCTAGGAGGCATCCCCAAATCCGCCACCTGGGGAGGCGCCCGATAGGAGACCAGCAACTCCCACCATTGCGCTTCCAGTTCAGTTTTATTTATTCCAGTCCAGGATTTTTTTTATTTGTGTAAGATTTTTTTAAATAAGTTTCTTACTGAAGGTTTCTCTTAAATTTTGATCAAAGTACGCAAATTCTGGTTTCAATATTCTACACATTTTTCTCTCATTATTTTTATATTAATCTTAAGTCTTGTCCCACAAGGCGGGTCTCTCATATATTAGAGAAATTAAATTTCCACAATTAATATCTTCCACTTCTGGACAC
The DNA here is from genome assembly GCA_948455865.1 of Conomelus anceps. NCBI lineage: Eukaryota > Metazoa > Arthropoda > Insecta > Hemiptera > Delphacidae > Conomelus > Conomelus anceps. Next base: position 27,876,594 of record OX418221.1, on the reverse strand, counting down.
TGGAATTCACTAATAAGAAGATCAATGCTGAAGAATATCAATGCTTACGATCTGATGACTGCTTCCAGCATAATAAGTGTATCGTTTGAACATATCCATTACCGGTACAATACATGTGCCACCGGATACGGATAGTTATTTTGCGGTACAGCTGATTTTAGCGATACAGTTTTTGAAGACAAAACCGAATGTAGAAATCGGCTAGAACAGCTTTTTTACTGGATCCAGTCAAAACAGTATTGTATCAACATACAATATGAAACGTACATGCAAACGAAAGCACTGCAAAATAACTGATACAGCAAATTTACTGTACCGCACAAAAACTGTATCGTGTGAACGGGCCCTTAGTAAACAACTTAGAATGTCAGCAATTCAGTGACAGGTATCGGAGAGAATATTTTTTGAGAACAGCTGATTAATATATCATGATAAATTACGTGATTTGTTCTTATGTGGTAATAATAGTGCTACCTGCCGAATTCCCAAGAGCCTAGCACAAATCGCACCTTCCTAAAATGTTAATTATTGTTTTGATAAATTTAAATTGGAAAATTTTGTTTGTTTTCAACAAAGAAATAATTGATAAAACATAAGATGAGCTTTCATTCACCAGACATATGTTTCCTAAAAGACTGCAATGCTCCGAATACACAAGTCTGCAGACAGCTTAAATAACGCCACGAAGGGCCCATCATTTATATTTGAGAACAGCTGATTGATATATCATGATAAATTACGTGATTTGTTCTTATTCTTATGTGGTAATAAAACTTGGAAGAAATGTATCCAAAATCGCACAATACTTGGTTTTTAAACGTTTATTATTCTGTTAAAAAAAAAGTTAATTTAGTTTGTTATAGCTAAAGACATTGTCAAAAAGGTTTTCAATACTGATAAATAACTAAAATCCCGATCGATGCTCTCGTTTTTGAGGAGAAGGCCGCGTAAAATGTATCCAAAATCGCAAAACACTTGGTTTTTAAACGTTTATTACTCTGTTAAAAAAAAAGTTAATTTAGATTTTTATAGCTAAAGACATTGTCAATAAACTGTTCAATACTGTTCAATAACTAAAATCCCGATCGATGCTCTCGTTTTTGAGGAGAAGGCCGCGTAAAATGCCTTTGGGGCCGTGACAGACAGACAGACAGACAGACAGACAGACAGACAGACAGAAAGTGAGATTAGACTATTTTCGGCTTATTTGATGTATAAAACGTAAAAATAACCAAAAAATATATAATTCTGATAAATGTACAGACAAAACTCTAATTTTATTTATATAGATATATCAATCAGCTGTTCTCAAATATAAATGGTGGGCCCTTCGCGGCGTTATTTACGCTGTCTGCAGACTTGTGTATTCGGAGCATTGCAGTCTTTTAGGAAACATATGTCTGGTGAATTAAAGCTCATCTTATGTTTTATCAATTATTTCTTTGTTGAAAAAAAACCAAAATTTTCTAATTTCAATTTATCAAAACAAAAATTAACATTTTAGGAAGGTGCGGTTTGTGCTAGGCTCTTGGGAATTCGCCAGGTAGCACTATTATTATTACCACATAAGAACAATCACGTAATTTATCATGATATATTAATCAGCTGTTCTCAGAAAATATTCTCTCCGATACCTGTCACTGAATTGCTGATGTTCTAAGTTGTTTACTAAGGGCCCGTTCACACGATACAGTTTTTGTGCGGTACAGTAAATTTGCTGTATCAGTTATTTTGCAGTGCTTTCGTTTGCATGTACATTTCATATTGTATGTTCACACAATACTGTTTCGACTGGATCCAGTAAAAAAGCTGTTCTAGCCGATTTCTACATTCGGTTTTGTCTTCGAAAACTGTATCACTAAAATCAGCTGTACCGCAAAATAACTATCCGTATCCGGTGGCGCATGTATTGTACCGGTAATGGATATGTTCAAACGATACGCTTATTACGCTGGAAGCAGTCTTCAGATCGTCAGCATTGATCTCCTTCATTGATATTCTTCAGCATTGATCTTCTTATTAGTGAATTCCAGTGTCCAGAAGTGGAAGATATTAATTGTGAAAATTTAATTTCTCTAATATATGAGAGACCCGCCTTGTGGGACAAGACTTAAGATTAATATAAAAATAAAGAGAGAAAAATGTATGGAATATTGAAACCAGAATTTGCGTACTTTGATCAAAATTTAAGAGAAACCTTCAGTAAGAAACTTATTTGAAAAAATCTTACACAAATAAAAAAATCCTGGACTGGAATAAATAAATCTGAACTGGAAGCTCAATGGAAGAAGGAGGAGAGCACAGCAATAAGCAGCAAAGCCGGACAGTGTGAACATCACAGCAGGGGCGGATCCAGAATTTTTGTAAGGGGGGGGCGCACCCTAAACTTTTTGTAGGGGGGGGGGGTTATGGAACACCCTGCACAAAAAGGCGGTCCGGGGGACTCGCCCGGAAATGTTTTAAAATTTTAGATGCTAGAAATATCTTTTTAAGGGGGTAATGGATAACCCCCCACGGGAAGGTGTCTAGGGGATCTCCCTAGGAAAACATTTAGAGATTGCCTAGAGATTACTTTTTTGAAGCAATTAAACTGAAAAAATTGTTGTTAATTAATATGTACAAAAATGATTATTGTATTATAGCAAAATTAATTGAAAATTATCATGATCTGACACGTGTTCAGACCTGAAATCTTATTGAATGTAAGAAACAATAATAATTGTTCTATTCAAGGGGGTAGAGCCAGTAAGAAGGAATATAATATACATATTTTTAATTTCCTCAGTGGTTTTCATCCTTATATGAACTGTTGGTACTATTGATGTCAATGACGATATCGAACTTGCATTTTACACCAGCACTTAACTTTTGTAAGTATGTAGTATCAGACGCGTTTAAGGACCTGATTCCTATTCTCAGTGGATAGAGAATAGAGACTGCTGTAAAGAGTACACTACATAGAGTATACAGAGCGAAACGGATTAGGCCTATGTATTCTCTGTTTGCTGAAGATGGTACTCGGGTCTTGAAACGCGTGCGCTACTACTCACAAAAATGTAAGTACGTTTAATGCAGGAATCGTAATTAACATCGATATCTTTTAGGTACATTATTTATGTATTTGGAATTAATAGCAGTCAGGCATAAAATTAAGTATATTTTAAAATAATAAACACAAAACACCAGGAGGCCACGTTAAAGTAAATTTCATCTAGCTCTCGTATCATTGTCAATAGGTGATCCGGACCTTTATTGTTTTAGTAAGAAAATTAGAGCCAGCTTACTTGAAACTATTCCCATTCCCTTATGTTGATCATTTATCTTTCCTGAGTTTGGCTACCGTACAAATAGGGCATCGTAATTAAAAATTTCCCTTGCAACGGGTTTTGGGATAGCCTACCCTTGTAACTTTTTTAAAAATGAAGCAATTCCCCTGAAACCACATTTTGAGCGATTCTAGATATGAATTCATCTATTTTGAAAATTCAACCCAAGTTATGTGTCAAAGCAAATTTCATCAAGCTCTTGCGTTATTGTCAAAGTGTGATCCGGGCCCTCTCATTGTTTTAGTAAAACAATTAAATGCAGGTATTTATACTCTGCTCTTTTTGATCCCTCACGTTTTCTGATTCTGGTACTGTACATACTATACTGGAAAATTCTTTTAAAAGGAGAGTTTGGGGTTGCTCTATAGGCTATTATTAATTTTTTTAATTTCTTAAGTATAATTTTATTGAAGTCGGTTTCTTTCTTGTTAAAAAAATAATCCATCTAATACCACACTTTTATCGATTTCATACATCTTTTGACAAATGTTGTCTCTAAAGGCTTCTTAAAATTTGAAAATTTATTTTGTCTGGAAAGGATCTATCCACCTGATTCCCTTATAGCTACGCCACTGTGATGTTACATGAACAATGAATGCATAAAAATTAATCGATTTTTAAAACGTGTTTAACATTGCGAAAAGAATTAAACCATTAGTACTCATTATACACTTACAGTTAGTTATACATAGACACTACATCATACAACCTACAACTATGCATAGTGAATCATTCAAATTAAAGTGATGTTGAAATTCAAAACTTAAATTTTCTTCTAATAAACCATGAAAAATTGCGGATAAATATTGCGCGCCCCCCCCCCCCCCTCGCATTATATACCCCTAGTCCGGGCATATTTAATCCAGCCCTAGTGAGGGGTCACCAAATGAAGAAATAGCCAAAACAATCATGTCTATTTTTTTAAATAAATATGGCTAATGACAATATTATTTCACAATAGTCTTATTAATTTTGGATATCTACCATATCACCAATACAAATTAGATTATTATAAAAGGATGTTAAAGAAAAATAACGATTTCGAATCAGTTGGATTACTTAATAGATGTATAAATTATGTAAAGGTGTATCATTTTTCACTAGCATTAACCATAAAATATATTTTCACACTACCTCAAGGGGGGGGGGGCGCGCGCCCCCCGTGCCCCCCTGCTGGATCCGCCCTTGCATCACAGTACAGTTGACGCCGTACAGTAAAAAAACCGTACCGCAAAAAAACTGTATCGTCTGAACGGGGGGAAGCTGCTAACAACTTCATGATCGTTGCTATCAAAAAAGCCGAAACATATTTAGTCTTATTTCTAAACATAATCCGTACGAAGGACGGGCACAACAGCTAGTTCTTCACTAAAAATGCTAAGATTATGCAAACATTTAATTTAGAATATGTAGAGAAATTTGCTGTGGATATGGATTAAGAAGTTTCTGGGTTAAGAGTAGAAATCGACGATAATTTCGAAGTAGCGGTGTTAGGTATTTATAGGTCACCAAATGGGGAATGGAACAATTTTTGTGAACTATTCAATAGGATTTTAGAGATTACTACTACTCGTTTTACAAACGTTATTGTAGCGGGAGATTTCAATACAGACTTTGCAACACAGAATAAAATGACAGAAGATTTAAGGGATATTATATGCATGAATAACTTGGAAATAAAAGTTCATGAATATACCAGTCACAAGAACATCACAAACAATAATTGATAACATCCTTACTAATATAGATTACTCTAAAACAAGATTAGGCGGCTTGGAACTATCTGATCATGACTATCAAATCTTAGAGGTGGGGTTGCAAGGTCATAAATCAATTAAAAAGAGTAGAGTAATGAAAGAAATTCAACAATGTGAACAGGGGAATATCGATTGTTTGAAGCAGAATCTGCTACAAGAAAACTGGAGTTGGGTTTACAATAGCAATAGTTTGAATAACAAATATGATAGTTTCGTTAATATTTTAAGGTTTCATATTACTATGAGTTGTCCAATTATAAAAGTCCCTGTAAAAAACAAATTAGACAAAATTGAAGAGTGGATAACTGATGATATCCTTGCAGAAAGAAATAGGGTTAAAGATGCATAACTGATGATATCCTTGCAGAAAGAAATAGGGTTAAAGATGCATATGATGAATTCAAACTATCTAGAAATATGTTAAGTGAAGATAATTACAAAGCTCTAAAGAAAAACTATACGAAAGAAGTGAAAAGAGCGAAATGTAAGAAAACAGCTGAAATTTTGAATAATAGTGTGTACTTTAACACAGCAGTGTGGGATGTAATAAACAAAAATAGGAAAGTAGCTCATGTAGATGCTTATACTAGTGTCCCCAGAATAATTAACGAAAATGACAAATATATTGATGATAGTGTAGACATTTGTAATTTCTTTAACAGATATTATCAACTGGTTGCTAAGAATCTTCAAAAATCTCTCAATACAGGTATTAGTGACATGAGGAATACTGAGGGGATTCAGAACGAATTAAAATTCCACCCAGTATCCCAAGACGAGTTGTCAAATATCATTGATAGTTTGAATAATAAAAAACCTGTAGGAATGGATGGGGTATCCAGTAAAATTCTGAAAGAATGTAAAGATCAATTGTTAGACCCTTTGATTCATCTGATCAATCATTCATTAGAACAAGGTGTTTTTCCAGATAATTTTAAAGAGGGGAAGATCTTGCCAATCTTCAAAAGTGGTGATAGAGAAAAGGTGGAAAACTATAGGCCCATTAGTATTTTAAATGTAATAAGTAAAATTTTTGAAAGAGTAGTTCTAAATAGGTTACTTCTGCACCTTCAAGAAGCTAACTTTATCTGTGGCTTCCAGAAAGGGAGATCAACAAAGACAGCCATATTTTCTCTAGTTGAAAAACTAATAGATATAATAGATTCAGGTGATAAAGCTACTGCAATCTTCTTAGATCTGTCAAAGGCATTTGATTGTGTTAATCATAGAACTTTATTGGAAATACTGCAAAATGTAGGGGTAAATGGGGTTGAACTGAAATGGTTTGAATCATATCTTATTGGGAGAAAACAATGTGTAGAACTAACTACAGTAGTTAGTAATAGAATAAATCTAATAAATTAGAGGTGCAAGCTGGAGTGCCTCAGGGGTCAATACTAGGTCCATTGCTTTTTTTGTTATATGTCAACCGTTTACCTAAAGAATTGATTAGTGGTAGAGCCCTCTTATTTGCTGACGATACATCACTCATTTTCAGCAATTCCATTCTAGATAATTTAGAAATAAGTGCCCATATAGGTGTGCAGTCCATTGTCCAATTTTTAAATCAGTTGAAATTAACTATAAATAGTAAAAAATGCCAATACCTTCAATTCAAAAACAAACATAATTTAAATGAAGATAGGGCTATAAACGTGTTTGTAAACGATAATCAATTAGACCAGGAAGAAAAAATTGCATTTCTAGGAGTTACGTTGGATAGACGATTGACCTGGACTCCATACATTGAGAAAATATGTAGTAAAATTTCATCTGGGGTATTTGTCCTGCGACAGCTCGCTAGATTGAATGACAAAAAGTTACTTTTTACAGCTTACCATGGGCTCTTACTGTCACATATTAGGTATGCTATCTTAGTATGGGGTAATTCATCAAAACAAAATCTTGATAGGTTGTTTAAGATCCAAAAGAAAGCGGTTAGGTGTATAGAAAGAGTAGAAAGATTAGATTCATGTAGGCCGTTGTTCAAGAGACTTGGTCTCCTAACTGTACCCTGCTTATATGTGTATGAAGCTACTCTATATGTAAAAACGAATGATATTAACCAAAATCTTGATGTACATGATTATAATACAAGAAGCCGAGGAGATTATCACTTGGTGAGTCACAATAGTAGCTTATTCAAACAAAAACCTAGTTATATTGGTAGGAAATTCTACAACAAGCTACCGCAGTTTTTGAAGAGTCTTGAAAATATAGAAATATTTAAAAAACAATTGAAGAAATATTTAGTTGATAAAGCTTTTTATAGTGTACAAGAGTTCCTTTCACATCAAAATTAAGCCTCACCTCAACTAATTGAAGTAATTATGTTATCTAGTGTATAATATTGTTGATTTGACTTGTCTTATACTGGAGTCTCCAAGACGTAATCTAAAAAAAAAAACCAAACATCCAAAGTTAGAGCAGTTTCAATAGACGGCCTCTCTAAGTCAAATTCTACGATTCTTAGGAAATCTTGATACAAAATATGGGCGGATAAAAAATTTAAAACATTTCAAATACTTGGAACCCACAGGTCTAGAAAAGGAATCTCTAGAAATACGGATACAGAAACTAAAGAGGGTATATGGACGTACGGTACCTTCCAACTATAGAACAAAATATGTTTCTCCATACAAACAAAACTAAGGCATTAAAGCACAGTCATAAAACCTGAAGCTTTAAATGCAGCAAAAACTTTGTCACTTCACAATAAAACTCTTCTGCAAAACAGCATACAGAAAGAGGAACGTAAAATCATAAAAAAATTCTAGGTCCTCGAAAAACAGGTAATGGATACAGACTTCAACCAATAAAACCACAGAAGAATTGTCAAACATTTCTGTTGACATGAGAAAACAGCATACAGAAAGAGGAACGTAAAATCATAAAAAAATTCTAGGTCCTCCAAAAACAGGTAATGGATACAGACTTCAACCAATAAAACCACAGAAGAATTGTCAAACATTTCTGTTGACATGAGGAAAATACGTTTATGGCCACTTGCACAGACCATAAAGGTTTTTTTTATTGATTCCTTATCCCAGTGCATGATATGATCAATTTTTTAAATTTTCCTTACACTAAAAAAAGAATTGAAATAGATACAAAGACTTACACACCAGATACTTTTAGCTACTGAAAACCTTAAAGGCATGTAATGGTTGAACAATTTCGGAAATACTTTACATATGCTGAAATAAGTGAACAAAATATTACAGATTTCAACTTATACAGGCAGAAAGTTGACAAACCCAGGCAGAAAATTCAGCCAGAGACAAAAAACAAAATGACTGGTACAAAGTGGTCACATGAAAGAAAGAAAGACATGAGTGAAAAGATGAAAATCTCATGTGCGAACCGCAGGAAGAACCATAGAGGCTTTACTTGATCCATACTGGGTCTATTTCAACAATAATGATAATAATAAGAAGAATAAATAAATAGGCTACACGGTATATAATTGAATTTTTCAATATAAACAATTTTTTGTGCTTTTATCTATGGTTCAACTATTTTCTGGTCCTCTTCACAGACATATGTTATCTTAAAATTAAAGTAGCTGTTCCCAATTAGTTCAGTGACTTGTTCCCTTTCACCCTTCATGTAAACCTAACCTAACCTGACTTATTCCCTTTTTTTAATTTCTATTGATTCCTTATCACCGTGCATGATACGATCAAATTTTAAAATTTTCCCAACTCTAAAAAATAATTTAAATAGATACAAAATAAAAAAAGAGCAAGCTCGAACTTGCGGAAGCTGAATTCCGAGACAGTCCAAATAATAATCTCTGAATGTCTTCTGATGTGAAATGTGTGTTTATTAACTCAATGTTTTATTTTCGATCGAAATATTATTTTTACGTGGTTTATTTTCAGTGCAGTACCAACAGAACAGGGGCAGATGTGGCGTTTGTGGCGATAGATACGATTTTGACGATCCGCGACCACATGAGGCTGGAGGTCAATATGCTAAGGGTATCATTACCAGACATTACACCATGGGACAGGTATAATACATCAATATTGCAAACAACTAATCATCACTACAAAAAGATTCAATCTGAATTCTGTATAAAATACTTCATTAGTGGATGGAAACACTTATTTTTCTGATTTATTTTGGACATTTTGCACTGATGTAGTGCGCCACATCAGACACATTTATTTTTGAGGATGAAGCGGACATAGCTCTGAGACTTGTGCATTAGTAATAGTTGGATAATGATAATTGATGAGTTGGACCTACAGTTTTAGGTGGGTTACGAACCAATGGAACGTGATTATACAGTAGTTTTGCTGGCAAAACCAATCGGTCATTCTTACACAAAGGACCCAGGCGCTCGCGACTTATCAGACTGAACAGATAGCTAGCACAACTTAAGTACAGCTCAGAAACCAGTATTGATGGACTCAATCCTAACCTCAAGTTTTCAACATTAATTCCGCCGTGTCTGACGAAGAAGAACTAAATCAGTGCGAAATGGTTATAACACACAGGTGTCTTTATTAACTGAAAAAGTCTCCAAATATCAAGTTCAGTTAAATATTGCACAGTGAAAGACTAGAACTACAACAGCAAATACTGTCAAGTTAATAATTATTATAATTTTATTTATGAATAATAATATTCTATACTTTTTTGTTAGATTATATGCAATATTTGGCATCACTGAATGCATGGATGCAGGGTGATTTCTCATGATTCATGAATACAATATTATTTATTTTATTCCAAATGGAAGTAGAAATATAAAGTTTGAATTCCTGGATTTCTTGTTCCATGACGAACTGCGTTGTTAATATTAACTTTTTATGTGAATTTAACGACTTGCAGTCAAATATTCATGAAGAATAAGTATAATTTATTTACTTTGTAGGCCGAGCGCTTTCGAATCTTTGTGATCCATGTTCAGAGGCGAGTGTTCCTTGATCATCAATGTCAGTTTTTTGTTAGAAGAATTGTGGTTTTTGTAAAATGTGATCAAAAAGTTTGTGTGATTTAAAATTTAGTTGTTCGTTGAGGATGTTTTGTTTATTGTGTGTGGTGTGTTTGTATATTTCAAATTGTTCCAAGGTGTTGAGTTCGTGTCCTTTAGATTTTATATGTAAAATGTGTAGGTTGGTACTGATGTCAGTAAAAGTGTGTCCAGTTTGAATGATATGGTCGGCACATTCAAACAACGTTACAAGGAACATTTTCAAGCCCTGACATCAAAAGCTGAATCGAATTTCGCCGATCATATCATTCAAACTGGACACACTTTTACTGACATCACTACCAACCTACACATTCTACATATAAAATCTAAAGGACACGAACTCAACACCTTGGAACAATTTGAAATATACAAACACACCACACACAATAAACAAAACATCCTCAACGAACAACTAAATTTTAAATCACACAAACTTTTTGGTCACATTTTACAAAAACCACAATTCTTCTAACAAAAAAAACTGACATTGATGATCAAGGAACACTCGTCTCTGAAAATGGATCTCAAAGATTCGAAAGCGCTCGGCCTACAAAGTAAGTAAATTATACTTATTCTTCATGAATATTTGACTGCAAGTCGTTAAATTCACATAAAAAGTTAATATCAAGTTTGACTTTTGGTTAGCTGCATACCGGTACCTAAAATAGGTACAAAAAATAGAAAATAAACAATTACTGTACAAGTGACAAGATGTGCAGAAAAAATAATAGCAATAATCATTTGGTCCTATGAAGTTGCTTGATTTTTTTATTTATAAATTTTATAAATAACTAAATCCTCCAACAAACAAATACATTTAAACATCATAAAAAGTAATTTATTGCTAATTATGCTAGGTTGTAAATAGTGCTGATAGTGATTCCATTGCTAATAGTAGTGGAATTGGAATTGAATGATTTAAATAAAATTGAAGAATATTAACTGTGGGGAAGATGGATGGTTCTACATCATGAAATAGAAACGTTGATGAATAAAATTCAATTATATGAGAAAAGTTGATGAATAAAATTCAATTTTTTGGTTATTTATGAATTAAATCTAGTACCAATGGCCAGAATAGTTATTTGTCATATTTCAATGTAATCTGAGACTGCTTTTATCACATCAATTTCATTTTTCTCACTCTACCATATTGACCATAATTTATTATTTAGGTCTATTTTATAAACTACCTGTATTTGCTACTTGAACAATAACTATTTATTTTATGTTTTCCAAGACTATAGATGTGGAAGTTGAGTTGACAGCCAACCATTGGGGCAGATTTGAAATGTTTCTATGCCCCAACAACAATCCAAGATATGAGGCAACACAAGGCTGTCTAAATAGGTGAGAACTATTTTTATAACTAAATTTCTTTCTCATTATTTGTGATTTTAATATCTTGATTCCTTGATTGAAGCTTCTTTGAATACCTTATTTGTCTTCTCACACCTAATACTTTTTCATATAAACTTGAGTTGTTGGGTTTCGTATAGGTGAATAATAATTTAAAATATTTCGTAAATAAATTTCGGCGAATATTGGATTGAATATCAATTTATAGTTGAAGCATCGAGGTTTTTTATCTGTATAACAATGATTTTTTCCACATAATTATTAGTTTTACAACATTTTTAGGCTTGCAAGATGAATGCGTCTTATTTGCAGGGGATGAAACTTTTTAAATTTATTATACACCAAAATGTAACTACATTAATTACAGTTACTTGAATCAGGTAGGCCTCCAGTAAGTATTCATTTCCAAACTAAAAATCGTAGGAGACTCAAAGATAATAGGTCTATTACAATATCATTGAGGGAATGAGGAGTTAATTGAAACATCTAACGAAATCATACTGTTATGGGTTCTATATCTAAAATAACGCTGACAACACTTTATTTACAACACTCGCACTTTATTTACACAAATAATACACAACACGCACTGATCAGTAATGTATTACACAAAATAAGCAATCAAATACAGATAAATCAATATTGTTCAACTGATAAAGAGTTTTCAATATTATTGTACAAAACTCAATCACTAAATGTTAAAAGGCCAATCTAATATCAAATAACAACTGTTCAATAACCTGTCTAATAATTCAAGAAGAAACGTCTAAAAATAACAATTAAACTTGAGTAGCACAAGTCCGTTTTACAATAATAGCTATTATAGTAGTCCACTCTAATAATTCTCACTAAATACACAATATACGGTAATTAATTATCACTACAGAACTGACACTTGTTATTTCGACTAAATTTTTACGAAAGCGTTCGCCTTAAATAGGTTTTTCAATAATCTAGTAAGAACACCATCTTTCTATCAACTTCTAAATAAACAAATAAGGACTCTCGCATTTTCCACAATATTCGATAAGATAAAAATTTCTATAAGGTTCTAATTGAATATTCTACCAAATTCTAAGTAAGTATCATAAAAGTGTCAAAAGAAGATTAATTAATTGCTTTGACCAGAATACTTGTTGACACAAGCGATAACGCTGTAAATCCTTTTTCCGTGTTTAACAATACTATAAACAGGTAATTTGAGTCACAGCCAATAGAATAGAACTTATAATTTTGTTTCAGCAAATAGGAAACTTTTGAAAAGTCATTTTGACATAGAAAGAAATTTGTTTCCTACATATTTTTTCGAACTGTAAGTACAATGTGTGAAGCAGTTAACTCCTACTAAAGCTAAATAAAGAAATATTTCAAATCTCAATTTTTCAGGATCTACCGAAAAGGGTTATTTTGCAATTCTTTTTTTTTCAATTTTGCAATTATTTGCAATTCTCTTTTAGATTCCCACTGTACGTTCAAGGCACAAGGGATGTACGATTTCTAATACCAGGTAACACAAAGAAGAAGGAAGTATTTAGATACAAAGTAAGGCTGCCACCATACCTTACATGTAATCAATGTGTGCTTCAATGGACTTACTATACAGGTGAGTAAACCACTTCGTTTCAAACATTGACATACTGTATCATTTGTTATTCTGAAGAATGATGCAATGCATGTAGGTAACGATCAATTTTAAATATAAATGTTTAATGATAGCATTAAAAAAGTTTCATTTCAATGAAACCTTCACTTTCCTTATACCCACTGTAGATTTTACTATTCTATGATTTTCTATACTCAACCTTTCCTATTATCTAATATTAAAACTGACACTGTATTTCACTTTTATACATTGTTTTACTCACTTATATTGGAGATGCTTGAGGGATGCATTTCACTTTTTAAAAGAAGCTTCGTCAGCTTTCAAAAGTGAAATGCATCCCTCAAGCATCTCCAATATAAGTGAGTAAAACAATGTAAAAAGTGAAATACAGTGTCAGTTTTAATATTAGATTGTTCATTAAGTATTTCGTCATGGAGAACATTACAGGTTTCTTATTATCATTAATGAAATACAACATGAAGGAAATTAAAAAAATAATTATTTAGAATAAGGCATGGCCAAAATTAATATTGCCTCGGCTGTAGGTAGAGCGTGGGTGTCCTTGCAAGCAGCTTGATTGATTCTTAGGCCTTCAAGTCCCTGCTCGAGCTACTGGCATGGCCAGAGCCCAGGCTGAGTACTTGCTGGTGATGGTGATGAACAAGACCCCACCTAGGTCCTGAGAACATCAGAGCCCCAGCAAGGTGCTTGTTTGTTGTTGAGGAGCAAGACCCCGCTTTAGCTCTGAATTTTATCAGAGCCCCAGTTAGGTACTCGCTGTAGGGGGGAGGGTGGGAAAAGAATACAACATGTCAGTTCTAGTATTCACAAAATTAGACTCTCAGAAGCAGCATCCAGCACGTAGAGAAGTCCTGAGCAGGAAGTTTTAAATATTGAAATTGATTCAATCCGACTTAATTTGATAATTCGATCATCCGATTCCTTGTCCATCAGCTCCTGAAAGTCATGCCCATTTAATACAGTCACAGTTATTTTTTCAACTAGGTCTACCTACTTTATTAAATGCTGGACCATAATATCATAGACGAAACATTCGTTTATGATAATGTACAATAAATATAGCTTGGGATTGACTGCTGCTGTAATTTGTAATCGTAATTACAAAAAAGCTTTGTAATTGGTTGTTAGATGAACATCCTACATTAATAAGGCACATTAATTTTCTGGAAAAGGGTCCACACTTTTGTGGAATGAGAATTATCAACAGACTCCCCTAAAATGTTAAAGATCCCTCCAACTTTCCAAAAATGATCAGAAGGATGAAGGAAGTCCTGTTAAAAAAAAGCTTCATACGCAATGGATGAATGTGTGGAAGTTTTATGGGAAGATAACTAGTTTTATTGCTTTTTTCTTTATTATTTGATTAAATTCTCAACATAAAGTATAATTAATTTATCCACAAGGTGCTTCTAGGGCTGTCGGTTTTGTTTGTCATCTCTGCTTCACAATACTTTTTTATTTATTATTGACGATTCAATGTTGCTAAGCCTTGCTTATATTATGTGCAATGAACTGAATAAATATGATTTGATTGATTGATTGAAGGCGTAAGGTTATTGAACAATCTAGTGTTATGATTGAAAAGGAATAGATTTGTTAATAGCTGTATGGTTTGTACAGCACTCAGTTATCTTATTGATGCAGTGAATGTTTATAATCTTGTTTTTTTTTATTGACTGAATGCGCTATTATTTAATATGTGATATGAAGTGAGCAATTCAAAACATTCAGTGCTGGTGCTCAGATTGTTGAATAACTGCTGTAAGTGAAAGAGAGAAGAACTAATTTTTCAAGTTCAGAAATCAAAATGAATATTGAGTGAGAAAATATATAATGCCTGATGAATATCTGTAAGAACTATCTATATTTTTTAGGTAACATGTGGGGTCGATGTCCAAATGGCACAGAAGCAGTCGGCTGTGGAGATCCAGAGACGTTCAGAAATTGCGCTGACATCTCTATTACCACAAGCACCGTGGGTCTTCCCCCACAAATCGCTAGTCAAATTGATGAAAATCCATTTTTACTTTTTTTTAGAGATATTTTTTCTCCACAACGAGTTCTACCATTAATTATAAGGTAGTAACCATTATTTTTTGCTATATGTGGCTTGATTTATTCTTCTCAATCTTCAATTTCACTGTTTTATTGTGGTAGATGATTCTCTCATTTCTGATTTGAACAATATTGAATGAATTGGTTGTGTGAAAGCTTTTTTCCGAAACAGGCCTACTGTAATATTGATTCTGTAACTTCATGTAAATTTCCTTGTGCATCGTTAACTGAAAACACACATAGGAATGTTTTTTTTTTTTATTACGTCTTGGAGACTCCATTTAAGGAGTATAAGACAAGTCAGATCAACAATTAAACTCTTATACACCAGTTACCATAATTACTATATCAATTAGTTGGGGTGAGGCTTAATTTTGATGTGAAAGGAACTCTTGTACACTATAAAAAGCTTTGTCAGCTAAATATTTTTCAATTGTTCTTTAAATATTTCTGTATTTTGAAGACTCTTTAAAAACTGTGGTAGCTTGTTGTAGAGTTTCCTACCAATATAACTAGGTTTTTGTTAGAATAAGCTACTATTGTGACTCACCAAGTGATAATCTCTTCGGCTTCTTGTATTATAATTGTGTACATCAAGATTTTGGTTAATATTGTTACGAGAGCGAACAAGCAGTTAGTCACGCACTTGTTCTATTTAAATCATTCTATTAACTGTTTTCATGGTTGGACGTGACTTCAACTGATCTTCCATCCGATGTTCTAATTCTCTCTCCTAGATGTCTTTGTCATTCTTATTCTTCAAGTCTGCAACTCTCTCACTCAATTGATTTCTCGAGACTTCTCGTGATTTCTTCAGATTTCTAGAACATCCGAGGTCTAGTACATTCTTCTTGAAAATTCTCGAAGTGTCTGGTGAGCTCCAATTCTTGGAATTATACAACTACAACAGCTATATAAAGGAGTCCACATGAACCAGTGAGTCAGTTTTTCTTCAAACCCGCGTGACAGATTGTATTACAGATCTCGTAGAAGAGACAGTCCCCTAGTAGCACAAATACAACTTGAATATATATTAAATATAATATCAAAGATATATAAAATATGTATTAAATATATTTACAGTAGACAGATTCCCCTATAAAATATGTATTTTTCTTCTATTAATATGAATTAAATAGGTTTTATATATATATTTAATTCAACACTTTCCTCTATTCAATATGTATTATTCTTCTATTAATATGAATTAAATAGGTTCTTTATAGATATTAACTTCAACACTTTTCTCTATTTTAAAGGTATTTTTCTTCTATTAATATGAATTAAATAGGTTTTATATATATATTTAATTCAACACTTTCCTCTATTCAATATGTATTATTCTTCTATTAATATAAATTAAACAGGTTCTTTATAGTTATTAAATTTAACAGTTTTCTCTATTTTATAGGTATTTTTCTTCTATTAATATAAATTGAATGGATTTCATGTTGACATATATAAAACATAATTATTCAATTCACATTTATAGAGGGAAAATATTAATTAAATAAAGTGAAATGTTGAATTTAATAAACATAGATAATTTAATTCATATTAATGGGAGAAAAATATCGAATGAGTAGAAGAATGTATTGAATTAATGTATTCCACTATTAATATGAATTAAGTTCAAATATACACTAGTCCCGTTCAAGCAAATTTCCCAGTCAGCCACAAACGACAAAATAAATTACAACATGGCCAAATGTGTTCTACATAGTCAGCCTATAGCTATAAAATATTGGTTGTGCACCTGACCATACAATATAATATAGCACTCTATATTACTACTCCCTACTACTTTGGTAAATTTTTACGAGTTATTCAATTTATGCCTTTTAAAATCCGTATTTTCGTTTAACATGATTTTCTCTCAACCATCAAAGCATTATCAGATCTATCAAATTCTGTTGAACGGTAGACTACTGTGGTGTAAATGCAAAGGTTGCAAGGAAAAAATCAAAACATATGATAACATTTTATGAATAATTATTTATTTGATTGCACTAACTACAGAATTATATACTATACAAGTAGAACTACAGAACTATACAATTATGCACAAGTTTTTGGGTCCTCATAGTTGTCATGATTCTTCTCCCTGAAAAATTAAAAAAATAAATTAGAAGCTTAAGCAAACCAATAATTCATGTAAAAATAAAATTACATTCATTATGTATTGATTGAGACAGGGGTTTCAGATAATTTTGCTTGACCAAATTGTATGATTGGTTGATTGCAGCAATAATACTATAATTATAGCAGCTTTATAAAATATATATATATATATATATATATATATATATATATATATATATATATATAATATTATATTATAGCAGCTTTGGTTTCTCAGACTACCCTTGGTTTCCGAACCACCGGGTAGGTGATAATAAAACTTATTACATCAAGTCATAGAAGCTCTGTCACCCTTATTAGCGCTGCCTTGAGCGTTCGTGGATGAACATCACGATCGCATGAGCACCATGCTTATCACGTGACCAATCACCAGTCTTACCCCCAATTGCACAAAAGCCAATTAAATTTTATCCCAGTAGAATGACGTCATTCTATTAAGATTAACCTTAATGGAAGGATTTTGGTTGCAAAAAAGACAATTACAAGCGATAACGCCAATTAGGCTAACCGGCGTAAGAGATATCTAACCGCCAGCTCATTGAGAATTAAATCTCACTAACTCCCGTTAAGTTACATTTTATTGGTTATGTTGACTGTACCAGAACACAGATATGCAAATTAGACGTGTGTTAAAAATCTTTAAAAATTAATAAAGCCCATCAAGATTTTAATAATATTGAGATTATTGAATAATGTTTCTATGATTCACTATGAAATAATTCTAATCCCTCATTTTCCACAACTTGAGAATCAGCTGTTGATCAAATAACAGTGTTGCCAGATTGTAACCCGTCGATCAACGAAAAATAACTAATGGACCTTTGTGCAACAGAAATAAATCCATTACACTTACGACAGTTAGTTAACAGACATTAAGCCCTTGATTTAATTGGCCTTTGTGCCATTGAGGATTTGTTAAACTATCAAATAATTTGCACTAGCAATCAAAGTTGCCTTCAGAAAAGATTCATCATGCCCACTTCATGGTGAGGCATTATTATTTAATTTAATTTTAAAATATAGTTTAAATACTTTATGACAAGAAAAGATCCAAAATATTTGCTGTTGCAATGATTTGGGATTTGTGGTTCACAAAGATTGCATACCAGACACATATAATTATTGTGGTGGGATTTGGCTCAAAGTTGCCGTGTTTAATTTTTACATACTGTAACTACCATAAGTTTGATTGTTATGTACGATAGTTTCAAGCCAAATTCCCCAGTCTGTTTGGCTTCCACCAGCCAATATTGATATGCAGTGGGTAAACCTGAAATGCGGATCTAGAAAAACCTGACTTAAAGAAACACTTACTTTTTCAAACATGTTGAGGCTTGTTGGGCCAGCCAAGTAGAAACTGTAGCTTCGATTTTTTTAGTAACATCAATCTCATTTGGCCAGACAATTTCGACACACCCTGCAACAATAACAGAAACGATTAAACCAAAAAATATTATTGTGGTTATAAGCTAGCATCGAAGTAATGATCACCTTCCTCATCACACATTGTGCCAACATACATAATTGCTAAAAAATATTAAGTATAATTGTTGTGAATTACTTTGATCAAAATGTACAGTTAGTTTCCTGGGGCAAGTAAGACCTTCCCTATGAGGCAGTGAGAGAAGGCTGAGAAATTTTCTGTAGAGGATGGAGGGCAGATTATGAAATCAAAATCCAACACACAAATATTAAAAAAAACTCACTATCACTCCTTGTCAAGCATACATTATTTTCATTACTCTTCACTATGTTATAGCAATTTATGAGTCATGTCAAACTCCAGAGAATCTAGATTTATCCAAATCCCGACCAAGCATCGCAAAAGATTGTATTTCTGGGAAAATATACTGTGTTGTTATTTAATTCACACTTAATGTGTTCTTCCCAATATGGGAAAAATATGTTTCATTGTACAGTAGAGTCCAGTTTATCCTAATAATGATAATAATAATAATATGTGAATGGATTTTAATGGTGAGGTAGTTCCACCTTGCCATTTGAGTGGTAGTCATACAGTTCAAGTTGGGTTCTGAACCACCATAAAATGATTCCACAGCAGAGAACAGAATATTTTTTGCTGGCTAACCCATTAGGTAGCCCTTACAAAGAGAACCCAAGAGAGCATAGTTCATCTTATCTGACTGAACAGATACCTGCCACAACTCATAACTATCACCTCACCCTCTTTATACTAATAAATATGTTAAAAACTTAAAAAACACTTTTAAGTGGAAATTATGACTCACGTTATGGCGTGACGGCCGTTTCACTTTGTTGTCAAGAGCATCATCAGATGACCCACAGTACACTGATTTAAGGTATGAGTTTGAGGGTTATGGATGTTGGAAGGGTGGAGAGGTGAGGGGATGAGTAGGCGGGAGGTTTGAAATTGGGATTATTTTGTCAAAAAGGGTATGTGAGAAGAAGTGGAGTTGATCATTTAAAATGTTGTTAGGTTGCTGCTTTGTGTGTTTGTAAATCTCATATTGTTCTAAAATATTGAGTTTCTGGCCTTTGTGAGTGAAGTGAAGTGTGTCTAAATTAGAGTCAATGTCTGTATAACTGTGGCCTGTTGAAATGATGTGTTCAGCAAAAGTGGAATGTGTGTTTGGGTGTGAGATTGCTCTTGTGTGTTCTTTGAATCTAGTGGTGAATGTCCTGCCAATTTGTCCTATATAGAATTTGTTGCAGTCATCACATTTCAATTTGTAAATTCCAGATCTATTGTATTTGTTCTGAGGTGTTGTCTGAGAATGCAAAATAATCCCAATTTAAAACCTCCCGCCTACTCATCCCCCTCACCACTCTACCCTTCCAACATTCATAACCCTCAAACTCATACCTTAAATCAGTGTACTGTGGGTCGTCTGACGATGCTCTTGACAACAGTGAAACGGCCGTCACGCTATAACGTGTGTCATAATTTCCACTTAAAATTGTTTTTTAAGTTTCTAATATATTATTGGAAACAAGATGGATCTTCAACATCATAATAAATATGTAATGTGGTGAAAGCAAGCAGCACATTCAAATTTATAAGATTTTTGGAATATCAACTAAAAATTTTGTGCTTACTTCGAAGAAGTTTTGCCATCATCAACGACGAGAAGGATTATTTCTTACTGTCCTGGTCCTTGCGTTGCTGCCCCTTCCAGCTATAACTTTTACTAAGATTCGCATCAATTGTCTGCCGCAACACAGACCTAGCTGTTTTTGATAAGCTGCTTTTTTCTATATCAGTGATTAATATTCTCACCTGAAAAATAAACAAGTAGTCCGAAATATAATAATTGTATGCATTTGTAGCCTTAATGTATATAGTAAACAAATATTGTATTTATCTACTATAATACTGTATTTGTCACTATAATACTGTATTTGTCACTATAATACTCGTTCTATCCATGTCAGTCAACGATTCCAGTACGGTACACAATTCTAAGAGTGCTTCAAAATGAGCTAAATATTTTTGGGCTATATACTCATCTGAACTGTCGGTAAGCTAACCTAGTAACATAACAAACCAAATTGTAGCTATCAAATCATTACTAGGACCTAAATTTTATGGGCGTGGTCATAATTTATGGCGGTATGACTTCAATTACAGGTAATGAAGGCAATTTCTTGATGGCAGGAACGGTGCCAGCTTGCGAGTTTGGGGTCATAAATGAGATTTGTTAACCATTTATGGGAGATTGCCAAAATTATGCACCAAAATTCCTCTCCCTTCCAAAGAGCTATCCATAATAAAGATAACGAAAACATTCATTAAAAAAAAAGAATAATATTAACTTGTCTGTGTACAATTATACTTCAAAAGAGAATGTAAATTTTGAATGTAAATTGATGAGTGAATGATCAGTGCCAATATTTGAGGATACACTTGAAAAGTCAATTATATCCTCGTCTGAGGATATTGTATCTATATCTTCTTGCAGACGTTTCCACTTTCCAGATTTGGATAGCAAATGAAAAGGCGTTAGTGACCTGCGTTTTCTATCCATGTTCAACTATTATTGATAAATATTTCATGTAGGCCTAACTAGTTGATAAGTGAATTTAGCAATGCCTGAAAAAAAGCCACAAAAAGTCAATTTTTTATAGGCTAATATATTCTCTAAGCATAGATCTGTAGCAGTGGAAGATATTTTAGAATTAGAGAATTTTTTTAAAGCCTCAACAAACTATTTTATGAGTGCTCTACTCGACTTCGTTGAGTAGCTTCATCGCTCAGGAAAGGTTCATTTGAACAATGAAGCATTTTACAAAAGCAGGCATGAAAATTGTGCACCTTGCTACAACAAAAATTTTTTAATTGAATTAGGTTTAAGTTCATTAATTATGTAGTTAGAATTATGAGCAGAATAAGCAGTACTTAGTAAACGTGGTCGTTTCAACCAAAATTAAATAGTTCAGCCTCTGAGCTTATGCTGTTATTTTTATTTGAATCCGAACCTACCACATGGTAATTAGAATGACAGAGATTTCAACATTGATTTCTTCCACTGAAGCACTATGCATCCATCAATGGCTTATTCCAAACTTTATAAATGGTCTAAGTTGAGACAGCTTTGCATATATTAAAATATACCACTTTATATTTCTTAATAATTTATGGTACTGGTACCAATCAATTCAAAACAAAGTAACACTAACTGCATGGTAGGCTGTTATTTAATTTCCCAGAGTGTTTATGTTCATTAACCTAATAGGCCTACACATAGGCTAAATAAAAATAGAACATGAAAAAACAGCAATAGAACATTATAATTTGGGCCTATAATTGAACTTCAGAAATTGAAAAGGATTCACAAACAGACTACAATGTTAAAGCTGACATGATCTGGAATTTTTTAGAATTTTTTATTGAAACTAAAAAGAAATAAGATATAGGCTAAGTTATTCAACTTAAAAGTTATTACTTACCGTTGTCATTTTCTCCGTTTTTTCTTCTTTACAACTGAATGAAATGTTGAAGTGCAAACACTTTATAACTTCCACGCCAAACACCACGCTTCAAAGACCACAAGAGCTGAAGAACTAACAAGTAGAGATGGGCGACTTCGACTCAAAAGTCGACTTTGTGTCGACTTGCACACTGAGTCGACTCAATCGACTTGCCATGCATGATGTCGACACGACTTTCGTTTTTCTCACTATGCACTTTGCGACTTGAGTTGTATCATTGAATAGTTGAGTTGTTCGGTTCAGTGTCATCTAATATAAAGTCGTGTCGTCTAGTTTGAGTCGACTCAAGACATGAGACATTCCTTTATAATAGTAAGTCGAGAACTCGAGATGTGTTAACGACTTCATAAGAGTATGACTTGCGAGTGCAATTTCGGTTGTGATTTTTTGTTTTAGAAAAGCATTTCTCAGTTCGATATTCTCTACTGCCTACATATTTATATATTAATGATTAATAATAATTATTATTTTTCTGCATGATGGAAAGCACATCCAGAGGACGAGTTTATTGATATAAGCTCAAACATTACAAATATATTATATAGAAAACCCAGTCATTTGATTGCTAAATTTAAAAAATAAAACTCACTTTTAAACTATGTGTCCTGGTGATCATCAATATAAGATAGACTCGAGATAGATCAAGCTAATACTATTCTTAACTAGCCTTTATAACTAATACAACAATAACAAAAAACTATTTACGGTACGGTACCTAAAACTACCTAAAGTATGCAAAATCGTATTTCTATTCACATCCTATTCACTATGAGAACCTATCTATGGTACGGTATAGACTTCAATATTATAAAACCAATCCCTTTTTTTTAAATCTGCTAATATTGCCTTCTTTCATTTCCAGTGGAATTTTATTGTAAATTGTTGGCCCTATGAATATGCTATTGATCTTTGTCCGAATTAATGAATTGTTAATTTATATCACTCCCGTCTTGGTGAATATACTAAAGAATCCTCATTCTTTTTCTATCTTCAATTACAGTAGTTCAAAAGCATGAACGACCCACGACTGATATAGTGATATGTTGACAGTGTCGACAAAAGTAGAGCCAAGAGAAAAAACAAAACCGTTGAAATTGCAACTCAACCCGACTTGAGTCGTGTTTGAGTCGACTTGCACCTCTTCGACTCGACTTTAGCTTCGGTCGACTTGCTCTCTTGAGACCGACTCGCAAGTCGACTTGCAGAAAGGAATGAGTCGCCCATCACTACTAACAAGTAACAACTAACCACGCTTTGAGGCAAGAGAAGCCAAACGGCAGGATGTGTAGAAAAGAGAAAGTTGCAATATGGCAGACAGTAGGAAAAACCCAGAGAAGACCGTCGGAGAAGGTTACCGTTAACTGCAGAGGAGCTTGTTGGCGGAAGGGAATCTGTAACCGAATCATCAGTGAAAAGCGATACTCGATAACACTAATTGAGATGAATTGATCAGCACGCGAGAGTGAAATAAGATTGCCGCCGAATTTTGAATAGAGTTATCCCGCGGTTACTTCATAGAATATTATGAACCTTTTTACAATTTTCATGCCTCAATATACAGCAGATTTATAGACAATAAAACAGTATCGATCTCAAATCGATTCTTGCTAGTCGAGATCGCACAATAACTGAGTAGCGCGACTTTCAAAGTCTCAAAAACAAATTTCAAATTTTACTATTTTCTGAAGCTTAAAAAGTGAAATGTCTTAATTTTGACCTCTCCATTAGTTCTATTGCTGAATAATACTTGGAAAAGGTTATATACAAGGTTCCAAATTTACAGAATTCCATAGGAAAGAAAGAAATAGAATTTTGCTCTTCAAAAGACAATTAGCTCACAGCTTCATAGTACAAAACACCTGTCAAGTGATGAAGGAATTAAATTTTTTTGCTGAATTGTAAATATCTCGACTAATCACTGAGAAAATTTAACTATTTTTTAGAAGTCGGTGAGTTTTATATAGAACTATGAAATGACATGTCGAATTTTTTTTCTTGTTATATGTATTTCTTTAAATTTTGTCATGAGCCTTTTACACATTAATAGACGTTTCGCAGAAAAATTCTTTGGGAACTTTTGATGTGTTTTCAAGAGCTTTAGCGATTATTAGAATAATAATTGTGGAAATTGAGATCATTCCAATAAACCTATTATATAATTATGTTTGTTGATGGTATTAAAAAAATATTATCAATAGATGTTAAATATATTTTTAAGTTGTATTTAAAACTTATTTATTGAATATTTATAAACATTCACTGAACATATTTTTAATATATTTTATTCATCTTTAAAATATATTAAGTAGAAGTGAGAAACATATTTAGTAGAAGATTGGTTACACGTTTCAATATATATTAAACATCTATCAAATATATCTTTAATATATATTTAAAATGAGTTGACATCCATTATTTTCAATTTTTGGGCTGCATATTTAAAATATATAAAGTATATATATAATATATATAAAACCTGTATTTTTCGACATAAATCGAAAAATATATATTAATATGAGTTTGATATATATAAAATATATATTTGTGCTACTAGGGTCCAGTGCCAGTGGAGTAAACAGTGCTTTATTCAGTCTTTAGACAGTGTCAAGTGCAGAGACAAGGGTTTACTGTTTATGCAGCTTACTAATAGTTTAAAGACGTTGTGTTAAGTGATATTATTTGGGACTGTCAAATAACGAATTGTACTGTGTTATTGTAAGTGATTAGTTGTTCTTTTTATCATTTCTTTCTGCATTATTGTACAGTTTATTGGACTCTTGTTTCTCTTATTATTGATCAGCCTGTAATTAATTATTCATTTGTACAGTTTATTGGATTCTTGTTTCTATTATTATTGATCAGCCTGTAATTTCTTATTCATTAATTCTTGTAAATAATTACTGAAAATAGGTATTAGCTTGTCATTTGATGATCTGTTTTTATTTAATTAATTGAACTTAACAAATATTGGTGTGTAAATAGACTAATTTGTAAATAAAGTGCAAGTGTGAACTTTAGTGTTGCCAGCCTTATTTTAGCTATTAGAACCCGTAACAATATCATTCGTTTTTACATATAAAGTAGCTTCATACACATACAAGCAGGGTACAGTTAGGAGACCAAGTCTCTTGAACAACGGCCTACATGAATCTAATCTATTTACTCTTTCTAAACACCTAACCGCTTTCTTTTGGATCTTAAACACCCTGTTTTTTTCAGATAAATGTTAAAATGATCAATTATTGAAAAAAGTGAGAGTGTGTAAAAATAAGCATTGATTTTAACGAAACGACATTGTTTAAGAAAAAACTAAGTGAGCTGGAGTTATTCTGAAGAATGATGCAATGCATGTGAGGTAGCGATCAATTTTAAATATAAAAAAGCATTATACAAGTTTTATAATATTTTTTTTTGTATGGTACAGTGAATTGCGAATTTTAAATACACAACTCATATTGGGAATTTTATAGTTTTATAGGCTATATAATTGAGTCTTTCATTAATTTTTCAACAGGGCAACATTATGCTTGGCAACTCCAGCATACAGTTCTATACCAGGGATGGATGATTGGTGCCAAATCAATTGTCTTCGCTATCCACCCAATTGTCCTCCAGAGGCTTGCTTTTGTCCGTGAGTATAATTTCTCCACAATATTATTTCCAACAATAATTGATGATTTATTGCAATTACGATATTGCTTTTCATTTTAGAGGCAGTGCGGTCGCTCACTTTTGACCCTAACTCAATTGACTCTTCACCCAATTGTCACCATTGGTTTTAATGTTTGTAAGGTATAAGTTTCATTTCTCAAATCTGATTCAAGGATTATTTTCAGTAGAATGTTTTATTTTAAAACACTTTGTGACATTGAGGAAGCAATAGATGTTGATTAGGTCGGAAGCAGTGGCGTAGCGTCCGGGTGGGGGGGGGGAGGGGTTTCGGGGTTACAACCTCCCCTTGATTCTGTAAAAGAGGCCCCAAAAACGAGTAAAGAGGCATCAATGAAAATACTATAATATCGGTTACTGGAGGTAAAAAAAAGTATTATATGTGAAGAGTAAATAATGTTACAGCTAGAAATTCCTCGGCTTTGGGCCTTCAAAAGCCTCACGATGTTGGTGAGTCCCAGTATTTTCAGAGCCCCCAAACATGGGTTTGAATAAGGTCCCACAGACCACTTGAATGAAGTTGACGCACTAGGCTTAAAAGCCTGATACTCCATAGAGTTTATTGTGATCGTGAAATTTGTCATGCTATGGATCAATCAACAAAATTAATAATTTATTAATAATAATTAATCAATTGATAATATAAAGGAAGAGGTTGATAACCACAAAAACTCTTAGAGTTGCACTTTCAAGACCTGGAAAACATTTTTTTTCTCCATTGGAGAAACCTCAGAATCCCTAATGTTTTGGTGTTCCGTCACCATCTATATTTAATTACAAAATTACTATTAGTTAAAGTTTGGAATTGAATGTGTTAACAACTCATTCTCTCTTTGCAAGTTCAATCAAGTTCCATTCAAAGTCATTAAAATTTTCATTTATTTACACATTTTACATATTCCAGTATTAGTAAATAGTTCGACACAACTTCAAGACATTTCACAAAAATAGAAGAAAAGTTTATTGCTCTCTGTGTTGCCACTCAGTGCCCTTTTCTCTAGCTTCCACAGCTTTTTCATTGATTGGTTTTCAGTTAAATTAAAAAACCTGTTGAGATGAGACACAGATTCTTTTGAGTAAAGTAGGCAATTACATCAGGCATAGCTGGAAGACTTATAATGCTAGTTGGGAAATCTAGTCATTGATTGAAAATTGGTCTTTAGGGTGAAGGTGTAAGGGAGCCTCCAGCCATAACTCTGCCCCGGGCCACTAAAATGTCTGTGTGAACCTGATTATAATAATAATTTGAAGCCACTATACTTGTTAAATTGGCAATATAAAAGTAGTATTTTTCATATTTTATACATTAAAATTTGTTCACAACTAATTAATGAACTAACAATATAAGAAAAGTGGGTTCAAGTTCTTAGGCAAACGATTCATAAAATCAATGATTTATTCTATTTAAGCTTCCAGTTTTCCAATTTATAAACTCCATTTTAATAAATACTCGTATAAAATTACTGTTTTTGAGCCGTAAATCAAGCTCTCAACATCGAACATTCAAAAATTTCCCCATAATGTGGACTAAAATGAATGGATTTAAGCTTTTCTAGACATGAGTCTTCCCCTTGACGAGGGGGGTATGGAATACGATTTTAGAGGGACTATTTATCAATTTTTTCCCGGGGAGAGTCCCCGGACCCCCTCCCCTAGTCCTGGAGGGCATTCCATGCCCCCCAGACGCCCCGGGGGGCCCCAAAAATCCGATAAACCCCCCCCATTAAAAACATCCGATAAACCCCCCCCCCCCATTAAAAACATTTCGCTACGGTACTGGTCGGAAGTATTTGAATGCCATAGATGAGTTCATTTGTCTGTGACATTGAGATAACATTTTTGTTTCTAATATAATTAATGCATTGTCAAGTTACATCGTTGGGTCAGTAGTTGAGTATATAGTCAGCAGCCAGTTGGTGTCTTGTGTTGGTGGATGCAGGATGGAACAGGAGTTTCCATCTTGCATGGCATCCCATCACAAAAGGTAAGACCTTAATTAATTTCAGCATTTCATTCATGAGTTAAAGAATAGGCCAACCCCATAACTAATCAGCATCTATCTTGCTATAACATTTTAAATATTCAGATATACCAAGCGAGTTATGTGTCCCCTTATTTCTAATAAATTAATAACTTGTATTAAAGTCAATTTAATAAAATAATATGATACCTTGTTGTGAGATAACAGTTAGAGGTGAGATGTCATATTATTATTTTCAAATATAGATACAATTATATTTTAAGTGAGTAATCAATCATTTCATTCTACCTGAGCAACGCAGCCCTTTACATACATGGCACAGATGGTTACATATTTAAGAGGTTACACAATTCATATTAGTTATGGAAGAATTGATAGAAATGAATAATCATTTCAATGAATCCAAAAAAAAAATTTAATCAGAAATCTCCATTGCAAGAATTATTAGAATAATACATAAATAACATTAGTTGAAGATTGAGTGCCATAATAAGTGTTGAAAACCTGTGCGTGAGAAAACGACTTTAATACAGAATATTAGGCATCTTCAATCATAAATGCTATGATAAATATTATTACATATTGAATAATTAGATGAAATTGTCACAACCACATTTATTAAAAAATATTGAGAAACTAGTTTCTCAATAGAAACTTAATATATAATGAACATGGAATGATACTATTGGCTAAGCGAGAAAGAGGCTGACCTTCATTGAAGGTTGTAATTGGCTGACAAGTCACGCCCCCTGGTGAGAGGAGTAACAAGCAAAGATACGAGTCAAATCAATCACTAAAAACTGTGAACATCTAGATAGCAACAAAGAAGAAAAAATATGTAATAAAGCAATATTTTTCAATAAATGTGGTTGTGACAATTTCGTCCAATTATTCATTATGGATACCTTCCACAATAACACCTTTGCGACTACAAAGAAAATCATTATAAATATCATTATAGATATATAACTATGTAATACTCAGAGAGTCTGTCATAACTTGTGAATTAATATTATACATTCAATATACCGGGTGATTATAAAAGGACTTTACAACTTTGAAAGCACATAAATATTTATTGAAATTACTTACAGAATTGAGAAAGGTGTCATTTTGTTACAAAATACTTCAAGTTTGACTCGCATGAAGCTTTAGTGCCATTTTCAGTCACTACGAGCGCCATGGCATTGCATTGTTAAAATGGCGACTTTTACTGGTGCAGAACATGCACAATGTGTGCTGTTATTTCATGAAACGAATTCTGCAACAGCAGTTCTGCATAGATTCGTACAGAATACTGGAAGGAACCTCCAAGCAGGCCAACAATTTACAGTTGACACAAGAACAACTTTATTGCCTTGTCTTTATTGTGTAATTACTTTATTGGGACTGGTTGTGCTGTTGTTCATTTGAAATCACCAGGAAGGCCAGGCGTTTCTGCAGTTGTTCCCAACAGCAAGTTAGTGCCATTTTACTTTCAGCAAAATGGTGCACCACCTCATTTCCACGGTGAAGTTCAGGATTTTCTAGATAATCGCTTTCAACGTCAGTGGATTGACCATGCAGGGCCAATTGCATGGCCCCCTCGCTCACCAGATTTAACACCATTGGATTTCTTCCTGTGGGGTGTCATTAAAGATAAAGTTTATGTCTCGCTTCTACCAGGTACCAGACAATCTTAATGACCTCCGAAATCGGATCATCGCTGCGATTGCAGAAGTTACGCCCAATATGCTGGAACGAGTGTGGCAAGAAATCGATTATCGGTGGGATTATGTTGCATTACCAATGGCATTCACATCGAACCAAAATGACACACATACGTTAAACTTCACAAGTAACAAGTTTTGTAACAAAATGACACCTTTCTCAATTGTGTAAGTGATTTCAATAATTATTTTTGACTTTCAAAGTTGTAAAGTCCTTTTATAATCACCCGGTATTTATTTTTCCAGAGTCATATTTATTTGAATGGTATGTACTTGAAATTTTAATATTGTTCTGACAGGAATGAATGTGATGCGGTTGGTGAGCTAGAAGGCAAACCTGGAGCTGACATCTGGTGTCAAGATCAGTGTATCATCTACCCTCCCAAATGTCCTGCCAATAAATGCCGTTGCTATTAGAATTTCACAGGAAGTGACTCGACCAGATCAATTTATTCCGAAATAGTCTCGAAATGTAAATAAGGTATATACTTTTAAGCAGTGCTGTTTTTTTGTCACGGTACGCGCCAGTATGCCGTACTGGTACCTCTTGGGACAAAAAAAAAATATTTTGTAACTTTAGGTGAGCCATTATGCGATTGAAGCGATTTAGAACTGGCAACTGTGTCTAATTGGCGCGAGACTGTACCTAAGTTATCAAATTTATTGCTTTTTCTTGTAAAATCTAGCTATCTAAAAACTTACACTGATTACCTTACTTTCCATTTTTTTAACAAACTGTTATTTGGAAAATTATGCAATAAAACATGTAAACTAGGATTTTGTGTGCTTTTCATAATATGCCCTTGAAATCTGTACAAGATTAAATTTCTACAGTAGGCCAATTAGTTAGCAAATACAGTTTTTTCCAGTAAAAGCAGACATAACTTTTAAGAAACCACAAGTTTGATATGAGTAAAAAATTTCAAACTGTCTCAGACAAATATCTTATCAATTTAAAAAGTTTTCCTGGGGGCGGACCCCCCTTATGAATACCCCCCAGACCCCCCCCCCCCCCCCCCCCCCCCCCCGGAACATTGCGTACCGGAACTTATATTTTTACAAAAACAGCACTGCTTTTAAGTATAGGAGTCACTCCTAATGTCTGGATTGTGGAAATATACCAAAATATTTTTATAGTTTCCAACAAGTGTTCCATGTTATATAACGCAAATTGAAAGCTCAGCAGCTCAACTTGAAACAATCGTTTCTGCAAAGAAATGATTGAGCATTTTTGCAATGCATATTCTTGTATAATTATAATTTATCATCTATTATAAATTTAACTTGAAAGGAAAATAAAATTAAACTCATAAATGCTCAATTTTATATGGTTATTTTTCTAGTTGTAGCTATGCATTTATTTAAATCTCAATCTTCCATTATTATTTTTCAATTACAATCAGCAAAGTGAGGAATGAAATCACAAACTACCTCACTCCTCGTTTGTGTAGTACGCTCTTCAGAATAAAACAACGTTAAGGTCTGAAGAGTCACCTACAGTTAGGCTTACCATTTCTCCGGGAATAGCCGGGATTCATGTGCGTCTCCGGGAAAAATTCCGGGATTGATTTATCTCCGGGATTTTTAGTAGACATGGTGAAACAGGGGACATTTTTCTATATTTTTGTAATAAAAGTGTCTATACTGTAATGTTTTTTCATAAATTTAAAATGTAAGTTCGCTAGCATTGTTAATGGATTGATAGCTTTCATTGCTTGACTTTCATTAGAGACTGTACAATAATGTAAACAATCTTCAACAATAAGCAAACAATGTATCATACATACTGGAGCCAACTCGAAACGGCTGGAATTCAATCTCAATAATTTAATTGATGTTTTATTTTTTGCTTGGCCTTGCAATGGGTCCAAAAAGAAAATATACGTGCACGTTTACTGAAAACTTCAACTTTAGTTTCAGTTTCTTAAATGCTGCGAAAACACCAGTGGTCGTTTTCACTGTTCAAATTGTATTCTGGAGTTTTCGATAGAACGAACATTGAGCAAACATTGACCTGCAATGCCATCAGTAAACTGAAGCTTAAATGGGTATCTTTGCTTAAGAAAGTAGAAAAATTGCAAGAAGTATGTGAGACTATGTCTAAAAGTAGTAGAATAGAGTACAAAAATATTCTTAAGCTGGTGGAATTTTGGATGTGCTTACCAGGTTCATCAGCGCCTGTAGAGTGGGTGTTCTCATTTATGAGAAACGTTTGGTCAGCTGAAAGGGCAAGAGAGCTGCTCAATATAAAAATTGATTTTAAAATAACAGTCATGTGTTGACTTTTTTGAAAAAAAAAAATCAAAGGGGACAAAGTGTTTTTGGGAAAAGTTATTTCTTCTAAAAAATATTTTTTACTTAATTATTTTTCACAGAATTATAATATTTTTTTACAAGAAAATTTCACAACCTTTTCCCTTTCTTGTTCTTGATTTTTAGCTCAATAAAAAAAAATCAATTTTATTCGTAATTGATTAATTATTTGAATAGTCTCATTCAACATACTTCATACTCCTTTTTTACTCTCTGGGAAAATACCGGGATTAGGGTTGGAAAAATATGGTAAGCCTACCTACAGTCGTATCGGCTATGGTACTATATACATACAATCAGCAAAGAAGTGTATGATGTGAAAAAACAGATTTGTATGATTCAGTTATTTAATGTCATTGGTCACTTATAGTAGCTACACTAGCTCAGAATTCACAAGCTACAATATTGTAGCTTCTGAACCGACAATATAATGTCCATGCCATACTTCGGAATACCAGGCATGCCATGCCTGGAATACTTTAATCATTATTTGGATGCTATAACATAAGGGTTAAATAACATCTTAAAACAGATATTTTTGTTGATTCTCAACAATTGAACTAGAATTTCATTGAATTCTTGCTCTTAGCTGTTGAATTTATTTGACAGCTATAATTAGTTTACAATGTCTGAATTATCATTTCCGATTTGCGAAATTCAATTCTTTTGCTTAGAACTATGATTGGTGGTATAATATTGAACCCTTATTGGAAATAATGTGGTTTCAAGTCTAGATTCTGGTGAATCTCTTCAATTTCTTCAACCCAACGCATTTGTTGTAGAAAGTAAGTTGTAGAACTAATTTCAATCTATTTTTTATAAGGTTTTTTAAAGTTATGTTCAAAATTTGCTCACTTTTCTATGAAATTTAAAATATTTCTTGAAATACAAGAGCTTCTATCACAAAATTTTGGAAGCAAGAAATTTTTTTAGAGAATTATATTATTTAACATACTTGACAATTGTTTCAATGATTTTGAATCAAGTCTCAAGAACCAAGACGATATATGGTACTTTAAGACTTGCCAAAATTCCAGCATAAAAATCAGTAATGATTTTGAGAATTAGTCTTTCCAATATTCTCAAATAGGGAATTCCCCATTTATAATTTTCCATTTTCCATTCCCCACTGTCGTCATTTGTTTTTGAACTTTGTGAAAAATGTTTTACTTGAAAAATCTACTGTTTTTTGTTTCTTCTCTCTTCCAATTTGCTTTATTTCTTAAAATATTTGAACTCATTATCATTATGATGATAATGAGTTCAAATATTTTAAGAAATAGTACCTATGTGTATTTTTAGATTTATCAATACAGAACGGTGTACAATATTCAGTATTTGTATATACTTTCCTCTTATCAAAACTGTATATACACTTTAATATATATATCATACTTTTCTTCAAATTGAATTCTTCATAAATATTTCCAATAAAAATGAACAATTTTTTCGTTCAACTAAAAATACAATGTCTGTTTTGAAAAAAAATTGTATTAAATGCAATTTTTCTATTCATTTTCAGTTTTTTACATATTGCCCTTTCTTGTCAGGATCTACTTTGGATTTTACGGTGTTTAGTTTGTATATTTTTTATATAACTGTAATAAGAGTTTTTACATGCCATGATACATTGAGACTAACTTTATTCTTTCTGATAGATATGAAATCATTTTTTAGAGAAATGAATCCAGAGCAAAATATGGTGAAGGAGCTCTTCATGAACATCACTTTATGGTAAACACTTTTGTAAATTTTTGCAGGAAGCAATAGGTTCAAGGTAAAATTAAATCTTATCAAGAAGTAGTCCACAAATGTAGCAGCTGAATTGATAGTTTTCACAATAGTTTGAACTCCAGTAACCCTATTCCCTGTTCTGTTGAATATTTTACTGTTGAATGTAATCTATTGTAGCAGTAAGTCCAGTTGTTGAGTTGTTGAACTAAGCTCATGTAGTTAATTGTTTCAACTTTGTGGTCTGTGTATTATTAATTTCCATGATATAGTTTTGTCATAATAATTGTTGGTTCAACCATTATTATGTGATTGCTTCAATAAATATGCAACAGTAGATTCTGAATTAACAGCTTAGGTTATCATTCATTTTGTTCTGCAGAATATCATCATCATGATTAAATGTTTAGTAGTTGAGACCATAGGTACTGTACTTATCAAATTATTTTTTGACTGTGAATACCTCATAATCCTTCACATACGTAGATAGTCATAAAAAGTAGGCTGCATAGCCTATCATTACTATTCTCTTAGAAAAATTTGGATTTGAACTAGATGAATTAAATGTATGAATTTATATTGTTTATCCTACCAGCCTTCTTTGTGTTGTAAAAAGTCACCATAAGAATTAAAAGTATTTTTCTGCTCCATAAATTTATTAGGGAGAAATTTTGACCAGAATTTCAATAATTAAGATTTGAACTGAATAACCGATTTGAAAAGTATTTGACTTATATTTATACAGGTAGGATTACTTTATGAGTAAATACACCCTATACCCAAAAACTAATTTATGGGTTATGGTCATTTCTCATTGTTGTGATGCTTTTCCAGACACGGTAACAGGTTAACAAAAAGTATTCTTGATTTGAGAAAAATAAGTTACTTCAAGAAATACTACAGCAATGCAGGCGCGGCTCCACCAGGGGGGCGCTCGGACACTGTCCTCCCTGTCAATATGTGATAAATTGCATAATTATTGAGAATACAATAATTCCACTATATTTTATATTTTCCTCTTTTATTTGTATTTGACAAGAGGAAAGAGAGTGTGGAAGTCTGGAAATAGACAGTAAGATAGTTGAAAATGATCAGCCGCATCGTGGTACGAGAAGAGGTTTTTAGCGAGCCTTTGTAACTATGTTGGACATTGCTGGGACACTTCCTCTTGCGTCCGGCCAGTGCAGTGCTGCCATATCGAAAATGCTATTCAATGAAAAATTCTCTACGAGAGAAATGGCAACATGAGCCCGGCTGTAAAATACGCTCTTCGGCCGGCGGCCGCAGCTTCATTACGCATGCGCCAATCATGTGGCGCCAATTATCCTCAAAGTTTTTAGTAGAATTGAGGTTAGAATTCATTGGTTGTTTATAAATTATTGTGGATGCAGTAGTGGTACGTGGAATTTGTATTATTTTCTCAATCATCAAGTTGTCCATTCAAATGTGATTAATGTGAGCTGTGATTAGTATTAGTTGACTGTATTTAAAATAAATTCCGTGGATTATTTGAAAAATAACGTTTGTGATTTCAAAACGCGGTTGGCAGTAAAAAGGCCGGGTCCTCTAAAAATGTCCTGCATAATACCATCGCACAAAATCACTATACTATCGCACAAGATAAAATTCCCTAGCAATGCTTTCAGTCGAGCAAAATTTAATTTCTTAATTTCTCAACTTCAATGAAGTTGTGATTGAACATTTTGCTTCTGCTAAAAACCGTAAAATTGAGCTAACTTTCAAATATTGCTGTTTAATCAAACTGTTGAAAACTTTCTGATGATATAGGCCTTTAAGTAGTGTAAATACATAATTTATTGTCCGATTGACTCTATATTTAGTGTGCCTCATATTCAGTTTTTGGACTGAGCCAATTAAAATAATGCCCCTTTTTAAAGTAAATGACAGAATTATAATGACGTTTATTTAGTAGGGAATTATTAATATCAATTGAATGAAACACTTGTGAAAGTAAGACTTAGTGAGAAGTAGGATAATCTTGTGATAAATCTGAGCATCTGCTTACAATCTGGATAATGTGCTGTATTCAGTGCTAGGTTTCAAGATGGAGCACTTATGCACTCTATTGATATGAATGGTGAGTGAGCCTACACATTAAATTTCCTATTTTTCACAATTACTGTATAATCGGTTTTTCAAAATAGCCTTTATTCAACAGTACATAGAGCCCATATTCAACTATATTTGCGGAGTTGTATGATGTGGGGGGGGGGGGGGTAGTGTCCTCCTCAAATTTCTCTGTCAGAGCCGCCACTGCAGCAACGCATTTATAATGGTGAATATTTTTATGAATCCTATCAAAATAATTTATCTATATTTTCCCAAGACACTTTTGAACTGTTTGGATAATGCTTGTTTCTAATAATATTTGAAACTGCAGCTGGAAAGCTTTGCTCCTAGTACAGTTTTATATAACCATTGAAAAGGGGGAGATCAAAGTAAACTGAACATTGCTTCTAATATAATGTTCCTAAAACCCTGTAACAAATAATTCGATCAAAGACTTTGAGAAATATTAACTTTTCAAGTGAATTCAACGACTTGCAGTCGAATTTTCATTAAAATAAGTAGTATTTCACTTACTCTGTAGGCCGAACGCTTTCGAGTTGTTAAAACCCATCTTCAAGGGTTAGCTCTCAAGGGTTAGGTTCATTTAGGTTTCCTAAATTTCAAATTGTGTATATCTTTCTGTTTATGTAAAAGTTTGATGCTCTTTTTGAAGAAGGTAGTTTTTGCTTTAGTTTTCGCTATTTGAGCTGGTTTTGATTTGTTGTTAGTTTTGAATTTAGCATAGTTTGGTGTAATTTTGAGTTTGAATCAGTTTTTTTTTTAATTGAATGTGTAAATGTTTTCTTCTAACCTTAAACACTGTCGATTTGTAGGCATGGATAGTAGCTTGTCTTGCTGAATCAAATTTTACATAAACAGAAAGACATACACAATTTGAAACTCCTCAAACTGCATCTACCTATCACACAAAAATACAGACACAGCTTCTTTCTTGAATTAGCAGAAGCAACAAACACTTGGGTGCAACAAAAACTTGACAATATTAAACAAAGACACAACAAAAAAAATACATAACCTAACACCTCCTAGACCAACCATTCAATCTGCTCACACTTTTTACAGTAAAACTGTCAACCTAACAAACATAGATTTTACAGAAACCGAACTCAACTTATTAAACAAAGGTCTAAAACATAACCTGAACTACAAAAACAACAGATCCACATCAAAAAACATAGTCATTGAAACAGAAACATGCATCCAACGAACAGATCCACAAATACATGATGAACTTAGACTAGAAACGTACAACACAATAAAAACCAGCAACTCACAACCACATCCATAACATCAGAAAACCACACCATAAAAGAATTGAAACAAAAATCTCTAACTCAAAACCTCACGTATATCAAAGCAGACAAAGGCAACACTACAGTTATCATAAACAATGAAGAACTCAACAGAAAAACACTTGACTACATAAACAAAAATAACATAAAACAACTGCACACTGATCCCACAAATGTATACCAAACAACAGTCAAGCAAGTAATCAACAGGACAAATCATATAATTAATGATTCACAAAAAAGAAGACTGAAACAAATACACCCTTCTGCACCATCACTTCAAACCCTCCCCAAAATTCACAAACCTGACATACCTATAAGACCAATTGTAAACTACCGAGAAGCCCCAGCATACAAACTAGCAAAACACATGGACCAAATGCTCAGAAAACTAATTAACATTAACAACAACACATACATAAAAAACAGTAGTGACCTCATCTCAAAAATAAAAGACACACACATTCCTCACAACTCCATTCTTGCTTCTTCTGATATAACAAATTTATACACCAACATACCTATCAATGAAACAATAGAAATAATAAAAAACATGCTTATTCACAACAACACAGCTACTGAACATATAAATGAAATAATAGACATCCTAAAAATCATCACTCAACAAAATTACTTCACATTCAACAACAAATTTGACTCACAACCTGATGGATTGCCAATGGGCTCACCAATATCCAGCATATTTGCTAAGATCTATCTCCAACACTGCGAAAACACCCACATACTCTTCAACAACAGATTCTCACAGAACATAATATACTGGCACAGATATGTAGATGACATTCTACTACTATACAGATGGAACAAAAGACAATGTGAACAGCTCCAATCACACATAAACAAAATACACAAAAACATTCAATACACAGCAGAATATGAACACAACAAATTAATAAATTTCCTGAACCTCTCAATCACAAAGAACACAAACCAAAAACACAGCTTCAACATTTACAGAAAACCGACAATAACAGATACCCTAATACACAGCTCCTCCAATCATCCAACACAACACAAACACTCAGCATTCAGATCAATGCTACACAGACTGAACAACACACCACTATCCACCGAAAATTACAACACTGAACTAAACACAATAAAATACCTAGCACAAAAAAACGGCTACAAACACGACCTAATTGACAAACTCAACCATAAAATAACAACCAAAAACCAAAACACCAACAGAAAATACATCACAATGGCATACATTAAACCACAATCAAACAGACTAGCCAAAATCTTCAAAAAAGCTGGCCACACAATCGCATTCAGAACAAAAAAAAAAAAAATAAATAAAAAATGCACTTGCACCAAAAACCACAATGAACACGAACAAATACGATCTCCCAGGGATCTACAAACTGAACTGCTCTGACTGTAACAAATTTTACATAGGACAAACAGGCCGCGCATTCAAATAACGCTACAAGGAACATTTACAAGCTAATTCACTTGAAAAGTTAATATTAACAACGCAGTTTGTCATGGAACAAGAAATCCAGGACTTTGAGAAAGTTTCACTATAAACAAAGAAGAGAATAACTCACTCAATCTGGCCGAGTACTTTCGAATCTATGAGATCCATCTTCAGAGGCGTGGGTTCCTAGATCATCATGTCAGTTTTTTGGTTAGAAGTGTTGTGGTTTTTGTAAAATGTGATCAAAACGTTTGTGAGATTTAAAATTTAGTTGTTCATTGAGAATGTTTTGTTTATTGTGTGTGGTGTGTTTGTATATTTCAAATTGTTCCAAGGTGTTGAGTTCGTGTCCTTTAGATTTTATGTGTAGAATGTGTAGGTTGGTACTGATGTTAGTAAAAGTGTGTCCAGTTTGAATGATATGATCGGCAAAATTCGATTCAGCTTTGGATGTCAGGGCTTGAAAATGTTCCTTGTAACATTGTTTGAATGTGCGGCCTGTTTGTCCTATGTAGAATTTGTTACAATCAGAGCAGTTTAGTTTGTAGATCCCTGGGAGATCGTATTTGTTTGTGTTCAGTGTGGTTTTGAGTGTAAGTGCATTTTTTATTTTGTTTTTTGTTCTGAATGAGATGGTGTGGCCGGCTTTTTTGAAGATTTTTGCTAGTCTGTGTGATTGTGGATTAATGTATGTCATTGTGATGTATTTTTTGTCAGTGGTGTTGGTGTTTTCTTTTTTGTTTCTTATTTTATGATTGAGTTTGTCAATTAGGTCGTGTTTGTAGCCGTTTTCTTGTGCTAGGTATTTTATTGTATTTAGTTCAGTGTGGTAATTGTCGGTGGATAGCGGTGTGTTGTTGAGTCTGTGTAGCATTGACCTGAATGCTGAGTGTTTGTGTTGTGTTGGATGATTGGAGGTGCTGTGTATTAGGGTATCTGTCATTGTTGGTTTTCTGTAGATGAACACATATTCAACATCTCATCCAAGAAAGAAGAGAAATTAAGACAAAAATGGATGAGAAGAGTCGGTCAGGTCAAGCGTCAGGTGTTTTATTAAAGAAAATCGAGCTTCGTCCTTAGTGGCCATATTCCTTAGAGTTATTTGAATTCAATTTCTATAATTACCCTCTTGATTTAAAATTTTTTTTTTGCTCTATAGTACAACTCTTGTTTTAGTGTTAATAAATTATATCATTTTTAGTTTTACTTATTGAGAAAATACCAAAATTTCATCCACATTAATTCCAGTTTATTTCAAGAATCTTTAAAAGAATATCAATGGCTTCTGATCACTCCATTACTGCCGATTTATCAATTGCCAGTAGGCCTACTCCATCAAGATAAACTGAAAAGAATGAAAATAAAATATTCTCAAAAGGTGGGTTTAATGTAACAATTCTCTGAGATATTATGATAGTTTTTTGACAATCTCATATACAGATTGAAAACTTTATTTAATAAGAATGCAAATATTTAATAAAAGATTACAAAGCCAAAAATACACCGATGAGAAAATGTTTGAAATTAATACTAAATACAAAATTATTATGTTCAGTTGAGTATATCACTTATTATACTCATTTGATTTTTTATTATTATTATTACTATTACTAAGAAAAATTGTATAACTACTGCAGTAATACTTAGCAATAGTATTTACAACTCTAGTCTTGAGACTAATGAGCAAATTTGTTCTATCCTAACTTAATAATCTTAAAATAATACTCTGAGACTCTCATTAGAATCTCTTACTGCTAATGATAATTATGTACACAAACTTATAATAATAATACTTATTTCAATTATACATCAGAAGACAATTAGCCTGCAAAGGATTATTATTATTATATTTATTATTTTTTCATCATAGAGGAAAAATTGAATATAAATTTAAAGACGAACCTGAGCACAGGAATAAATGATAATTATCATTTATATTATTTTTTCAGGATAGAATAACTGATTTTGACTTTCCTACTCATATATCACTATATTGGTAATACAGTTGAAACTCTATATAACAAAGTCGATTATCCTGAGAAAAATTCGATGTAGAGAGGTATTCGTTATTGAGAGGTTGTTGTGTCAAGAATACTTCCACTCCATCTTACAGATCTTGTAATAAATATATTGCGGGCGGTAATTAAATGAGTACACAATAAAGTATAATATCGCGAGTGTAGGTAGGGTAATAGAATAGGTCAACGTTAATATAGAAATTTGAAAATTCATGCTATTGAAAATAATAAAAAACAAGTTTTTTGAATATGTATAGAATGTAATAAGCAAGTACACTCACCAATTATTTATTTCCAGGAAGCATTACTTGAACGTAGTGGAATTTAATCGAAGTAGGAAATATACTCAGTAGCAAATTTTTCAACTGCCTTTACTAAATTCATTTCAATACTTTTTACACACGAATTTATCAGATTAAACACAACATACTTCTGTAAATAACTTCGTATAGGAACATACATAATGACGAGTCTATAAATGACTGAGTTCTTAAAATTCTATTTCTAGTAACCTGTATTCAATTTTCGAAATGTTTGTGTTTCAACCTCTACTAACTGTCTGTGTTTGTGTGAGTATATCTTCTATACCTACCTGAATCTCTCATTTTTTTTATTCTATTGACCTTCCTGCTGAAACTAAGCAATTCCTTGGAAATGACTTTGTGGGCTTCCTATACACACTACATTTTGTAAGTTTAAGTGAAGAGAAAACTTTGTTGTTGAGAGGTCCGAAATTCATTATATAGAGGCAGTAAATATGCAGTAAAAATTGTAAAATGTCACGGGACAAGGTAAAAATTCTTTATGTAGAGGATTTTGTTATTTGGAGGTTCGTTATATAGAGGTTCGACTGTATCTTCAAAAAAACTATTCCAAGAAGACACTCAATCTAATTATTATAATAACAACAAATAGAAATATAGTTGATACTGATGATAGCATGACTAGCTGGCATGGAGACATGCATGTTTATTCAACAAGAACTGAAAACAATATATTCATACCTAGATGTAGGCTGGACAAGACCAGGAAAAGCTTTCCTGTGGTGGCATTCAAGTATTTCAATATTTTACCTGCTAGAATTAGAGACCTTCCAAAGGCAAGAATTCTCAGGATAATTAGGTCCTGGCTTGAGGATAACCCGTTTTATTCCAGAGATGAGTTTTTGGCTGCTAATCATAGCACCATGGAACACAATATCCAGTTAGGATATGACTGAACTGCCTCAATTTCATAAATGTATTTCCTTTCAGCTCAGTTATTCATCATTATCATACTTGTAGTATTACTGACTTCCAAACTGAGGTTTGTTCCTTCTTGTGTATTGTATTTGTGTTTGTATGTTTCATGCTAACCTTAAAATTGTTTTTTTCTCAATCTATTTGACTATCTTCTAGCTTAAACATGAACACACACGCACACACACCACACACACTTATTATATAGATTTTATTGCAGTCACAAGTTAAGACTATAGTCAGTATTATCCAAGGTGCATATATATATATGATAAATGCGATATTACAATAGTAATAAGAGCGATTGTGATTGAAAAGTTAGTTCTTACTAATTCGAAACAGTAGAGTAGCTGTAATTATCACAAGCAAAGTAAGCATACAAAATATTGAAAGCATAGCAAGCGGAAATTAAAAACTAGGATCGAATGGATTTTGTGGTGTATTTGGGACATTAGGATAACATTTTATGTATTTAATAGCAATTTTATGGAAATTTTAATTCCAAGGTAAATTTATTTGGAGCGATTAGATGTTCACAAAATACAAACCTTAAATTTCATCATATTGTATTTCACTGTTCAATTTTTCTTGAAACATCTTTCTAGTTTCAATAAAAAAAATTAAAATTGATGGCCAATACAATAAGAAAAGATAAGGTTACTCGTCTTATTTCTCATTCAACATAGAATTTTCATTGAATCTTTCTTTGTAGTGACGAAGGTGATATTATGAAAAGTATCCCCATAATGAATAATAAGTTGAAATTGTCACAACCACATTTATTAAAAAAAAATATTGAGAAACTAGTTTCGGTTGTTATACCATTATCAATCTCAATCAAACTCACTGAATCGTAGTTGAATATAGGCTACTGTAATCTTACCTTTTCCAAAATAAACACTGGAAATAAACACTTTTATTGATGTTTGACAATTTTTTCGCTCTGTTGTTGAGCACCATCAGACACTGATGCTGGTATCTTACAGTCAACTGGTACGCTGTACCAGTTCACTGTCATGTACCAGCAGAGTTTGACGATGCTCAAAATCAAAGCGAAAAAATTGTCACCCATAGAAATTCTAACGAAGATTTCCATATAAAAGTGTTTTTTTTTCTTCAATTTATTTGTGGGCAGAAAATGGAACCACACCAAAGAATTTTAAATTAAGATCTATTGGGGTCAAATCAATTATTAAAGTGAGTCGGTAATGAAACTTAATACTTTGTTTCTATCATCCTAGTTGAATTGAATTGAAACCAATAGAATTGCTGAACGATATTATGACATTGTTACTGGTGGAGCTTGATATCACTAATTCTCGGCTCATGAATTTGAAACGAAAATCAGTCCACGTCGCTTTCAATTAGAAAATAGAATATCATTAACCAGCAAATAGATTGTCATAACCTGGAATGAAAATGATAATTAGCTAGATATTGTGTGTCGCTTTATAGTTTCAAATTTAGAGTGTTGTTTGAAATAAATTGGCATTGTTGATTGTTAATTGTGTGCTGTGTGCGATTTGCATTAACGACGACAATCTCGCGTTCAGGCGAATCCATTCGATTGTGTATGTAGGGGTAAATAATTAAAATTAAATAGATAAGGGAATAAATTCATTGGATTGTGTATGACAAACGTGAATGTTGTTGCACTGCCTCTGTGTTTTGGATTTGAATAGATTGGTTGTAGTTCAATTCCATCGGATAGATGGAGCTCTCTGGTAAGCAGATCGGAAATACATCACTCTATAGTATCTATCTCTTTGCTGATCTGCTGTTGATGCAGTTTGGTAATTAATAGCTTTTCCCTTCATTCCCTCTCCTTTCAGCTTTCAACCCTATTCCTCCTGCTCCTGTACCACCGCTATTTGATTGCATCCCCCATCCCCACCCCAATTCCGCTATCCCCTCTTCCACCTGTTATCCTGATTTCCCTTTTCATCCATGTATACATACCCAATTTTCTCACAGATCATTTCTTCATCTAATCGCAAGGCAGCCGTCTTGTGCGCTTCACATTGGTTCCCATTCTTCCAATTGTACTCTATTCAAATAGCATTATTATTTAAGTTAATTTTTTCAGCTATTATTTAAGTTATTTTTTACAGCTTACCATGGGCTCTTACTGTCACATATTAGGTATGCTATTGTTATGAGAGCAAACAAGCAGTTAGTCACGCACTTGTTCTATTTAAATTATTCTATTATTTTCATGGACAGACGCAGCTGCAATTTGATATTCTTGTTCTCACTCGTTAGATGTCTTTCTCACTCCTATTCTTCAAGTCTGCAACTCTCTCACTCAATTGATTTCTCGAGACTTTTCGTGATTTCTTTAGAATCCTGGAACGATCGAGATCATGTTTCTTGAATATTCTCGAAGTGTCTGGTGAGCTCCAATTCTTGGAATTATACAACTACAACAGCTATATAAAGGAGTCCATGTGAACCAGTGAGTCAGTTTTCTACAAACCCGTGTGACAGATTGTATTACAAAGCCAGTGCCAGTGGAGTAAACAGTGCTTTATTCAGTCGTTAGACAGTGTCAAGTGCAGAGACAAGTGTTTACTGTTTATGCAGCTTACTGATAGTTTAAAGACGTTGTGTTAAGTGATATTATTTGGGACTGTCAAATAACGAATTGGACTGTGTTTCTGTGAGTGATTAGTTGCTCTTTTTTTATAATTTCTTTCTGCATTATTGTACAGTTTATTGGACTCTTGTTTCTTTAATTATTGATCAGCCTGTAATTAATTATTCATTTGTACAGTTTATTGGACTCTTGTTTATTTTATCATTAATTAGCCTGTAATTACTTATTTATCAATTCTTGTAAATAATTACTGAAAATAAGTATTAGCTTGTCATTTGATGATCTGTTTTTATTTCATTAATTGAACTTGCAATTAATTTGTGTAAATAGACTAATT
Organism: Conomelus anceps; assembly: GCA_948455865.1. Taxonomy (NCBI): domain Eukaryota; kingdom Metazoa; phylum Arthropoda; class Insecta; order Hemiptera; family Delphacidae; genus Conomelus; species Conomelus anceps. The sequence goes on along the minus strand of OX418221.1, from coordinate 27,831,954 downwards.
TGTGTAAATAAAGTGCAAGTGTGAACTTTAGTGTTGCCAGCCTTATTTTAGCTATTAGAACCCGTAACACTATCTTAGTATGGGGTAATTCAACAAAACCTTGATAGGATGTTTAAGATCCAAAAGAAAGCGGTTAGGTGTATGGAAAGATTGGAATAGATTAGATTCATGAAGCCGGTAATTGATCAAGAGATTTCGTTTCCTAACTGTACCCAGCTTATACATATATGAAACTACGTACCTTATATGTAAAAAAAGAGCGATACGGTACTGTACTAACCAAAATCTTGACGTACGGTACATGATTATAATACAAGAAGCCGAGAAGATACTTGGTGAGTCACAATAGTAGCTTAATCAAACAAAAACGTAGTTATATTGGTAGGAAACTCTACAACAAGCTACCGCAGTTTTTAAAGAGTCTTCAAAATAAAGAAATATTTAAAGAACAATTGAAAAAATATTTAGTTGACAAAGCTTTTTATAGTGTACAAGAGCTCCTTTCACATCAAAATTAAGCCTCACCCCGACTAATTGATATACCTAGTAATTATGGTAACTAGTGTATAAGCGTTTAATTGTTGATCTGACTTGTCTTATACTCCTTAACTGGAGTATCCAAGGCATAATCTACAAATAAAATTCAAATAGAATTATTGCGAAAAAACGCGTCCTTAATAATAATGCTATTTGAATTTTTTTATAGATTTATTGTTTACTACTCCCAACTAATGTAGTTAGTTCTGCACATTATTTGTCTTCTCCCAATAAGATATGATTCAAACCATTTCAGCTCAACCCCATTTATGCCTACATTTTGCAGTATTTCCAATAAAGTTCTATGATTAACACAATCAAATGCCTTTTATAGATCTAAGAAGATTGCAGTAGCTTTATCACCTGAATCTATTATATCTATTAGTTTTTCAACTAGAGAAACTATGGCTGTCTTTGTTGATCTCCCTTTCTGGAAGCCATGCTGTTCATCAGAGATAAAGTTAGCTTCTTGAAGGTGCAGAAGTAACCTATTTAGAACTACTCTTTCAAAGATTTTACTTATGACATTTAAAATACTAATGGGCCTATAGTTTTCCACCTTTTCTCTATCACCACTTTTGAAGATTGGCAAGATCTTCTCCTCTTTCAAATTATCTGGAAAAACACCTTGTTCCAATGAATGATTGATCCGATGAATCTAAGGGTCTAACAATTGATCTTTACATTCTTTCAGAATTTTATTCCTACAGTTTTTTTATTATTCAATAATTGTGATTGGCGGACAAGTCACTAGATATTCACAGTTTTTAGTTATTGACTTGACTCGTATTTTTGCTTGTTACTCCTCCCACCAGGGAGCGTGACTTGTCAGCCAATCACAACGTTCGATGAAGGTCAGCCTCTTTCTCGCTTAGCCAATAGTATCATTCTATTTTCAGTACATATTAAACTTCTCTGTACTTTAGTTTTAGTTTGATTGATATTGATAATGGTATAACAACCGAAACTAGATTCTTAAAGTTTTAATAAATGTGGTTGTGACAATTTCGTCTTATTATTCATTATGGATACCTTCCACAATATCACCTTCGCCACTACAAAGAAAGTTAATATCATTCGTTTTTACATATAAAGTAGCTTTATACACATATAAGCAGTTTGTTATACTGATTCACATTATTCGAATTTGGAGTGCACTTGCTCGGTTCCAAAGTGAGTGATCATCAAATAGGATTCATTTCCCAATCGCAGTTGACAATTTTATTTCGACGCGTGTTATTGTTGTTTTGAAATATTGAATAGCCGGGAAAACTCCCGGGATAGGAGCCAAAACAATAAATTGACCTTTATTGCATGTTTATCTTTTGTTTCGCCTATCCCACTCACTCCTATCAGTAACTAAGTTCTTTGCAACTTATTCCATACACAATAATACAATGACAAAAGGGGTCGACTCTTTTGAGAAAGTAGTCGATCTTTTTTAATGTCCAGAGATTCCCAGTGGTCCACTTGAGTATCGTGGATTCTGTCTACAAATGAAATGTGTTCTTGTTGGGGGATGGAACGAGTAAAAGGATCCATTATTTAGCATCCATTTTAGTTCTCTTCTCTTCCTTATCTCTCCCTCCGCCATTTCTTCTATCCTCAGTGTTCGCGCTATTATGCTTTCAACTGTTGTACTTGCCCGGAAGGAGGGATATCTCGTTTAGTAACTGGATTATTAATATTCTATCATACACTTCTTGTGAATGTCTAGTAGTTGAATTACATCAATTATTGAGTAAAATGGACCAATGGACTATTCGAATCATTTTGAACCCTTCATCCAGTGCAATGAGATGGAAAATTTGTTTAATAGGTATTTCATTTGAGTTTACTTTTTCTTCCAATTTAGTTTATATAATATACTTTCCCATTGAACAAATAAACATGTATTGTCCCTGAAATATATATGAAAATTTCTAGGAGAGGATTCAGATGACTTTATTTCTGTAAATTTACAACATATTGAAGCATGATCATGAAAAATATTACCAACTCAATGATCCAGGATTTATTTTATAATGATTCCAAACATACAGATTTAGGAGGACCCTTTTCGTATCAATTCTGCAAATAAATAGATTGATTGAATAAAATAATGAGTTATCAATTTTATTAGGTATATATCCAATTATTTCAATCTAGTAGCTTAATAGAAGCTGCTTCTTTCAATATTTTTTACAGTAGTAGTTATTATTGAATAATCTTAACATGAACCTGAGTCTGAGTCACGAGAAGTGTCTATATGAGAAATATAAACTATATAGTGTGAGAATTATTAGATGCTCAAGGATAGGCTTAAGGGGGTTAGCAAGGAAGTTGAAGTCAGTATTTCCATGGTTGAGAGAGTATTTTTTGGGATGCAAATAATATTCTACAGCTCATTAATTTTCGTGGAACTTAAAAGTTATTGAATGCAGAATACAGAGCCACATCAATACACAATGATTGTATTAAGTATGTATATATAATTATATATACTCTGTATTCAGTATGGATCACAAAGTTGGAATTAGAAAATCAGAGATTGAGGCTTGAAAAACTAAAAATGAGGGAGTGCATGAAAGATTATGAAAAAATCGTTGCAAGGATAAAATTGCTTTAATATTTCTTATTCTATCAAACATTACAAGTAGAGTAATCGACAATAATTTATTTGCTTTCATTTATTACAGAATGTGAATCAAAATTGATTGCATTGACTAGGTAATTTCCAAGCAAGAGAATTTCCACCACATATTCAACGTGAGATGAGGAAAATATTTCTGACATTTTACTGGACTAATACTCAGTAGAATAATATTTTTGGTGGAAAATTAGGCAAAGCTAGGCAAATCAGTCCTCATTCAGGCTTGATCTTTATGTATTAAATGTGAGAAGTATTAGATGCTTAAGGATGGGCTTTAGCAGGGGTGCCCACAGGGGGGGGGGGGCTATGACGCAGACTGCGTCATTGAAATTCTTAGGGGGGGGGGGCTCTAAAAAAGGTTTGGGGAGGGGGGTACAGTTGATTGAAACCGTGCTTAACGTGACCACATTCAGAAATATAATATGAAGTCACCAGATAGAATGTCAATTAATGACAATAGATTTATAATTATTATGCTATTGAATATGAATTAGCTAAAATAGTTATATTTAGGATTTTTGCAGAAATTTATTAAGCTATTTCTTTTTCACCTTTACAAAATATGTTACCTATGTAAAGAATCCAGGGCTTAATTTCAGCCGAAGCTCACCGGAGCAGAGCTCCGGCTATCTAAATCAATAATAAAATCATTTATTTTAAACCAGGTGTGAACTAGCTTGTTATTTTGTATATTATGTAATATTATATGTGCATTACTAATCATGCTCAAATGCATTTAAAATGCACCAATTCACGTGTATTTTTCAAACATCTCCGGTAAGTCACAGCTCCGGTATTTCTCAATTTAGAAATTAAGCCCTGAAAGAATCTCAAGAAATATACATACAGTTTGTATACTATCGACTGGGTTTGAGTTTTTCAATTCTTATATAAATCTTCTTTTAGTTTTAGAAAGAATATGGGGGTCTTACTTTTTCGATTTTTTTCTGGGGGGTTGCCTAATTTATGGGGGGCTGGTGCTAAATTTAGGGGGGTGCGTCATGAGACTTGGGGGGGATGGGCACCCCTGGCTTTTGCTAAAAAGAAGTCATTATAGCCGGAGTAGTACTTTAGAGAATACAAAGAATATTGTTATATCTATTAGATAAAGCTATTAGGTAGGTATTGAATTATATTGCTATAAAGTGTTGATCTATTGATTTTGTGGCTGAGTATTCTGTATGGATCACAAAGTTGAAATTTGAACATGAAAGACTGATGTTTGAAAAACTAAAAATGTGGGTGTGTATGGAAGATTATGTACAGAATCAAAGAATGAAAAATGGAATGAATGAATTTATGGGAAGTGATAGCCGCGAGCCGTAGCAGGTATCTTTTCAATCAGATAGAGATAAGCTGCGTTCTCGTTGGTCCTGTTTGTAACGGTGACCGATTAGATTGGCCAGCAAAAAAGACACGTTCTCTGCTGTAAAATCACTTCCCGGTGGTTCGGAACCCACCTAAAACTGTAGGTCCAACTCATCAATCACCATCATCCAACTCATTACCCACGCACAGGTCTCAGACCTATGCGGGTTTCATCCTAAAAAAATGAATGAATTGGATGAATTTGAATTTTGAATGAAAAGCAGAAGTTAGTTCTTAGAAAGTGAGGCCTAGCTTTTTTGCAATGTTAACGGGCATGGGCAGTACAAAAAGATTATGATTAAAAGTTTGCGCATGGGTGTGTGTGTTTATTAAAAAAAATACCAACGCACACACGCACATGTGCGCGAGGCACCTTTCAATATTTGCGAGACAATTTGTCAGATGTCCAACTGGCATGGAGGGGAGACTTGTTGTGGGATTATAGGCCTGTCATAATGATATTCATGAGTATTGTTCACTGTAGCAGCGATTATGTGGGGTGATCATTTATTGTCAGTGTCATACTCCTCTTTCAGAACGAAAAAAGAATGAAAGACATGATAGGGGTCGGCAGAGGGCAGAGTGAAATGTGTCAGTTATATGAAGGGCATTCTGGTCTCATCTTATCATTTATTATTCTGTTACAATTGACAGATTCTTACTGGAATTCGCCTGAAATAAAATGTTCTAAATCATTAGACTATTGCAGGCTTGAGTTGATGGTTGGAAATCTCTTCTAAGTAACTAATAAATATAATATTGCAATTCTTAAATTTCTGGAACCTCATTTGAAATACCTGTAATGTCGTCTGCATGTCTACTGAATAAAATACTGCAATAGTTTTTTTAACCTAGTTTGAAATACTGTCAACTGAATGCCTTTTGGTAGATAATTATAATTATTATACTCGTAACAACATAAATGTTCTTATACTTTTCTTGAGATTCAAAATGATGTGGTTTGTAAGGCTGTGACTCCATTAATGTGAGCTGTAGAGTCACCAGAGTAAGGACTTGCATGTAGCGTGGCGACTTTCTTAACAACCAAAGGTCATAGTAGAATTGAAAGAATTAAAAAAATTGACCGCTTGACTAAGCTTTGCTCATGATGTGGTCAAAGAAATTCAAACCTAGCAATTAATCAATAAATATCTGTACACTATAAGCATTCATATTTCAAACTGAAATATGCTCTTGGTGGATCCATGAAATCGATGGAAATAAGCTTTCCACTAAGCAGTGTGGTAGGTCCAATGCAGCGGGGTATTCCGTTACAGAGAAGTGAAGGAAGTGTGTCACTCACTGAATATCTCCTATAAATAAGAACTAAATGAAGAAAAGTCGTCTGTTTGTAGGCTAATAATATATAAATATGGGGCTTCTCCCCTATATAGTACACTGTTTAGTGGAAAACTGCTTTTCGAAGACAACACAAAATAGTGAGCTTGTAATATGCAGGTTCCCTATTCTGCATTCAAAAATATGTTTGCTACTCTGCTTCAGCTACGAAATACAGTCAGCTGTAGTTGTTGTTGAAATCGATTTGATTCGAAGATAGGTTATGTTAGGAATTGTCAGGTTATGTATGTTCTGTTTAAATTACTTTATACATTACTGTAGGAAAAATTTAATGTGTAATTCGAGCGCAAAGCATTGTTTCTGCACTCGAGAAACTTTTTTCACTCGCCTTCGGCTTGTGAAAAAAACCTGTTTCTCTCGGTGCAGAAAACCCTCATTTTTGCACTCTAGTTACACAAATAGCTGTTTTCTCAAGTATGCAGGCTTTGTGATTCAGGCTTTCTCATGATAGAAATAGATGATTGATAGCAACAATATTTATGCACTGGAATTGAACATTATGACTGCAGAATAAGTGCCACTTGCTATATTTTGTTTTTCATTTCCATCTACTTATTTCAGCACCCAACCCTTTGCACTTTTAATATGAGAACAAATAATAATATTATCTCGTCCACTAAGTAACTTACGGCAACTTACGCCTCTCATATTTCGAACTAATACAAACAGTAAATAACTTTGATGACGTTGTTATGCCAGTTATTATTGATACAGGAAATAGTGCTGCATTTCGAGATATTTATTGTGTAGTCATAGGACTTGTTCGCAATCTTGCCATTAATCTGGCAATATTGCTGCCATTAGCCTGTGTAAATAGCGTCAAATAGCATGTAAAGCTGTGCCTAGTACATGGCGATAACAAGATATTCAAATGTAATAGTCTTTCCCCTTCTCATCATCATCTCCTTCTCCTTTTCTGGCTACAATTCAACTGCCCAATTCTGATAAAGAGCTTACATTTGCAAGGCTACAAATCAACACGATTTGACAAAAGTTGTAATATTTTTTCTGAACCTTGCAATAAAGTGTCAGGTCTTGAAAATGACTCCCGTTTTATTGTCAATCTCTGTGAAATTGCTGTACTGAACTTTGAATGCATTATAAGTAGTGACTAATTCAACTTGAATCTAAAATTAGGGTTGCCATAAGATAATCACCAAAAAAGAGGAGATTTTACAATGTGTTGTAAATCAGAGCGTGAAGGGGGGGGGGGGTCACCGTTGGCGGATAGGGACATCCCTCTATGAAAATTAAATGAGTAAAAACCAATGTTTTCAAAAATGTAATTGGCCTCTTTAATATACATTGCTGGTTGGAAAATTACAAATAGAATTGGTAAACTTACAGAAAATCAACCTATTATTAACCAGAAGACACGTCAAAATTTGAGTAGACCTGCATCATAGAGGATTCTTATAAAACACTTCAAAAAGAGGAGATTTCTTATTTTCCTGTGAAATCCCCCGGAGCCTCATTTTTGGCCTCAAAATCCGGAGATCTCCGGGGAAACCCGGAGATATGGTAACCCTATCTAAAATTGTCCTGTAGGAAAATTGCTAGGTTAATGGGAAGTTTTGGATTGTCATTTGTGACAGTAGTGTGATTGTGTGATAGGTAATCAGTAGTTTAATGGCATGCAATGAACAAGCTTTTGATTCAAAACATACTGATCATAGAATGAGAAAACACACTTTCATGCCAATTTTTTCAGATTTGTTTTTTTGCTCAATTGTCTAATAAAAAGTTCTGGATGGCAATTTTTCAATTCTTTCTTCCAGTATGATTGTGATTGTACCTACTGCGTAGAATTAGACTTCAGCATAATCAATCCCATAACAGGAGTTATTCAATTTATAATCATGTGAAAAATCGTTATCGTTAGAGGTGTTTCAATCTTTGTTTAGAATACAATGGGTTAAAATCGTATACCATAAAATAACTTTTAGGAAAAGTGATGAAGATTTCAACATTTTTTAAAATATTCTATTTAATATTTCTATTCCTCATCAACAGCTTTTAAATAGCAAGGCTAATAGTAATAATAAGTTAGGGCTAATAGGATCTTATAATAATTTGTTCACCGTGGCTTAATATTATCCCTATTGGTGAGTGGATTAGATCCAGATTTTTTTTCATAAAGATTGAATCACTATTCATTAGTTATATGTCTTGCAACTCTATATTAAAACCTTAATTCAGTTCATTTTTAAACATGGAACATCACTTTTCTCAAATATTTGTCACAATTATCAAACTAGGGCTGCTTCAAATATTGGTATCATTGTTCCCAGATTGATTAAATCCTTTAATGCTACTTCTTCATACTACAAAGTTAATATTCTGTTAACTTTTCATGTGAAATTTAACGACTTGCAGTCAAATATTTGACTGCAAGTCGTTAAATTTCACATGAAAAGTTAATATTAACAACGCAGTTCGTCATGGAACAAGACATCCAGGAATTTAATATTCTGTACTCAAAAGTACCTGAAGCCAAATAACAAAAGAATCAGCCATTACAACAAATTAATAACTGGCTAGCAAGTATTAATTGTGATGAGCTAGATGAGTACATAGAATCAGTATATTCGGATTTAGGGCATGAATAGTCAATAAATTTTTTCATATATTGATTTTTCTATCTAATTATTGCTAGCTGGCGTGTGTGTGTGAAAGTGGTGGTGTGTATGGGTGTGCATTGTGTTTTGGCTGATGTTTCAAAGTTCACTGGTCTCAATCAACGCATTGCTCTCTCTGTAGACGTAGGATCAGTTTAATTATGTTATTGTTGTGGTTATCCATTTTTCGTGAACTGCAGTAGAACTATTCATATGTATTATCTTGCTGTGCAGAACTGACCTTTTTGAGTCGCGGCGGACGCGTTTCGAACTATGTTGTTCTTCTTCGGCGCTTGGTTGCAGACTGACTAGTTTTCTGGTATGTAAGGCCTGGTAGTTGTAGGAAGGTAGTGGGAGGAGTGGATGTGGTGGGGAAAGTGGGTGTGGTGGAGGTGTTTTTAGGAGGGATTAACCCTTTTCAACATCATCACAAATCCCTCCTAAAAACACCTCCACCACAGACCACACCCACTTCCCCCACCACATCCACTCCTCCCACTACCTTCCTACAACCACCAGACCTTACATACCAGAAAACTAGTCAGTCTGCAACCAAGCGCCGAAGAAGAACAACATAGTTCGAAACGCGTCCGCCGCGACTCAAAAAGGTCAGTTCTGCACAGCAAGATAATACATATGAATAATTTAATTATGTATTGATTTCCATATATTATAAGTAATTGATATTATCAATTTTGTTAGTATAGTATTAATATTTTATTACAGTCGAGCCTCTATATAACGAAACTCCAAATAACGAAATCCTCTATATAACGAATTTTAACCTTGTCCCATGAAATTTTTTAATTTTTACTGCTAATTCACCTTTATGTAACGAATTTCGGACCTCTCAACAACGAAGTTTCCTCTTTACTTCAACTTATGAATAGTAGTGTGTATAGGAAGCCCACAAAGTCAGGTTAGGTTAGGTAAGGTTATTTATTATAAGGAATTGTTTATTTTAGCAGGAAGGTCAATAAAACCAAAAATAATGAGAGATTCAGGTAGGTAGAAGGGTGGTAGAAAGTAGAGGTTGAAACACATGTCGGAAATTGAATGCAGGTTACTAAGAATAGAATTTTAACTAAGAATAGAATAGAATTTTAAGAACTCGGTCATTAAATTTATAGACTAGTCATTATGTATGTTTCTGTAGAAGTTCCTATACGAAGTTATTTACAGAAGTATGTGTAGTTTAATCTGATAGTTTCGTGTGTATGAAGTTTTGAAATAAATTTAGTAAAGGCAGTTGAAAAATTTTGCTACTGTGTACACTTTGATCAAATTCCACTACGTTCAAGTCTTGCTTCCTGGAAATGAATTGGTGAGTGTACTTGCTTATTATACATTCTATTCATATTGAAGAAACATGCTTTTTATTATTTTTAACAGCATGAATTTTCAAATTTCTGTATTAATGTTGGTCTACCCTACCTACATTCAAGATATTATACTGTATTGTGTATTCATTTAATTACCACCCGCAATATATTATAAGATCTGTAAGATGAGGTGGCAGTATTATTGACACAATAACCTCTCAATAACGAATACCTCTCTACAGCGAATTTTTTTACAGGTTAATCGACTTCGTTATATAGAGGTTCAACTGTATATTCTAATTAACTCATACCACATATTTATTCCATCATGATAATTGATATAGTGTTTCTATATGAACTCTTTTTTCCTGGGGTTGTAATAGCCCGGGGTTGGTGACACCCAGAATTCTATTCCCTTCTGGTGGGGTTAGACAGTGCAGGACGGAGGTTGAACACAGTGAAGACGACAAGGAGATTTTGACACCAATTTTATTTCACAGAATCGACGATGGCACACGTGGCAGTACGCCAAAATGAAAATAAAATTTTATATATTCTAAAATCTAAATACAGAATATGGCATCCTTAGAATTAGTTCCAGGGCATTGATCGTTTGGTGTAGGCAACAGCAAGGGTTTTGGATAACTGCAAAGGGTTGGCACGTGGCTTTACAATGATAGGAATTGCCTTAGATCGGTGATCGTTTTAGATTAAGTCAGTACATGGATATTATAATACATCAGGTATTGGCACAATAGCCCAGGCAATGAATGTTTTGTGTCGTAACAAATTAGGGGAAAGCTGAATTTTTGCAGGATGTTAGTATACATAGTACTTACTCAAAAAAACCAAAGTCCCGACCCCCACCCCGCTTGCTTCCCCCACCACCCCCCTATCAACATTGCAAGAGCAGTACTTCCGTTAAAGGCTTATAACTTGGAAACTAATTAAGATATCGTTGTGATTCTCATCTCATTTAATACTAAAAACTATTCTCTAAAAAATATGTCATATATATTTTCTATGTAGATGGCCTAGTTTTTCAGTAAAAAAATAGTTTATAGAAAAAAATGTCACCACGAACCACAAAAATCAACTTCAACTGATCATATCTTTTTTAATATCGCGTTATTGGTTGTGCCGTTCCTTACAAAACTTATAGATAATTTAATAAGCTTTAAAATGATGTGTCTATTGATTACTATAGTTCAAGTTATGGCGTCATAGTGAGTGATGAAATAGTAGCGGACACCGCGTCGCCGAACCCTACAGCACTGTGTATTACATGGCGCTTGGCTATCCAGCCCAATCCAATAAATAAATATTGTCAGACAAGCAAGACTATATATGCCAATCAATAGTTCACGTTTAAAAGTACATTTTCCGAAAAGTCCCCAAAAATCCCCCCTCAACTTTTCCCCCAAGCCCCCTCAAAGTTGAAAATGTTTCTAATTATTGGAAATTCTATATCTCTGTAACTAACTATCGAACAGAGTTGATACTTCTTCCATAATATCAGTCATACAGGGTGGGGGAAATGTTTGGAAACGGCTTAATATTTCATATACAAAGGTGATTTTGCGGTAGGTATGATTGAGGATCCTACTCAAATTGAAAATACTATTTTACTGTGACTTTAAAAATCTGGTCCGCCATCTTGGAACCGCCATTTTGAATGTAACTTTTTTTTTTAAATAGGAAGGGGGTCATGCGATACATGATTTCAATACAGAATTTTAAGACAAAATGAATGCCGAAAACCGCACATCGATATGTCAACCCGTTTCGGAGATATTTACATTATTAATCGATACCATGAAAAGCAGAAATGAAATAAATAAGTACATTAAAATCTTACCTATCAAATTTTTTGTTAATAGTGTTTGCTAATAAACATTAAAACCCAATTATTTTAATAAATGTTCAAACTGTTTTCCTTCAGCTGTTTGACAATGTGCTAATCTTAAATAATAGCCATCAAGCACATTTTGAATCATTTCGCGTGGAATTCTGTTAGCCACTTCAGTTATACATTCTCTCAGTTCATTAATTGTTGCTGGTTTCTTTTTGTACACATTGTCTTTCATGTAGCCCCAAAAGAAATAATCAAGTGGAGAGAGGTCAGGTGACCTAGCGGGCCACTCTATTGCACCTCTACGACCTATCCAGCGTTGGGGAAATGTTTGGTTCAATATATCCCGCACTCCTAATGCATAATGAGGGGGCGCCCCATCTTGTTGAAACCACAAGTTATGTAACTCTTGTCCGTTGATGTTCTGGATGGCTGGAACGATCAAATTTATTAACATGTTCTCGTAAATGGCACCTGTTAAATTATTCTCGATAATAAATGGTCCTACAATGTGACCATTTACCATACCAGCCCATACGTTTAATTTTTCAGGATACTGTGTATGACCCTCCTTCATCCAGTATGGGTTGACATCGGTCCAGAAACGATAGTTTTGCTTATTTACATTGCCGTTAAGCATGAACGTAGCTTCATCCGAAAATACTACATTATTAAAGAAGTTTGGATCATTGTCATACTTGTTCATCATTATGTCACAAAACTCTACCCGGCGGTCGAAATCATCCTCATTCAGTTCTTGTAATACATGAAGCTTAAACGGATGGAAATGAGATTCCTTAAGAACTTTTCTGACAGAACGAGTAGACATACCATGTTCCTTGGCAACGCTTCTAGTTGATGTATGCGGATCTTCAACAAATGATTGCATTACCTCTAAAGATTTTTCATTGTTGGTGGCAGTATTTGTTCTTCCAGTGCGAGCACGATCAGTCACTTTGCCCGTTTCTTGAAACCGCTTTACTGTCTTAAAAACAACACTTTTACTAATTGGATTTCTGTTGGGAAATGTTTCGTTAAATAAATCAGAAACTTCTTGGTAAGACCGTACTCTATCTCCATAGCCGCGCATCATTAACAAAGTTATTCTCTCGGTTTCATTTAAAAATGCCATTGCGAACGACTTTAAACACACTCACTACTTCATGATTGAAAAAGAATTCATTAAATCAGTTGGATTATTACAGATGATTTTAGGTTGATATCATGATTATTGTTGATATTATGATATCCAGAGTCAGATGTTCATCACGCGAAATGATTCAAAATGTGCGGTTTCATTTAAAAATGCCATTGCGAACGACTTTAAACACACTCACTACTTCATGATTGAAAAAGAATTCATTAAATCAGTTGGATTATTACAGATGATTTTAGGTTGATATCATGATTATTGTTGATATTATGATATCCAGAGTCAGATGTTCATCACGCGAAATGATTCAAAATGTGCTTGATGGCTATTATTTAAGATTAGCACATTGTCAAACAGCTGAAGGAAAACAGTTTGAACATTTATTAAAATAATTGGGTTTTAATGTTTATTAGCAAACACTATTAACAAAAAATTTGATAGGTAAGATTTTAATGTACTTATTTATTTCATTTCTGCTTTTCATGGTATCGATTAATAATGTAAATATCTCCGAAACGGGTTGACATATCGATGTGCGGTTTTCGGCATTCATTTTGTCTTAAAATTCTGTATTGAAATCATGTATCGCATGACCCCCTTCCTATTTAAAAAAAAAAGTTACATTCAAAATGGCGGTTCCAAGATGGCGGACCAGATTTTTAAAGTCACAGTAAAATAGTATTTTCAATTTGAGTAGGATCCTCAATCATACCTACCGCAAAATCACCTTTGTATATGAAATATTAAGCCGTTTCCAAACATTTCCCCCACCCTGTATAATGTTCTGCAATAAATGTGCTGTTCACTTTGCCGCTAAACCTGATAGTTTCTTTTATAAAAATTGAAATATCTTCAAAAGAGAATTCTATCAACTAGATTTTTCATTATTTAGGGGGACATTTTTGTATGTCATTTTACAGAAAATAGCGTTAAATAGAAGTTATGGAACTTATTTTTATGAATCCAAAGATGTGTATAACAGCATACTGACGATTAGAGATGACGATTTGATGGGATGAGTGGTGTAGATGGGGGTGCCCCTTTGCTAACATTGTTGGGCCCTTCTCTCAGGAACAGTTTGTCGCACTCCATACCTTTATTTTCTCAGCTCTTTGAGACCACATTTGACAGATAATTTGGAATTCTACTTGAAAGGGCAGTATAGGCTCCCCCCTATATCAGACATGGGCACACTTTTGAAGGAGGGGGCTAGATGAAATGAGAAATTATGTGGGCGGGTCAAAAAATCGATTAGTACTCAGTTTTTACATTTCAATCATCAATTAAAAATTCAAGTTTCAATGAATATTATCCTAAATAATTAAAGATGTAGTAGAAAAACTCTTGTTTAACTCACGAAGGGATGCAGTAATCCAACTGAGATTAGCTTTAGAAGCAATCTGATTTTTAACCCATCTTATCAAAGCAAAAGGTGTCAGGGGGTACTTCTCTACAATGGTTTTGGTAAATTAGCGTTCAAAAGCAGTAATTTAAGCAGCTCTAGACATCATTCCACTCATTTTGACGCACATTAGAGTATGAAGTTCATTTAGTGCTCATATCATTTGAATGTCTCACTAACAATCATGCTATTTATAGATGGCCTTTTACATTTAATTTCACTTTTATATTCAGTTTGAAAACAAGTAAAGTTTTTTTTAATGTTTCGGTAGTTATACTTATGTCTGATATTTTTCACTATTTACCCTAAAAGCTCAACTTCTCTTTTGTTCTGGATAAAAGTGATGTCACAATTTCATTGAGACTAAACATTCCAGTTGGACCTTTTTTAATGTGTGGACCACCTTTTGGCATTGATAATAATCAATAATGGAACTACAGTAGTTTCTTTATTTTGTAACTGATGACCAATTTCAAGCATCTATTCGTTTCAACACATGAAAACTTCATCCAATGACAACAGAGGCAGGACTCTCAAGTCCCAACTCCGCCTAATAAAGCATATTTTCATTTCATTTCATTTCAACAAGAATTAGGCCTATGCGTCATAATACAGTAATTGCAATTTGAGTCTTTCTTCCTTCACTGTCGATTTTACGTTGTAAGCGGGAGCTCAACTCTTTAGTAAGTTAACTCATATCTAAACACCGAGAGCAAACTGAGATGCGATAATATTGTACTGCAAAATCGAAAAGATAAATGAATAAATAACCGTCATCCTAATTTAGCAAAGAAAGAAATATTTTTTACATTATATTTCATATATTTCTTATAACTTAATTTGCTTGTGTGATTTTAGTCTTCACTCGAAATCATGTTCCGGGCTAGCTCACGGGCCGTAGTTTCCCCATTACCGCCCTAAGTGTACTTGGAAAATTACGATTTTCATTATAAATAGTTTATAACTCGTAAACTACTGAAGAACGAATTGCAAAATTAACATCTTTTTCTGTCATATCCTTAGTAAGAGAACCACTGAAAACACATTTTAAATCAAAACAATTCTATATGTAGGTTTTCCCGATAGTACAGTCATACAATGTGTTGGACAAAAAATGTATAGGACACAGTTATTTTAGACAATATAATTCCCTGAAACAAACCAGTGGCATTTTTGTATCATGAATGAATTTTGAATTATTGTAATTTAAAATGTTGAAAGATTATGAAAAAATTGAAATTTCAACTTTATGAATGATTATAACTTTCTATTCATGCTACAACCCTGCCGTTGGTACCCAGTTTTGGGTAATTGTATTGTCCACAATAAAGGTATCCTGTTTATTTCATGTTCGACACATGGTGTGGCTGTAATATCGGTAAACCTGGAAAATTACCAAAATTTTTACTACATATGAAATTGTTTAACTTGATTTAAAACGTGTTTTCAGCAGTTCTCTTACTGAGGGTATGAAAGAAAAAGATGATACCTACAGTTTGAGACAAATTTTGCGATTTATTCCTCAGTTGTTTACATGTTATAACTATTTATAATAATAAATCATCATTATACAAAATAATGTAGTATAAAGGAAGCCTATACTGCCCTTTCAAGTAGAATTCCAAATTATCGGTCAAATGTGACATTTTACATATGAATTGAAATAGCCTCGAAGAGCTGAGAACATAAAGGTGTAGTGCGACAGATGTTAGCGAAGAGGTACCCCCCCACCCCTCTTCGCTACATCTCTTATCGAACAAATCATCATCTCTAATCGTCAGTATGCTGTTATATACATCTTTGGATTCATAAAAATAAGTTCCATAACTTCTATTTAACGCTATTTTCTGTAAAATGACATACAAAAATGTCCCCCTAAATAATGAAAAATCTAGTTGATAGAATTCTCTTTTGAAGATATTTCAATTTTTATAAAAGAAACTATCAGGTTTAGCGGCAAAGTGAACAGCACATTTATTGCAGAACATTATATGACTGATATTATGGAAGAAGTATCAACTCTGTTCGATAGTTAGTTACAGAGATATAGAATTTCCAATAATTAGAAACATTTTCAACTTTGAGGGGGCTTGGGGGAAAAGTTGAGGGGGGATTTTTGGGGACTTTTCGGAAAATGTACTTTTAAACGTGAACTATTGATTGGCATATATAGTCTTGCTTGTCTGACAATATTTATTTATTGGATTGGGCTGGATAGCCAAGCGCCATGTAATACACAGTGCTGTAGGGTTCGGCGACGCGGTGTCCGCTACTATTTCATCACTCACTATGACGCCATAACTTGAACTATAGTAATCAATAGACACATCATTTTAAAGCTTATTAAATTATCTATAAGTTTTGTAAGGAACGGCACAACCAATAACGCGATATTAAAAAAGATATGATCAGTTGAAGTTGATTTTTGTGGTTCGTGGTGACATTTTTTTCTATAAACTATTTTTTTACTGAAAAACTAGGCCATCTACATAGAAAATATATATGTCATATTTTCTAGAGAATAGTTTTTAGTATTAAATGAGATGAGAATCACAACGATATCTTAATTAGTTTCCAAGTTATAAGCCTTTAACGGAAGTACTGCTCTTGCAATGTTGATAGGGGGGTGGTGGGGGAAGCAAGCGGGGTGGGGTCGGGACTTTGGTTTTTTTGAGTAAGTACTATGTATACTAACATCCTGCAAAAATTCAGCTTTCCCCTAATTTGTTACGACAATGGCCATTTTTTTGCATTCATTGCCTGGGCTACAAGGGTTATAGGCGACAACTGAATGATTCAAGAATATCTAGCAATCACTAACCGGAACTGTTCATATTGAGCTCCATGTACAAAATAGAAACTGCAGTGGGTTACTTAAATAGGTTAGAAATCAGGGACCTTTCTATGTTAGCCTATAGGCTAATATATTTATATCAAATGTGAATAGTTCCGCTAATTGAGCAGGAACGTATCGTGCAGTCTCTTGTTTAGACTATAAACACGATAAATTAATATGGAATTGTAGGTGTAGTTTGAAGAGAAAATTATGTAAGATTTAACAGGTGGCACTCTTATAGGTTATTAGGAAAAACATGATTGAAATAAGAGGGTTCTTTTCCCCCAACAGAATGTTGAAAACTAGTGTGATAATGCCAGTAGTATAATCTGAATTTTCTAACTGGTATAATCTTTCAAATTATGAGATATTTGGACAATACCCTATTCTTATAATCAGAACCTCTAACAACCATGAGGACCTTCAATACTGTCTGATAATTCGAACCTCACGACGCTACATATAGTTTTCAAACATATGACTGATGAGTTAATAACGAACTGAACATAGTTGGGCTAGTACATGCAAATCCATCGACATTGAATAAATTACGTTACCGTTTAATATAATCAGGCACGGCATCATGATTTCTTTCATTGAAGTTATATGATACTGGCAATCAACATATATTGTTTTGAAGAGTGCATACAACCTTCACATTCATCATGTATTTTTGTGTCTTCTTTTTATTGGAATGGAATGTTTAAAATATTTTTCTACTTCCAGTTGGGATTTAAATAACAATTAAATTCTTAAATTTCTCAGTAGATTCAGTAGATTTTTCTTCTTTCAGTTGAAATTGAACTAACAATTAAATTCTTAAATTTCTCAGTAAATTCAGTAAATCTTCTACTCTCAATTGAAATCATTTGATATCAATGAATGAAATTCTTAAATTCCTCAGTAAATTCAGTAAATCATCTACTCTCAATTGAAATCATTTAATATCAATTAATGAAATTCTTAAATTCCTCAGTAAATTCAGTAAATTGTCTACTCTCAATTGAAATAATTTAATATCAATTAATGAAATTCTTAAATTCCTCAGTAAATTCAGTAAATTTTCTACTTTCAATTGAAATTCGGATGACAATTAATTAAATTCTTAAATTCCTCAGTAGATTCAGTAAATTTTCTACTTTCATTTAATCACTTAATTCAATCACAATAATAATTTCTGGTTCATTTTTAATTGGCTCTTCACTTGACGCAGACTACACACCAGGTCCCTACTTGATCCAAGGTCAAGAAAATGAAAATATCAAGAAAAGTACCAAAGAAAACAACACAGACTTTTACCGACAACAGCTATCTCAAAGTGAGATACACTCTTGTCCCCAGAGCTCGACATTCACTTTAACACTAACCAAGTATATGGACAATAAAAAAGAATGTTACTCTACATGCAATAATAAGAAAGAAAGGTGATTATAGTTATCACCAGAACAACCTTGAGGAGGATGGATGGAAAGACTATCTAGCCCCAGTTACAAATATTTAGATAATAAATAAGTAAATAACAAATACGCAATAAATAGATAACAAATTAACTTAATTGATTTATGGCTATCTCTGACTGTGCGCTACCGCTGAAGATGCTGGACTATTAGTCAGTTACTTGTTCCCTGTGTCTCAGGTATTGAGTCAGCAGAGGGCCTCCCCCAAAACGAAACTCTAAGACTTAGAAATTTGAAAGGATCTAGTTTAATTTAAAGAAAAAGATTTAAAATCACAATTGTTATACTGTACTGAACAAATCCAGTTAATGGGTGATTTGAGCTTAGTACTGAATCAGGGACTCACCAACCACCATGTACACTCTTCCAGCCATCCACTCCATCTCCCTGCGGCTGCCGTCTCTAGGTCCGGTTCAGGCGACAGTTGAAAGCAGAATTACCGGCTGGGGATTCCAACTTCACCAAGGAAACCTTGGTTGTGTCGCCATCGCCAGCCGGCCACAGCCTATTCCCCCCTCATCATAGATTTCCAATATCATACGATATCGGGAAAATTTGGGGCAAGAGTCAGCAGTCACAGGATCGGACATGGGATTGTGAAAGAGGTCCATTGTGGCAGGTTTTTTTTTTGAATAGCCAAGCGTTATTCTTTTTAATTCATTGAAGGAGTTTGGTTACTTGTGAGAATTAGTTCACAGTTATGCAAGACTGCTTGTTCAGCTACTAGGCGTCATCATACGACAATTCGGAACTGTTAATTGTTCCGTCTGTGTTGATTGTTTGCGTAATAGTTGTCCCAAAGCGGTCACACCATATATGGCGCATCGGTTCAGTGGTAGCTAGAATTAAACTGATACAATGCATTCTTATATGCTAAGGAACTTAACTCATACTTAATATAGAATACCTTAATTGTACCCACATATATTACACTTTGTATAAAAATTATGTATTGTATGAAAGAGATCGTTCCTCACTCACAGGCATGTGCCCACCCATACAGCACAGGAACATTCCATAAATGTCTTAAATATGTTTCATTGAAACTTAGGATATGTTTCAAAACATATCTGAGACCTCCCTGAAACATTTCTGATAGGTGAAAATGTCCGCTTTTGTGAAACGTTCCATTGAAATATAAATGATACGTATCGAATATATAACAAATGTATGTCTCAAATATATTTCCAATATGTAACTATAAACAACTAGCACAACCATTCAAATATATAAATGATACATATCAAATATATAACAATTATTGATTATATAATTGATTATTAAGTGCATTTTATTTCATTTTAATCTATTAAAAAATTCTCAAAATTCAAAAATTTTAGTATTTTGTATTTTGGACTGAAAACCTTTGTGTTAATTGGAGTGAAAACATAACCTTGTTTGGACTGTGTTATTTATTGAAATTTGGGAGAGAACAGTTTTGGGTTGTTTCTCTCCCAATCATTGCCATGATTTGTGCATGTATGAAAAATAAATAAATAAATTCTAATGAATAATAAGACTTTCATTACTAAGAAAGTTGAATAAATTCTACATCAGATCAAATTAATGCATTTTGATAATTACCATGGTGATCGACATGTGTTGGTTATTCCAATATGGCTTCATCATCCAGATCCAGTTGATGAGTTCAGAATGTGAGAATGAGCAAATGGGCGCATTGGCGCATGCGCAAAAGCACAATCGCACAGCATTGTGGGTACGTTCCACTATAATGTATTCAGTACATTTCCAAAACCTACCTAGAGATACGTATCACTTGATGCTTGAACAATACATATCAGAAACATTTATGACACATATCTCATGAAACGTAGTTTTTAGGTTTCATTAATATGTATCTAAAACGTTTCAAATACTTATTAGTGTGCTATATGGGCATGTGAAGAACCTTCTTCAATGAATCATGTTATGTTAACAAATTGTAATATTTTATGAAGAAGAATAAATATAATTTCAATTTCAATATTCCTCATCAATTGGCTACACTGAACAGCAAGGTTATAGAAAATAAACATGTTACACTTTGTATTCCTGATTCCTCAGTGTAAATGAGATGGTTTTATTACAAGAAAAAAATCCTTACCTGACCTGAAAAATAAAGAAACAGTTTTTAAAAAAGGAGCACCACTGGAAAATACAAGAAGGATTTCACGTTGAAAATGTGGAGAGAGAATAATTGTATATAAGTAGAAGATTATTGAAAGGAAGACTTAACAATTATTTTTGGAGAGTTGCGGATGAATAAAACTTGTTAATTAATTTCGGTGAAAACTCCGTCAAACACCCTGCAATCCTTTCCAGCAGAGGATTTTCTTGTTCCTCCTTGTTTCCTTATTTTCAACCACTCAAAAACCACTACTTCTTATAATACCTTCTCTTCCCCCATATATACCCAACTCCTTCAACCGCCATTCTCCTCTTTAAGCCTTCTCGTCAACTCTCCAAAAACACAAGTGTTTACAAAGCCCAGGTTTAAAAATTATGGACGAGCTTTCTGATTCTTTTTTTATTCAACACTTGAACTCATAAACAAGGAAGATTTGATTCAAACTGTAAAGCCACTGAATGGTTTTGTGGATTTGATATAAGACCAGCAAGGGTATTATATAGCCTATAACGGTTTTGGTAATTCATGGAGTTGAAAAGAGACAAGTTTGCTGTGGTCTTTCAAGTACTTATTCTAGAATGTATTTGAACTTTGTCTTAAATAAAAGCAATGCATTTCACTCCCAAAAATTAAAGAAATCTAACAAAATTATATTACAGATTTGTGGGTGTATGATTTTGTTTAGCGGTTCATTCATACTGTTACGGGCTCTATCTCTAAAATAACACTGACAACACTTAAATATAACACTCGCACTTTATTTACACAAATAATCTACAACACTCTCTGATCAAAATAGTGTGTGAGATATAACTGATCAGAGCGTGTTGTAAATCAGAACAGATAAATCGATAATATTCAGCTAACAAAGATTTGCTGTATTACAAAACATATCAATCTAATATAATATTTTCTTAGATCAAGAATGATTCTGTCATAAAAATTAATCAAGCTTCTAAAGTTATATCGACATGTTAATTACAAATCGGGACTGCTTTCAAAATTTATGTATTAGTGTGATACTACACTTTTATTTTATTGGCTCTATTCTTCAAGATTAAATATACATATGAACTATTAAAATACTCTCTATCAATTTCAAAAAGCGCAATACTTTTTTCGCTAGACACAACTACAAAATTACAGAAACAATGAGGTTAATAATAAGCAATAACATTGGTATGGTATTCAATAATTTGTAGTAAAAACTGGACCTAACATGGCACTGTAGGATGCGGTGCTCATGTTCAAAAATGACATCTAATATCTATCACTCAATTTACCCAAAACTTGCTTAAATCGACATCTACAGAAAATTCACACATAGAGAATTATTCTTAGAATTAACCCTTGAACAAAAAGAGAAAAATAACAAAAGTGATATGACCAAATTTAGGCGAAAAAATTGGACACTCCTCAATTACATAACAAGGCCAAGTACTAAAGTACACAATATTTGCAATAGAAAATGAATTATTGGTTAGGCATTGCTGTCTCACTTCCTCCCTTGTCAGCAACTTTAAAGACACTCCTTCATTTTCTACTACATTTTATTTTATCCTTATTTTTTCCTCTTTTTTATTTTCATCTTTCTCCTCCTACCAATTTCTACCCTTTTACATCGTGTCATTTCTTTTCCACATCGTTTTCTATCATTTCCATTTCCTATTTTATTTTTTTATTTTCCTTCTTCTACGTTGTGGGGGGGGGGGGAACTCGTGGATCCGCTACTGCATGAAATATCGTGGATATCAAATTAATATGGAATATTGAGACAGTTAACATTATTATCATTGGAGTTATTACTAATGTTTTTCTTGTAGATTACGTCTTGGAGACTCCAATTAAGGAGTATAAGACAAGTCAGATCAACAATTATACTCTTATACACTTGTTACCATAATTATGTCAATTCAGTTCGACTTCGACCGGCTTGATGTACAGTTTGTTCCTAAACTTACTTTTCTAGTCAACGCGCGTTTTCTTGTACCTTTCTAGTTTTATTAACAATTTATTTTATAAATCACTTTGAATATGTGGTTATCACTTTGAATACTTCGTAGTTCTGAGTTGGATATCGTTGAAGACAGTCGGTTTGTGTCGAGCTCTCTTATCTCTTGTGATAAGCGTTACTGTCGTCGAAATTGTTTGGAAAGAATTACGGTATTTTCGTGTTTTTACACCCGATTTTTAAAAGTATAATAGACTAATACGGAATATTGATAAGTTTCGTTATGTCAATCAATTGTGCTAAATGTGAAACAAGTGTTCCACGTCAAGAATTCTTGGTCTGTTCGGATTGTGAAGGTAGCTTTCATTATGCTTGTCAGACATCAATAACAGAGAAGAACTTTCGTAAATATTGTCAGCGGACAACAGGACCAAATGGAAGTGTACAGAGTGCAAGTCCAAAGGAACAATGTCGCAAACCGGTGTTACACCCTCGAAGTATGGAGCTGAAAACCCCCAGCAATTGTCCCTCTCACAGGCTGATTTACATGCTATTGGAAATATTGTGAAAGAAATTATTCAGGATGAATTATCTCCATTGAGGCAGGATTTCGATGAGGTAAAAAAATCTATTCAATTTTTATCTAATGAATATGATACTTTCAAGAAGGAACACTCTACACAAAAGAAATATGTTGATGATCAAAAAAATGAAATCTCACAACTAAAAACTGAAAACGAGAAACTGAGATTCGATCTTCATTCTTTGCAAGAGTATTCACTGAGAGACAATGTAATTATAAATGGAATACCTGAAACACATAAGGAGTCTAAATATGAGGTATTCAACAAATTATCAACTACTATTGAAAATAAGATGACCGCTAGAGACCTAAGCACTGGCCACAGACTCCCTTCAGTAGTATAAAAAGGACAGATCTGGGACAACCTTGACCTTTGACCCCGGAAGTGACCTTGAGAAACCGGATGTGGTCAGGAACCGGATGGGGGAGCTGGGACAGCGTGGGAACCTGGGGAACTGGGACAGCGTGGGAACCGGAAGTTGTCCCAGAATTGGTACCAATCCTGGCACAGCGTGTGAACCACTTATCTGACAGGTTATAATTGCCATCCTGTGTGAATCAATTATCTAATGTCCATCCTGTCCAATTAATTAATTTTCTTGAACCGGTATGCCGAAGCTGGGACAGCATGGGAACCTGGGGATCTGGGACAGCGTGGGAACTGGATGTGGTCAGGAACACTGAAAGGGAGCTGGGACAACACCCCAACCCCTCCCACCCTGACCTAACCCCCCCCCCTCCTACCCACACATAACAATCCCCCCCCCACCCTGAAGAAGTTTCCCCTCACCCTGAAAAAGTTTCCCCTCACCCTAAAAATTTTTCCCCCTCACCCTAATAACGTTACCCCTCTCCCTTAAAAAGTTTCACCTCACCCTAAAAAAATTTCCCCCTCACCATAATAACGTTTCCCCTACCCTGAAAATGGTCCCCCTCGCCCTAATAACTTTACCCCTCACCCTGAAAAAGTTTCCCCTCACCCTAAAAAATTTCCCCCTAACCCTATTAACATTACCCCTCACCCTGAAAACATTCCCCCCACCCCCCCCCCCTTCCACTGAAAAAATTTCCCTTCACCCTATTAACGTTACCCCTTCACCCTGAAAACATTCCCCCCTCCCCCCTGAAAAAATTTCCCCTCACCCTGAAAACATTCCCCCCTCCCCCCTGAAAAAATTTCCCCTCACCCTAAAAAATCTCCCCCTCATCCTTATAACGTTACCCCTCACCCTAAAAACGTTCCCCCTTGCCCTAATAACGTTCCCCCTCACCCTGAAAACATTCCCCCTACCCTGAAAAAATTTCCTCTCACCCTTAAAAATTTCCCCCTTTATACTATGTGGGTGGTGGTGGGGAGAAAGGAAAAGACAAGTGTTGTACAATATATTATGTTATTCATTTTCATCGAGCAAAAATTTTAAACACAAGTGTCCACATATATGAGAGTAGAGATCCTCTTGCTTCTGATCATAGTTGTACTTGATCCTTTTTGCTGGGTTCGATCCTCTATGCATGTAGTCGATAAACTCCTGCGGTAGTCTCAGGTTGCCAAAGCCATCAAAGTAGTGGACGATGCCATCCTCCTTCTTCTTCACATAGCACACCCAATGTGTACCAGCTCCATCACTGTTGTCCAGGTTGATGATGCCGCACTCTTGATCCAGTGGTCCGTTGACAGGTAGAGCATCTCGCATGAATACTCCTCGAAATCTCTTCAACTTGAAATGGCAGGCATACTTGTAGAGGTCTGCATCTGTTAGCGCTCAGTCAGGTAGAGCAACAATCATCCTGTGCCGCCACATTGATGGCAACGCAACCCGTTTCCCATCTTCTGACGTCTCAGGTACAGGCCTTGCCGCTTGGTTGCTGCTGTAGTTCTTTTCCTCTGTGCAGCTTTCCCCTTCCTTTGTCGTTTAGCTCCTCCTCCAAACTTTGCTTTGGCCTTCATGATGTTGGTTACCGCTAATGCTGCAGCTCTTTCTGCCAATCCAGCATCTGAAGATGTTACCACACTCCAAGCTCGTTCAGCCAAATCTCTGTCTGCTACTGCTCTGCTCCTTGTATCACTATTCCTCGAATAGGCAATGTCGTGCTGCTTGCAGGCCTCATCAAGTTTGTTGATTCCTGGATCACCTCTTGCTAATCGTTTTTCAAGCTTTGTACCTGGTCTGCAGTACTGGTAGCCGCCAGGAAGATGAAGTTCTATGGGCAGTACGTCTATTGCTTTGTTGACTATTGTACCTGCTGCGTTTGTGATTGCTGAAAGGACTCCTTTTCCTTTATACCGCTTGACTACCCCTGTACAGACAATATTCTTCTTATTTTTCTTCCTATTCATATCCATCTTGGTTGACATATGGCAGTGTACTGAAGCTCATTGGCTTATGTTGCTGCTTGAATATACTCCTCAACATCCATTGGAAGTATATGGTGTTACATTCTTCATGGGAGCAATGTAGCCCCCCTCCACCAGCTCTTCCAGAATTGAGTTGATCTCATTCTCATGTCCAGTGTTGTCAACTGCTCTTAACTGATCCAAAAGTCTCAATCTGTCCACAAGTTCGTTGGGATTATTCCAATAGACATATTCAATCCTGTTGCCATCTCTTGCCACCATATTGAAAGGTGCCACCAGTCCTGTCCCAGTGACTGCCATTTCAGGTTTTTCTCTCATCAGCTCCATGATTGTAGTCCTGTATTTTGGACTATTATAGTTTACAATTCTACCATCAGAACTATAGTTAAACCTGTAGACACTGGTCAGGTTCAACACATTCTTGTAGGTTTCTTTGTCAGCAGATGTCACTTTATTGAGGTCAGGTCGTTTCTTGAAGATCAACTCACAAACTCCAGGTGTGGCATTAAAGACCCTCTCAGCAGTGTCATCATCTGGGTCAGTCAATACAATCCTGTCTCCATCAGGTCCAAAGGTCAGCAGCTTGTTGCCAAGATAGTATTTGTTATGTATAACTCTTGGTCCAAACAACTCATCAAAGTTCCCATCTCTGTTGTCCAGTGATCCTTTGACATATTCCCCTATACTTGTTTCAGACAGCTTGGATTGGGCAAAGCTTTCATCAAATTCTTCCTGTGTAGTATTCAACAACGTCTCAATGTCCTCATCATCATCATTGGCTGGGTCTTCTCCATCTTGATCATCATCATCAGCTGAATCAACTCCACCTTCCTCTTCTTCCTCTTCATCATCTGAAAATTTACTTCTATCTTTCCACAATTTCCGCCCCACTCTTGAAATGCTCTCCACAGGCAATTTTCCTTCTCCTGTTCCAAATGCTTCCATGATTTCTTCTTTGTCTTCTGCAATAGGTGAAGGTATACTGGGTGGGGGCCGTTGTTGTGCCTTAGGTTTTCTTGGCAGATTCAACTGGAATGGGTAAGGCAAGCTGGGTGATGTTGGCGGTGTAGGAGGTACACGACTCAAGGATGAAAGAGGACGCATGAGTGGGGGTGGTGGTGCTGGGATACGTTGCTCCATGATAATGTTTTTAATTTTCTTGAGTGGATCAGTAATTGGTTTAAAACGTTTGATGTGCTCCTCTTCCTCCAATGATCTGCCCAGTATAAACTCTTTATGCTTCCTCTTGATGTCACGTTGCAGCTGGGCTATCTCCATGATGGTTGGAGCAATGTCTTCCACAGTTTGCTTCTTATACTTCGTGTCCATCTCACATATGGTGGAGAAATGATGCTACTTGAGCTCTGCTCATACTTTTATAGTGTCTGCTATATATGTTTACCGAATCATAAATAGCTTTCAGGTAATAGAACACTTTTGTTCAAGATTTTACACAATTGGATGGTGGGATGATACTGTTTGCCATTGACTGTTTGAGCCAAAATGGAACAATTACAACTGGCAGCATTGTGGAGCACTAGTGCCCCACTTAATGCCCCTAGTGTTTCCCTAGCGCACCCCTTAATTCCCCTAGTTCTCCCCTAGTGCGTCCCTAGTGCTTCCCTAGTTC
Source organism: Conomelus anceps (assembly GCA_948455865.1). Classification (NCBI taxonomy): domain Eukaryota; kingdom Metazoa; phylum Arthropoda; class Insecta; order Hemiptera; family Delphacidae; genus Conomelus; species Conomelus anceps. The sequence continues at coordinate 27,804,770 of OX418221.1, read as the reverse complement.
TCCCCTAGTGCGTCCCTAGTGCTTCCCTAGTGCTCCCCTAGTGTGCCCCTAGTGCTTCCCTAGTGCTTCCCTAGTGTTTCCCTAGTGCGTCCCTAGTGCTTCCCTAGTGCTCCCCTAGTGTGCCCCTAGTGCTTCCCTACTGCTCCCCTAGTGCGCCCCTAGTGCACCACTAGTGCGCCCCTAGTGTGCCCCTAGTGCTCCCCTTCCCTGGGTAGTTAGGTCATGTTAGGTTAGGTTAGTTTTGGTTAGGTTAGGTCAGGTTGAGTTATGTTGGGTTAGGTTAGGTCATGTTAGATTAGGTTAGGTTGGGTCATGTTAGGTTAGGTTAGGTTGGGTTAGGTTAGTTGGGTTTAAAAGTGGCGCGCCACTTGCCCGGCTGCAACGTGACATCAAGAGGAAGCATAAAGAGTTTATACTGGGCAGATCATTGGAGGAATTGAATTGCTTGCTGAGGAAATTGTTAAGTACATTGATGACTGAGGAGGTGGCAGATAGGTTTACAGAAAATGTTAGGGTGTGTGCATATTGTATTACTGATGACTGATGTATTAATTGAATTGATGGTTGATGAGATCTTTTAATTACATTGACAGCTGGGAGATGTTTAATCTATCATTTACATTGAAGACTGAGGGAATGATATACTAAATTTAAGGATATATTATTGGTCACTAGCAAGACAGCAGGATGATTACAGTTTAAATTCCCAATACACCTATAATGTGAGCATCTGTCATTTCCACATGCTTCCTAATTTATTTATAGATGGATGTCAATTGAATTGAAATATTAGTGATCTTGTCAACCACAAATAATATGATACCCTATTTATATAATATATACCCTATTTCTCATCTCATTGGTTATCATTCAAATTAATAGATTTGCCTCATCAGTTAGCAATAATTTAATAACATTATTATCCCACTTACTGTTTATCAGAGGTCTTCACAGACATGAAATGGAAAAGGTGGATTCACAAGCCTTCATATTATATTGATACTCTCCAATAGTTCTAATAATCAATTCTATTGAAAGATTAGCTATCCTGTCAGTTGATATATACCTTAACACTGTCATTCCTCCCACCCAGACCTGTTTATAATAGATCCCCACTGTTCAGATATTAGGTGAGGAGTGTATGAAGATCCATAAGCCTTCACATTATACTTTATTTTCTACCTTCCCAATTTGATTTAAATATCAGCTATCTTGTCAGCCACCAGTATTGATATATACCCCATTTCCCATCTCATTGGTTATCATTCAAATTAATAGATTTACCATCTCATCAGTTACCAATAATAGCATTATTATCACACCAACCTGTGTTTCATTAAGAAAGGCTACTTGAGAAGACTGAACAAGAAAATAAAATAGCAGATTTGGTTCTGTGATTTTTCAACTCTTGATTTTCCTTATAAGCAATATGTTGTGATATAGTATAGGCTTAATTAGTTTGAAATTACCTAGGTCACAATAGATTAAATTTGATTTGCAGTTTGAATTATGATAGATGGGCGGAAGGAGTGTTTTTTTCTAATTACCTTGCAGTATAACTCTCATGGAAATTGAAATTTTCAGGATATGTTAGATTAAATTGACTTTACAGATATACCACAAACACGCTAGGTTTAGCTTACCACCATTAAATAATTTCATTACATTTTTTTTCCAATTAATTATTATTGGAAATTTGTATTTGATATATGAATTTGGGATGCCTTGAAATGCTGAACAAGATGGCGTCTTCTAATTCGAATTCCCTTCAGGGGTTAAAATAGCAATACCTTGTGGTATAGTTCAAATTTTTTTGTGATTTTTAGCTCCCGTGAAAATGGGAATTCTTGAGATCGGATAGATTGCATTAAAATTCAACTGGCGTTAAAATTTTTGTTATAACCACCGTTGAAACCATCATTGAACTGAGCCAGAATCGGTACCCAAAAATTTTATTATTATTTTTCACCAATTAATCGTGATTGGAAAATTGTATTTGATACATGAATTTGAGGTGCCTTTAAAAGCCGAACAAGATGGTGTCTTCTAATTCAGATTCCCTTCAGGGGTTGAAATAGTAGATTTGGTTCAAAATTTTGTGATTTTAAATTTCTGTGAAAATGGGAATTTTCGAGATCTGATAGATTGGGTTAAATCAACTTAAACTATACAACTATACCTATTTTAGGATAGGTTTGGATAGTTGACTTAGTTTAACCTTAAATTTAAGGTTAAAGAAAAACTTTACTAAATATTTTATTATTATTTTTCCCTAATAAATCGTGATCGGAAAATTGTATTTGATACATGAATTTGGGATGCCTTGTAATGCTTAACAAGATGGCGTCTTCAAATTTTAATTCCCTTAAGGGGTTAAAAAGTTCAAATTTTTTCGTGATTTTTAGCTCCCGTGAAAATGGGAATTTTTGAGATTGGATAGATTACGTTGATTAAACTTAAACTTACCTATTTTAGGTTAAATTAGGTTTAATTGAATTCTAGGGTTAGTAGTTCTGTTATTGAAACTCTGATAACTGACCACCGTGCTGTTTCAATTTCCATTTCTGAAGCAAGCGTATTTAATAATATTCAGATTGCTACTGAAAAATTTAAAATCGATTATGATAGGTTAAAACTCTTGTTGATGCAGCATGATTGGAGCCCGGTGTATGCAACTGCAGATGTGAATGGTAAAATGTCTTTGTTTTTAGAGGTGCTGAGCTCTTATATTGAACAGTCCAGATCCTCCATCATAGTGAGCCAGAGTCATTCCCGTTTAAAAAAACTGAAACCTTGGATGACAGATGGCCTCTGCATTGCAATCCATAATCGTGATAAGTTCTTTAAATCATTGTCAAGAAATCCTGGTAACATTAGGCTTCGAAGTGCTTTCATCACATTAAAAAATAATATTAGAATTTGGATCAAAGAAGAGAAAAGAAAATATTATTCAAACTTAAGAGATTTGCCAATTAAAACACAATGGAAGGAAATTAATAAATTGTGTGGTCAATCTTCAAACAGAAAGCAAACTATTAAATTGAGAATAGATGGCAATTTAATCTCAGATGAACAAATAGTGGCTAATTCTTTTAATAAATATTTCATTGGTGTTCCTAATAGACTGATTTCCTCAATGAGACAGTTGAATCAAAATATGATTGACAGTTACAGACTGAATTTCAAATCGGATAATGTGGGTAATACTATTTTTATGAAACCTGTTGATTATTATGAGATTCTATCTGAGATTCAGTCTTTGAAGGATGGTAAGTCTCCTGGTCCTGATTGTATCTCCTCCTATTTATTGAAAAAAATAGCTATTCCACTGGTTCCAGTACTACATGATATATTCAATGCAAGTATTGTTACAGGGACTTTTCCTGATGTCCTCAAGATTGCCAAAGTTATACCAATCTTTAAAAGTGGAGATCGATCAGATCCTTCTAATTACAGACCTATATCTCTTCTGTCAGTGTTCTCAAAAATCTTTGAGAGGATTGTCAGGAGGAGAGTTTTTCAGTTTCTGAGAAGTAACAAATTCTTCTATCAGGGTCAGTTTGGATTTCAGGAAGGTTTAAGTACCGAGATGGCTTTATATCATTTTATGATAGGAATATTTTCAGGATTGAATAAAAAAGGTAACTGGAAGGTGTCTGGACTGTTTCTTGATATCAGGAAGGCCTTTGATACGGTTGATCATCACATTTTACTTGGGAAGCTGTTTTCTGCTGGTATCCGTGGTAAGGCTTTGGAGTGGATGACATCATATTTAGAAGACAGAGGTCAGTATGTTTGCATTGAAGGCAAAAATAGTGGAACTCTTAAAATAGCTAATGGTGTTCCTCAGGGATCCGTTCTTGGACCCTTATTGTTCCTTGTATACATTAATGATCTATTTTCCCATAAGTTTAATGGCTATGCTACATCTTTTGCTGATGACACAGCATTCTCGTATACCTCACAAAATATCCAGGAATTGCAACAAATGATGCAGCTTGATCTTGATGACCTTCGCCTCTGGTTCGATTTCAATAGATTAACTTTAAATACTGCAAAGACAAAGTATTTGACTTTTACTTTGTCATCATCTTTTGTGTTGGATGTCCCAATTCTTTATCATGAAAATGGTTGTAATAGTATGCATTGTGATTGTCCTGTTGTTGAAAGGACACAGTCAATAAGATATCTTGGGTTGGTTGTGGATGAAAGGCTGACATGGAGTTCTCATATTATTGGCCTGAAAAAGCACTTACTATTTTTACTGAGAAGATTTTATAATTTGAGGCAGTTCCTGCCTCTAAACGTTTTGCGTCAGCTATATTTTGCTTTTTTTAACTCCAGGTTAGATTATGGAATTGCATTTTGGGCATCAACTTATATTTCCCATTTCAGATCACTCATAATATTGCAAAAGGCAGCGATTCGGATCATTTTTGGTGTTCACCGACAAACTCATTCTTTTCCTCTATTTAGACAATTGAATGCAGTTCCTCTACGGCATATGTATGTTTTTAAGGTTCTTGCACTATTCTACAGAATGAGCGGAAGTTATGATCGATTATTACAAATTGGAATTAATCATACTCAGCAAACCCGTCAACTAACACAAGGATTGGTGAGATGCCCAAAGGTTAATTGTACTTTGTTCCAAAAAAGTTTTCTTTTTCTTGGACCAAGGTTTTTTAATCTGCTTCCAGTTGACATAAGAATGGTCGGGAAGTTAAAAAAATTCAAGTCTAAAATGAGAATTTGGCTCCTGGAGGCTCTACCGGATGATGTTGAAAAATGGTTTACTGTGTTGAGGTGAGTTAGGGGACTTGGTGGCCACATTTCAATAAATGCCTTGCAAAATAATGGGGCATTTGAGTGTCTTGCTCTATATTAAAAAAAAGAATTGTGTGTGTGTGTGTGTGTGTGTGTGAGAGATAAATTTCTTATAATTGACTCCTGCTTGCATTCAAGTGATACACTCCATCACTTTGCAAGCTAGTATTTGTTTCTCTTGTTCAATTATATAAAATGATAATGTGTACAAAATTCTTCTTTGATTCTTTTTGATACTTAATCTCATCTTAAGTTTCTAGTTGATGCTTTTTGGTTCTTGTTAATTTGATTGATCGAGATGTTAGAGGGTATCATTAGAAACAAATTGTTCTGAAATATTGTATGACTGCAAAATTTTTATTTAAGTTTGCTTTTCTTTAATTTTTGTCATGACTGAAATGTTTTATGACTGCAAACGGTCGTCAATTATTTATTTTGTAATATTTTTTAATGTATATATATATATATATATTATTATTTTTTTTTTTTTATATTGTGTATGATATGAACAAGTGAAATAAAAAATTATTCTATTCTATTCTATTCGTTTAGGTTAACCTTAAATTTAAGGTTAAAGAAAAACTGAGACAGTATTCCTACTTTCCCCTACTTAATGATCTACTTGATGATAATTAATTTTTTTTTCATTTATTTATTTTTTTTATTTTATTTTATTCATCGGAGTGTTTGATACATGCAATTGGAACGTCTTGGTGAGCTGCACAAATTTGTGCATTTAATTTCAAATGAAAATTTTTAGAATCTGTTTATTTAACGCTGGTTAGTTAACCCCCGTTAAAATTTAACCGTTATTAGTTAACCACCGTTAAACTGGCCCAGAACTCCCACTCTGCCCTACTTCCAATATAATGCAAGTATCTATCAAGCAGGTCTATGGCTTTAGAGACCGATGATGATAACGAATTTTTAGATAATTGCATCAATGCAGTTGAAGTAGATGACATTTTTACTTTTGATCCAAAAAATTATTCCAGTAATAGGGGAAATAGTACTAACATATTGCACATGAACATACGTAGCATTAGGAAAAATTTCGACCAGTTTTTATATTACTTAGCAAACAGTAAAACTGAATTTCAAATTATTGTATTAACTGAAACATGGGTGGGTGATGATTCCGAGTTTAATTTCAGCATTGATGGTTATAAAATAATCAACAGTAATAATAAATTCACAAAGAGTGATGGACTATGTATATTTATTGAGAATAATATTGATTTTGAAGTGATGAATTATTCAATTGAGTATGCTAACTCAATCACTATCGAATGTAGGATAAATGATGGAGTCTGCACATTGATTGCAGTATACCGTTCGCCCTCTCTGGACGTGAGTGGGTTTTTGGATAGCTTAGATAGTTGTTTACGTAATATTAGAAATGATAATGCAGTTTGCGTTATCGGCGACATTAATTTAAATATTTTGGATGATTCGAATCTAACAAATGAATATCTTGGTGTATTACAGTTGAATGGTTTAGAATCTTATATAAATAAACCGACTAGAATACACAACCAGAGTGCAAGCTGTATCGATCACATTTTCTTTAAAAATGAAACAGGTAAAGTGAATGACATCATGGGAGCTATTTTGAAAACCAACATAACTGACCATTTCATTACATCTATTCATATATATCAAAATCGATTATACAATAAAGAAAATTCCCCTTTTAACAACACTTTTAATAAATTGAACTACAATCTTATATCTGACCTGAAAAAAGAACATTGGAGGGAAATACTTAACAATTCGCTCCTGAATATTGATGATACAGTTGATAACTTAATTGATAAATTGACAAATTATGTAGATAAAAATACACAGATAATCAAAATTCCACATAAACAGAAATCGTTGAAGAAATGGATAACCCCTGGACTGATTATATCTATGAAAAGGCGAGACAAAATGCATAGAAAAGTTAACAAACAGCCTTTTAATTTTGAACTTAAACAGGAATACAAACAATTCAGAAATTTACTCAACACACTTATAAGGAAAGCAAAAATAAATTATTTCAATAGTAAATTGGATGAAAATAGAGATAATACAAGAAAAACATGGGAATCCATTAGAGAAATTCTAGATATAAAAAAGAAATTAGGCAACCGAAAATCGAACCAGATAAATTGAATAGCTACTTCACAACTGTAGGTGAAAATTATGCCAAAAAATTGCTGAATGATATAAATAATATTAGAATACCTATAACTGTGCTTCAAACCGTCCTACTAATTCTTGTTTCCTCAATCCAACCAATAGTGTAGAAATAATAAATACAATAAATGAATTGAAAAATAATGCGGCACCAGGAAGTGATAAACTGACAAGCTCTTGTCTTTAACAGATAGCAAGTTACATCGAGAAACCACTTACATTAATAATAAATAAATGTTTTGTGGAAGGATATTTCCCCAAAAGATTCAGAGTTGCAAAATTAATCACACTACATAAATCAGGCAAATTGGATGACCCAGCAAATTACCGACCCATCAGTTTGTTGAGTAGCATTTCAAAAGTAATGGAAAAACTAATAAAAAAAAGGATACTGAATTACTTGAATGGTAATAAATTTTTTGAATTGAATCAATATGGCTTTCAACCAGGTAGATCTACTAAAGATGCAATTCTGCACTTGGTTGATATTATAAATCTTGACTTCAATAGTAATAAGAAGACACTAGCTATATTTTTGGATCTAGCTAAGGCTTTCGATACCATACCCCATTGCATTCTTCTGGATAAGTTGGAGAACTGTGGTATTCGAGGAACGGTTAAAACTCTGTTTTCTAGCTATCTCAGAGAGAGAACTCAGGTCCTGACATTGGATACTGATATTCGTCAAACTTCAAATTTTGGAGTCCCTCAAGGGACGGTTCTTTCTCCAGTATTGTTCCTTATCTATGTCAATGATCTGCTTAAGTTGAAAATACCAAATTGCAATATATTATCTTTTGCTGATGACACAGCTTTAGTTTTTTCGGCTGAATGAAGTGTATCGTACTGCTAACTTGGGTCTTGAAATTGTCAGATCATGGTTTGATAATCACATTCTTACACTAAATTTGAATAAAACTAAATATATAAGTATCTCTCCCACAAAATCAGGTCAACCGTCTCACTTGCTGGTAATGAAAACTACTGAATATATTAAAAATAATCCAATACTTATTGAAAAAGTTAAATCAATAAAATACTTAGGTATAATAATTGACAAACACATCAAGTGGGACGCTCATCTTAAATATTTAACTTCTAAATTAAAATACTTAATCTACACTTTTTATAAAATAAATCAAATAAAAGACTTGAATATAATTAGGAAAATATATTTTGCATATGCTCAATCATTATTCCAGTATGTAATAGAAGTATGGGGGGGAACCTTTGATACACATTTTAATAAAGTTTTCACTCTACAAAAACATATAATAAGAGCGGCTTTGGGACGAACAAGACGATATCCTAGTAAACTGCTGTTTGATGAACTTGATGTATTCACTTTAAGGCAAACTTATGTTATTAGGTGCGTATTGTACATAATAAAGAACAAACATTCATTTGACAATAGAAACGTATATTACAATACAAGACCGCTATTAACAAATAGATACAACATACAGTATACAAGATTGACAGTATGTAAGCGTCAGTTCCCCAATTATTGCATGGTGCTAATAAACAAGATTCCTGCACACTTTTTAACACAAAGGTTTACACAAACTCTATTGAGAAATGTAGAGGAATGGGTCAAAAGTAAGATACATTTTAAGTTATAGTAACGTTTAGGTTGAGTAATAGTTGCCTATTTATTGTATTTGATAAGTTTTCTTTTTCGTTCTACTGTTGTTTTGCTAAAGATAGTGATGATAAATTTTCTTTTTTGTTCTACTGTTTTTTTTTTGTTTTGGACTATTTTTTTTTTGATTGGTTGGATGCTTGATTTAGTGAATTATTGATGAACATTCCAGTGTAATTTTGGGTAGTAAAGAGGAAAAATTTTCATTTGTAATAAAGGAGATCTCGTCGTTAGCGAACAAGATATGCTTTGCTGATGGCGCCAAAAAAAAAATGTATTAATTGTGTGTGATTGATTGTTATTTACAAGAGTTTGGCAATAAAGAATTTTGAATTTGAATTTCGACCTGTAATCAATTAATTAGGGTAAGGCTCAATTTTTATGTGAAAGTAACTCTTGTACACTATAAAAAGCTTTATCAACTAAATATTTTTTCAATTGCTTTTTAAATATTTCTGTATTTTCAAGACTCTTTAAAAAGTGCGGTAGCTTGTTGTAGAGTTTCCTACCAATATAACTAGGTTTTTGTTTAAGTAAGCTACTATTGTGACTCACCAAGTGATAATCTCCTCGGTTTCTTGTATTGTAATCGTGTACGTCAAGATTTTGGTTAATATCATTCGCCATTGATATTACTGTATGTGCAAATGATATGTGTATTATAAACTTAAAAAACACTTTTAAATGGAAATTGACTCACGTTATGGCGTGACGGCCGTTTTGCTCTGTTGTCTAGAGCATCATCAGACGACCCACAGTACACAGTGTTTTTTAAGTTTATAATACATACTAGTGGAAACAAGATGGATCTTCAACATCATAATTTCGCCGATATGTGTATGTTGTCATTAAATAATCAACAGAGCAGCTCAAATCAATAGAGCAACTTCAGTTCAATATTGCCACTATGGTCTAGAGATAACCAAGCAAAACACTTTGCGTCCGCTACTAGATTTCATGTTTCAAATGTTAACCATTTTCGTCAGCTTCATTCATATTCGATTGGCTCCTTCTGTTCCATTTTTCAATGATCCCTTGTATAAAAATGCTGAACAATGCTTCGCGGAGCACATCCTGTATTGTATATAGGGGGCTCTGTTCTCTGTATCAGTGTGCGCTTGCAATGACGTTGGAAATACGTCTTCTTATATTTCTTCATGAACGAGTTTTCATATTTTTCATTTCCATCACCGTATGAATCATAACTCTTCCAGGTCTCTCAAGCTCCACCCCTTCGCCCACCCTAACGGCACAGCAAAACAGATCAGTTCTTCTTTCCCAGTTTTCACCCATTCTATTATTTTTCGTTTCTTTGCTTTTTATCAACTCTTCTCATGTCTGGTGAATCGTTCTTGCCATTCATCCATCTACTGTTCTTCTATTCTTCTTGTCATACACCATCTATCTGCGAACACTCTGTTTCTGTCGCGAGGAATGAGCGTGTGAGGTGTGAGGTGGCAAGGAGAAGTAGGGGGAGAGGAATGAGGAGTAGGATGTACCGGGATGTAGTGGGAACAGTAGAAGAAAGAGGATTTTGTTCGCCCAATCCATGAAACACTCAAGAGCCTATATAACACAGTGGTGGGGTGGCATTTAGAAATGCAGTACTTTTTCAATTTTGTTGTGTGCTTGTGTGTGTTTGCTCCTTATGCATTAAGTACGTACACATGCACACTTACAAACAAACCCACCCCTCTTTTCAACCAAACTGCTTCATACCGTTTCATTTTCCAGATTGACAAGAAAATATCTGTCACTGATTTTCTTCTTGACTTATTCCATTCACTTTCTTTTTCCTCCTTCTGCTACCTCACCATCATCACCCTTTCTACTTTAGATCAAGTGTGCTCTTCTTTCAAAAGCCAATCTCCCTATACAATTCAAAACCGACGTCTCTCCTTTTTTCTATCCATTCAGTGGAAATCTTCATCTATTTCTGCAGTCCAATCTTCAATAATTGGAAAAAATGAATTTTTTCCTCTCCTCAGAGAATAAAAACGCAATATCACTCTTCTCCCTAACCTATTCCATTGTGACATTTGCACTTGCTTTCTTCGTTGTTTATTCATTTTTTATTGCACAATCCGGATGATAAGCATGGGAGTTCAGCGTGATCGATGTCTTGGAATGATTGCGTATTGAGGAGAACATTGAATTCTTTTTTGATAATGTAATGTCTGGAATACAAAGTTATTCTTCTTCCAACTTCTCCTAACTTTTCCAATTCTTACTTCATAACCAAGTAATATTAGGTTTTCATTTGTGCATTTTAATGTCCTATACTTAGTCTGAATCCAAGTTATGATAAAGTTGAGTAAGTCAAGTTATAATAAAAATTTGAATGATGATACAGTTCCATATCACTTTTTCACTTGATATTGTTGCGGGCTCTATCTCTAAAATAACGTTGGCAACACTTAAATTTATCACTTGCACTTTATTAACACAAATTATCCACAACTCACACTGTTGAGTTATCTCTTACACAAAATAATGAAATCAGAACAGATAAATCGATATTGTTCAGCTAATAAAGATTTTGTTATACTCCTGTACAAAAATCAATCACTAAATGTCAAAAGGCCGATCTAATATTAAATACTGTAATATCTGTTCAATAATTCAAGGAGAAGCGTCTAATACATAACAGTTGAAGCTCTACAAGCACTTATGAGTCACTGTATAAATTGTCAAGTGAGCCTGAATAATAATCTGTCACAAAATACTGTGATTAAAACTATAGACAACGAAAGTTCATTAACACAGTTTGTAATAGCGGCTACGGGATTGCACTGTCCATATTAATGGAAACGGGAACTGTAAGAGTACACTGCCACTTGTTATCAATGTAGAACAACTGAACTAACTTTTACAAAAGTCTTCCCCATTTATACATTTTTCCATAATATAGAAAGAACTAGATAATTATCTCTCTCCATCTTTCTATCAACTTCTATCGAATTCTAAAATAAACAGGTAAGGACACTCGCATTTTCCACAATATTTGATAAGATTCCATTAAATTCTAATTAAACATTCTACAGGTGTAGATAAACTGCAAGGCAAAGAGTGTGTGGGGGGGAAGCAAACAACCAGCCCAGACTAGAAGACTTCACACAAGCAGATAACGCTGAAAATCCTTCTTTCCGTGTCCACAACAATATTTAATTATGAATGATTGTTGAAAACTTTGTTTGTGAATTCAAGCATTACAACGATGTGATAAACTCACTTGCACAATTATTAAGGACCTGGCAGGGCCTTATCAGAATCGTGCCATTGTCCATCCCTTCTTTAGTGCTTGAATGGAAGATTCTAGACTCTTTAAACTTGATGTATAGCTTCCTCACTCTCCAAGTAAGATTGCTATCGATTTTGGAGTTTCAGGGTCGAATATGAAAATAATTATGACGTGGAACCGATCTGCACTCTAGGCTCTAGGTTAGTTTTGGCTAGTAGGAGTCAAACATTGGATAGCTGGTTCATTTCGAATACAAACAAAATTTGTAGAATATCAAGAAGGCTGATGCTTAGCCCAATTATCAATTTTATTTTTAAAGTGCAAGGGTTCATGTTTTTATTTTTGATTGCTTTGAAATCGTTTCTTGTATTATTTTAAATCATTGAATTGAAAAAGAGCAGAGAAATAATATCGAGGCTTGATACTGTTACAGGTTCTATGTCTAAAATAATGCTGGCAACACTTAAACTTATGACTCACACTTTATTTACACATTTAATCCACAACTCACACTGTTCAGTAATTTCTTACAGAAAAATAAGCAATTAAAAAAACAGATAAACAAGTTTTCAATATTACCATAATATTCGATAAGACTCCATTAATTTCTAATCAGACAACTAGAACATTCTACAAAGGTCCAAGTGAACACCATAAAAGTGTCAAAAGCAGAGTAATTAATTGCTTTGAAGTGAACATTTACATAGCGGATAACACCGAGAACCTCTGCTTCTTCTTACTATCTATTCTCACTACACTACCCCCACCTTGGAATTGAATGAAGAATTGCTAATGCCTCCCCTCTGAGATTCATCACCAAGACTTTGTTGTGGACGACCAGCCATGGAACTCAGCTGCTGTCTCAAACATTGTTTGGTAGTCTTCTAGAGGTGTCTTTCCATCATAGGTAGGCAGTCTAGTGTGCTGAGGTATAACTACTGGCTGTTTCTGAAGATCTTCCTCGTTTACTGCCATCATTGACTTGTCTGGGATAACTATTTCTGGAAAACTAGAAGATTTACTAACTTCTTCATTACTCCTTGAAGTTCCAGCACCACACTCCAGCTGCTTAAGTCGATTTTCTATTGCTTTAAAATCCTCCTTCATAGTTCCCAAGTCTTCCTGTAGTCGATCTTGCATGGTTTTCAAGTCTTCCTTCACTTTAGTGACTTCCTGATTCATAGAATCAGCAAGATTTTTCACCTTTTCTGCCATGGCTTCTTGTAATGAATTAGTATTTTCTTGAAGCTCGCCTTTCATTGATGTCAAATTTTCCTGTAGCTTGCCTCCCATGGATGTCATATTCTCGTGTATTTCACCCTTCAAGGATGCGAAGTACTCCTGGAGCTCGCCCTTCATGGATGTGAATGATGAAATCAGTTTCGAATCTGAATTCTCAAAGAGGTATGTAGCTGGGTCTTCTCCTTCTGTCACTAACGCCTCACGAAAACGGTCTTGTAGAGTAGACTTTTTCCAGATGTATCTAGATCACGGTTCTCTAATTCACATTTGAGATCGGCCACTCTCAAGTCGCACAATGTAATCTTTAATAAAAATCGAAAAATCCCACTTCCAACACCAATCGTTATGGGTTCTATGTCTAAAATAACGCTGGTAACACTTAAATTTATCACTCACAATTTCTTTACACATTTAATCCACAACTCACACTGTTCAGTAATTTCTTACAGAAAAATAAGCAATTAAAAAAACAGATAAACAAGTTTTCAATATTACCATAATATTCGATAAGACTCCATTAATTTCTAATCAGACAACTAGAACATTCTACAAAGGTCCAAGTGAACACCATAAAAGTGTCAAAAGCAGAGTAATTAATTGCTTTGAAGTGAACATTTACATAGCGGATAACACCGAGAACCTCTGCTTCTTCTTACTATCTATTCTCACTACACTACCCCCACCTTAAGATATTGTTTTGTCCCAGAACAAAAGCACTTATGTTGGTTTTGATCTGTTCTGGTTACTGGCTGGCTCCTCATTGGTCCTCTAAGGATTGTAGATGCACATGGTAATCTGGATACCAGTGGATTTGAACACCTCCTCCAACATTGGCTTCACAATTGTCCAATCCAGGCCATCATATCAAAACTGGTACTGTATTTCAATTAAATATATGATTTCACTCATTTTTACTGGAGATAGGCTACTGGAGGAATGCATTTCACTTCTGAAAAGAAGCTTCGTCAGCCTGCCGCCAGGGGCATGTTTTGTTGAAGTTAGGATGAGAGGCCATTATATAGTTGAAGATTGCGTTGGATTTTCATTATTGTGTCTAGTAGTTGAGTAAGTTGATTCTGTCTTGTTTATGGAGTCTGAATATTTCATATTGTTCCAGTGTATTTAGTTTGTGGTTTTTTGGAATTTGTGTAGAATTTCCATGTCAGTTTGAATGTTATTGTGTGAATGTCCAGTGTTGATTAAGGGATGTGTAATGTTGAGTCAGAGTTGGAATGTAGTGCTTTGATGTGTTCTTTGTATCTTGTATTGAATGATCTGCCTGTTTGTCCTATGTAGTTTTTGGGGCAAGTGTTGCATTTGAGCTTATATATTCCTGGTTTCTATTATAAAAACTGACACTGTATTTCACTTTTATATATTGCTTTACTCACATATTGAAGATGCTTGAGGGATGCATTTCACTTCTGAAAAGAAGCTTCGTCAGCCTCTGAGGAAGAAGTGAAATGCATACCTCAAGCATCTCCAATATAAGTGAGTGAAGCAATATATAAAAGTGAAATACAGTGTAAGTTTTAATATTAGATTGTTCATTAAATATTTCGTCATGGAAAACACCACAGATTCATAGTTTTTTTAATTTTTAAATTGTGACGTCTTTTGATGGAGCTGGTGCTTTTTTTATTCATAAAATAATTTTTTCGTGTTAATAATGCCCGAATGAATCCGAAACCTGTGTTTTTTTAATGTGTAGATGATAATGATGTTCATTGTATCATCATTCACCTCATTAACCACGCACGCACATAAGTCCCACACTCATATCTAGTCTTCATTTGCTAGAAAAATATAACTCTTTTCTTTAAACTAGAACGAAGGCAAGGTTATTTGGTTATTTTCTAAAACTGGTTCTCTTTTGTATTGGAGAATCCGCTAATATTGATCTAAATCTACTTGAGCAATCTAGTAATTTATTCCTGGTATAAGTCAAACCAAAACTTGATGATTATTTTAAAAATTCAACTGCTCATCACATGGATTTGCATTTTATTCCGTTCTCATACAAAAGTTGAGAAATAGGAGTAGTGCAATCAAACACGACTCTGTTAATAATTGCTTATTAATTTTGATATTGGAAAGCAGAGTATAGAGGGTTTGAGAAGGGAAGGAGAGAAAGATGAGCTTGAGAGGTTTTGGCTTTCAGGGAAAGAGATGATTTGGAAGCCGTGTGGGATGAAACAAAATAGGTAGGAGGCCAGGGAATGGCGAAGTATCCCTTTTACAGTTTTTAGTGGCTGTAACATTATCGTAATTCCTTTGAAAATATTCCTCACTCGTTCGCTCCGCAAGAATTGGGATTACTCTTGTTACATTCACTAATGCTCACCAATAGCTTGCGAATAGGCTATATGGTTGGTACGTTGATATTCATGTGGGAGTTGTTACATTAGCACATACTTTCATGCTTCATGACGTTGGGGAGAGTGCTTTTATGTTTTTTTGCAATTGTTTGTTACGAGTAAACGACTTAGTTGAGTGGATAAGCTCAATTGAAAAAACAGTCTAATATCAGATCACATCTTCGAGGATTCAATAACACTGTTGTTTATCATTTCCATCTTTTCAAATTTTGGTTTTTCACTATTGTTAAAACATCAAGTACAGTTCCTATTCAGAGAGTCTTATTTTGCTGAATTATCAATACTTCGGTGTTGTATTCTGAATTAAACCCCCTCCCATCTCAAGCACTCTACTGTGGCGAGGTCTTGCTCATGTTCATCTACAGCAAGTACTCAACCTGGGCTCTGGCCATGCCAGTAACTCGAGCAGGAGACTTGAAGGCCTAATCAATCTGCTTGCAAGGGGGCATCCACGCTTTACCACTGACGTCTAGAACTCTTGCTGTTAAATCGGCACAGGTATCTTTTATCTTTCTGGTCAAACTCATGTATTTCCAAATTGTGTTGCAGTTCCATATTGGTCCAGCAAAACAATCAGTTACAAATTATTAGTAGTGTTGACATGCAAAAGACAAGTTCATATAACTGACAAGAATGAATAAATTAGGGTTATATATGTGCAAATAATGAGAATAAATAAGAAAACTTTCACTTTAATAACGTTTTATACGGAAAATATAGAATGGGATTCGAATGATTTTTATTCAAAGCTATTCTGCTACTTGGATTGAACAGTATATTGTGCAGACGACACATCACACGGACAGCTGTTGTCACTAAACAACTTCCCCTCAATACTCACCACTGTCGGGCAATCCCCACCATTAACCAGAAAGATTCCTGTGCCGATTTGACAGCAAGACGTCAGTCGCTTTACCAACATACGAGGTGACATCAAAGTTTGTATTAAAATAAGGATCGCTTACAATCAGTCCAATATCGATAATTGCTTGAATTGAAATTATTAAATTATTGATTGGGCCCGTGATTAGAGGCCTCCTCCTCTGAATGATTTCCTTTCAACTTTTGGACCACAGGACCATAGAGGATAATCAGGACTAGCAAGATCTCTACCAAAGTGTCATGTTGACCTGAATTTTGGCTCCTTGATTTTCAATTTTATTCTAGTCAATTATTATGACTATTATTTCAGTATAAAGTTCCTATTTTTGTGGTGTTTTCCATGACGAAATACTTAATGAACAATCTAATATTAAAACTGACACTGTATTTTTCACTTTTATATATTGTTTTACTCACTTATATTGGAGATGCTTGAGGGATTCATTTCACTTCTTTTCAGAAGTCATGAATCCCTCAAGCATCTCCAATATAAGTGAGTAAAACATTATATAAAAGTGAAATACAGTGTCAGTTTTAATATTAGATTGTTCCTATTTTTGTTAAATGTTAAATGCTCTTCTAGTCTGCTAACTTAAAAAAAAGAAAGTCTATGATAAAACCAATGTGAAAAAGTCGTCCATGAGGTGTCACCGAAGTAATATGTGAGAGTGGTCGACGTGGTGGGGGGGGGGGGGTTTGGTCAATGACCCACTTTCTAAATATCAATTTATAAAAAGTTATTGCTATTTCTTTTAATATGAAAGGAGACAAGTTGATTCGGTGGTTTGGATTCTTTTTCTTTTGAGTAATGAATGAACTTTAAAAAATGATGCCCCCCTTGCAACCACAAATATAAGTGTTACTGATATAAATGTTGATATTCAATACTTACTTATCAGTTTATTGCCGTTTTAAACTAATGAATAATAAGACGAAATTGTCACAACCACATTTATTAAAAAATATTGAGAAACTAGTTTCGGTTGTTATTACCAATCTCAATCAAACTAAAACTAAAGTACAGAGAAGCTGAATATAAACTGAACATGGAATGATACTATTGGCTATTAGCGAGACAGAGGCTGACCTTCATCGAAGGTTGTGATTGGCTGACAATCACTGGTGGGAGAAGTAACAAGCAAAAATACGAGTCAAATCAATAACATTTCACTATTACCACATTACTCATTATTGTATGATTCGGTCTGATTGGTCATAATTATGATGGAATACCCGTCCACAAAAAAAAAAATGAAATATTGAGCTCATTCTAATATATTGTTGTGACACGGAAAAAAAGGAACCAGAGAGTATCGAAGAAGAATAGAGCAGCCTACCTTCGTGAAGCTGGCCCCACCCAAAACGGCAGAAACAATAAGTTGTATATCATGAGATTCTTTCGAGTTTCTGCTATTCAATGCAGCAAAAATAAATTTTCTGCTGTTTTCAGGAAAAAAGTTATTCAACTTTAAAAAAACTAATTACCCACTTTGCAAAACTAAATGAAACACATATAAATAATTTCTGCTGAGTTTCTGCTATTAAATGCCACAAAAATAAAATTTCTGCTGCTTTCAGAGAAAAGGTTATAGCCAATTTAAGTTTTGGGTTAATGAAACTTAATTCGCTGTAACTCGGTTAATATACATGTTACAATAACGGGCTAAGTGTCAATCTTTACTACTAAGCCATGGCTACCGAATGACACCAACTGCATAGCCATAATTAGCTACACCGACAAAAATGATATAGTGAAAACTATTTTGCCATTTAAATCAATGTTTTTTTTTACCAGCCCCACCCACTTCGAAATGATTATTTCAAAATATGTCATTATCTTCAGCTGAGTTTCTGCTATTCAATGTGACAGAAATTAGAGTTTCGGCTTCTTTTAGAACAAATTTATAGCTGATTTAAGGTCGGCAGTATGCTGAAACACATGGCAGGGTCGGGCATAGCAGGGCAGGGCTAAATAATAAATAATAAATAATTAATAATTAATAATAAATAATAAAAATAATAAATAAATTATGAATTATAAAATATAAATTATAAATTAATCATTCCACCATGGCGCCCAACGGTAAATAAACTGTAACTCAAAGGTGACTAAAAGGTCTAGAAAAAGATAAACAAGTGGAAGTCGTATGCCAATGCAATCGGTCACAACACAACACATTCAAGACGACAACGGAATCCCCAAAGTTACTCCCGGCCGCTCAGCCGAGAACGGGAAGGCTACCGCCCCACGCATACCGCCCCATCATTCCTCGCACGCGCGCTGTTGTCACGAGCGCACGTAAAAACATTGACTTGTTCAAACTACGGTTCTAAACGAATACATATAAAAAGAAAAAAAAATGCATTGAGTAGGGAATTAAAACCCAAATATATATATATATATATATATATATATATATATATATATATAATCGAAATACCACTGATATAACCACTAGGATATAATTATTTTGGTTTATATCTGGGAATTCGCACATCAAATTCTGAATCTAAATAAAGCAGCTGATTCACTTGTCTATCTATATAAATAAAATTAGAGTTTTGTCTGTACATTTATCAGAATTGTATATTTTTTGGTTATTTTTACGTTTTATACATTAAATAAGCCGAAAATAGTCTTATCTCACTTTCTGTCTGTCTGTCTGTCTGTCACGGCCGCAAAGGTATTTTTCGCGGCCTTCTCCTCAAAAACGAGAGCATCGATCGGGATTTTAGTTATTGAACAGTATTGAAAACATTATTGACAATGTCTTTAGCTATAAAAAACTAAATTAACTTTTTTTTCAACAGAATAATAAACGTTTAAAAACCAAGTATTGGGCGATTTTGGATACATTTCTTCCAAGTTTTATTACCACATAAGAATAAGAACAAATCATGTAATTTATCATGATATATCAATCAGCTGTTCTCAAATATAAATGGTGGGCCCTTCGCGGCGTTATTTACGCTGTCTGCAGACTTGTGTAGTCGGAGCATTGCAGTCTTTTAGGAAACATATGTCTGGTGAATTAAAGCTCATCTTATGTTTTATCAATTATTTCTTTGTTGAAAAAAAAACAAAATTTTCTAATTTCAATTTATCAAAACAAAAATTAACATTTTAGGAAGGTGCGGTTTGTGCTAGGCTCTTGGGAATTCGCCAGGTAGCACTATTATTACCACATGAGTCATGAGAACAACAACAAATCACGTAATTTATGATGATATATCGATCAGCTGTTCTCAAATATTCTCTCTGATAACTGTCACTGAATTGTTTACGTCCTAAGTTGTTAACTAAGCTGCTAACAACTTCATGATCGTTGCTATCAAAAAAGCCGAAACATATTTAGTCGTATTTCTAAACATAATCCGTATGAAGGACGGGTAGCTGCTAGTTACCACATAAGAACAAATCACGTAATTTATCATGATATATCAATCAGCTGTTCTCAAAAAATATTCTCTCCGATACCTGTCACTGAATTGCTTACGTTCTAAGTTGTTTACTAAGGGCCCGTTCACACGATACAGTTTTTGTGCGGTACAGTAAATTTACTGTATCAGTTATTTTGCAGTGCTTTCGTTTGCATGTACATTTCATATTGTATGCTCACACAATACTGTTTCGACTGTAATTATTGTATCGCTAAAATCAGCTGTGCTGCAAAATAACTGTATCCGTATCCAGTGTATTGTACCGGTAATGGATATGTTCAAACGATACGCTTATTACGCTGGAAGCAGTCTTCAGATCGTCAGCATTGATCTTCTTCATTGATATTCTTCAGCATTGATCTTCTTATTAGTGAATTCCAGTGTCCAGAAGTGGAAAATATTAATTGTGAAAATTTAATTTCTCTAATATATGAGAGACCCGCCTTGTGGGACAAGATCTAAGATTAATATAAAAATAAAGAGAGAAAAATGTGTGGAGTATTGAAACCAGAACTTGCGTACTTTGATCAAAATTTAAGAGAAACCTTCAGTAAGAAACTTATTTCAAAAAATCTTACACAAATAAAAAAAATCCTGGACTGGAATAAATAAAACTGAACTGGAAGCGCAATGGAAGAAGGAGGAGAGCATAGCAATAAGCAGCAAAGCCGGACCGTGTGAACATCACAGTTCAGTTGACGCCGTACAGTAAAAAAACCGTACCGCACAAAACTGTATCGTCTGAACGGGGCCTAAGCTGCTAACAACTTCATGATCGTTGCTATCAAAAAAGCCGAAACATATTTAGTCTTATTTCTAAACATAATCCGTACGAAGGACGGGCACAATAGCTAGTCTTGAATACTTTTGAATGTCTCGCATATTATCCAGCTGATTGGAGCATGCCTTTCTATCAAGTGTAACAAAAAATATCGTACATTACACGGCTGGAAACTTTTGCCGGTTCTCACATATTCACGTTTCTGCACTCGGCTTTCGCCTCGTGCATAAACTATCATATGCTCGATCGGCAAAACGTCACTTTTCAGCCTAGTAACGTAATATACTAATGCAGGTTGATGACATCTGCAGCTAGAAATTTGAAATGCAGCTAGAAATTTAAAATGCAGCCTCATCCAGTGGGAGGTGGCAAATAATAAAATCAAAAACCTAGCTTCCACCCTAATAGTCGTAGGAGGTTTAAATTTGAAATGTTCATTGAGAGGTGGTAAGTAAGGTCTTACTGTGTAAGTAAACAACGAAGGAGGCTTCTCTGATCAGCTGGAAGAGCCCTAGGACTAACGTCTTCCCTAATAGTCCTAGAAGGTTGAAATTTGAAATGTAACTTCAGTGGGAGGTGGCAAATAATAAAATCAAGAATTTTTTATGAGAACGCAGCAACGCGCGCGTTGGGCCAGCTAGTTAAGGATATATTTCGTTCTATTTAGTACTTCCAAAAAAACTTTTTGTACTTCAACCCCAACTGAGTAATCGATTTTTTTAGATGTTCACTTTCATTCATCATAGAACAGCTGATTCTCGCATCTTATTCTTATACAACTGCTGTTTGACGTCACATGCTGCCAGCCATAGGGCCTTATTAGATGAGGCAGCCAAGTTGCGCGACCAGTCGAGCAGCCAGTCACTCACCCCGTCACTGGGCATTGGCTCATATGGAGCTTATTAGACGAGAGCAGCCAGTCGGGCAGCCACGTTCTGGGCGACCACTGGCTGCTCAGTCTGGTCGCCCTCCCGTGTAACATATGGAGCTTATTACACAAAGGCAGCCAGTCGCCCATCGCCACACAGGAGTTCCGTCAGTCACAGGCCATCACTCAGGAAGAAGGTATCGCTACGCTTTTTATCGTTTTTCTAGTGTTTTGCATTATGTATACAAGTGTTCTAACCCTAAATATGTCTCAGGATTGTAATACGAGTGAAGTGAGTGATTACATACGGGTTAATTATACATATTGTTTAAGTATGTACTGTTGTTTAAATACATACTATACGGTACTATCATACTTATATATTATATACATTCCTACCTTGTGATGAAAACTATTATTAGGGAGACAGAATTTATTAATTTAGAATTCCTTTTAAGTTCTATTAATTTATACTGAAGACTTCCGCAATGGCGGACATTGACAACAGTAGCTGATGGAAATTGATGAATGCTACACTGTACAAAAATATCAGTCACCACCGGGAATCGAACCTCGGACCTCCAAATTGCAGGTCAGGCGCCTTAAACACTAGAAAATAGTGACCTGTTTGCACAGCAGCATTCATTTTTAAACTTGATTTCCATAACCTATTTAATACTGCTGTCAATTTCCGTCATTGCAGAAGTCTTCAATATAAATTAATAGAACTTGAAAGGAATTCGAAATTAATAAATTCTGTTTCTGTATATTTGTCAGTTTGTTAAATTTTCAGTCACTTCAAACTTACTTGTGTATTATTAGGGCTTAAATTGATTTCAACTTTCTGGCTGCTCTACAATGGTCGCTCTACTGGTCGCTCTGTTCGACAGCCAGTCGCACTGGTCGCGCAACTTGGCTGCCTCGTCTAATAAGGGCCATAGATAACACAACACAGAGCGTGATAATTATTTCCAGTCTGTTGTGGAGGTTTTCTCATTCATTCTCTCACTCTCTCTCTCACTCGCTCGCTCACCCACATCCTTTTCATTCTTCATCTTTCCATATTTTATGTCTCTGTCTTCATCACTACGTCCAATCCTTTCTCACTTCCCCATTTTGTTGATCAGCTTCGGCACAGACTTTACAGACCTTCCCTCTGTTACACAGCCTTTATTGTCCATTCTTTATAATTTGCAAATTTTCTAAAGAGCAGATAATTGCAGATTGATTTTTCTATTATATTATAAGCGATTTTTGATAACGCTTTGTTATGTTTCAAAATAATAATTTGGTTTGAAACATTTTCGGAGACTTTCGGAGACATTGTGTCATTCCTTATGTGTCCGAAAATGTGCTCTTGGTGTCCAAAAATGTTCTCTTTAATATCCCAATTTAAAATTCACTTGAATTGCCGAACTGAAACCATAAAATTTTTTTTGCAGTAGTTTTTACACCTCTAATAGAAATATGTTCGTTCTATTACCTGTATTCCATTCTTCCACAGAAATAGCTATCATCTGTTCCTATAATACAAAAATCTTTGTCGCTATAGCTTATTGCCTAAATTATGATTGCTCACCTTTTTATTTATTTACAAAGGCAACTTTGATCAAGTATTTTAAAAGTGATGGTGAGGGGTTGAGTGATAATACAGTCTTATTTATTTATGATGTTCTGATGGATGAAGAAGAGAGAGTGAGAAGTCAGAGATGGGATAGAAGTGCAGTGTCATAGTACAACTAAAATATATTGTTTATTCTATTCTAACAACCTACTTGCTACTTATACAGAAAGTCTAGTCAATATCAATATTACTTATACTATACTTACAACTATAAACATTTTTATTTTTATGAGAATTTTAAATTCAATATATCTGAGCTTTGAAACTCTTCAATAGAGTAAAAGGCTTTTTTTTTCAACCATAGTTCTAATATAATTTTGAATTTATTTAAAGGGACGGTGTGGGAACTAGGGTGTAATTTATTAAATAGGTCCAGGCTTAGATGAATGTGGCTATTGTGTGTCTTGGAAAGTCTAGAGTAGGGAATGTCAATCTTTTGCTTATTTCTAGTATCAAATAGGAAACAAATGTGGAATTTAAAGCCTAAAAACGTATTCTTATACATATTTGAGCTCTAAAATATGCTCAAGCTTTTTGTATTTATGTTAGCTAATAAAATAGTTTTTCATTTAAAGTTTATTGTACCTGGGTGAAATAGGACCCAACCATAGTATGTGTTTTTCCTTTCATTTCCTTTAGCTACACAAAGAAAATTGATTAAAAGTCAATGTGATTATTTAATGAGCTAATGAGCATGATGTTCAGTTAAATAAACGTATAATGAAATCAAAAATAAATCAAATGTTCAATGCGAATTTTTTCTTTATGGTTAGGCTCTATTTTTAACATGTAAGTTACGAAGGAATAGCCAAAAAATACTCAGATTGTTACTCAACAATGTAATGGATGTAAGGATGTACACATCCTTCTTGTTTATTCTTCTAGTTAGCAATGACACAGATTAAATTTATTTCTCGCAAAAACTATACATACATAATTATAAATACATTTTTTTTTAGGGGGGGATCCATCTTGAAATTTTTGGGGGATATATCCCTCCCATTCCCCCCCCCCCCCCCCTGGGACCGCAACTGCCCAGTGCCCACCAGCATCTTGTGGCCTTTGATGGGTCAAAGCCGAGGCAATTAGGGAACCTTTGTTTATAAATGTAGAAATTTGAAATATTCTGGGTGCAGCCTACTTGAATTTCTACTTCACATGACTATACTGGAAATAAAAACGGGCCCGAAGGGCCCGCGCCGCCAGGTGCTCTAGGGTCTGTTAGGCTTCTAAGAAGCCTAGAGAGTTCTAAACTGGATAAAAAAGGGGCCCTTGAGGCCCCTAGTTAGACAATTTGTGGCCCTTTATTAATTTTTTTTGCCACTTTGCTTACATTCTATAAAATGATGTGGCCCCTTGACGTTGAGTTGAGGCCCAAGAAAACTTGCCTTGTTTGCCCCATCCCCTCTGTAATCTTGATTTTTTTTTTTTTAGTAGATTTAAAATATTAAAATTATTAAAGTATTTTTTCTAACTGTAACAGTTCACGTATGAAAAAATTTTACCTCCAGTAACCAATATTATCGTTATTTTCAATGATGCCTCCCTATTCGTTTTTTGGGCCTCTTTTACAGGCTCAAGAAGGGGGCTTTGTAACCCGGAACCCCCCCCCTTCACAGCTTACTACGCGAATGCAAGATACACCTGTATTACTTTACAAATCCTCTCATTATCCATTGGACTAGCTTAATTTTATCATTTTCAACAGTTTCTTCTTTGTCGCTGCTGTCTTCTTGAGTGACAGGTTCTCCTTTTATATTTAACACATATAAAAATATTCTCAGTTTACGATTGAGGAGAATGCTTCTAAGTCTGAAGCTACAAGGATTTCATCCAGCTCATAATACATGCATTCTGCAGGAAGTTAAAAATTTCACTAGTAAATAAATAAGCTTCATAGACATATAATTTCAGCTGTAAATGAGATAATTTGAGACATTTTTATGATATTTACTTAGAACTTTGTAGAATATTTAATTAGAACCTCATGGAAAATGTATGGAATATTTTAGAACGTCTTATCTATCTCCTTGTTTAGAATACCATCAAAATTTTTAGAAAAATCTCCATCTTTCTGGATTTTGGAAAAACCTATAAGGCAAACGCTTAGGTGAACATTAGTCAGTCTTGTTTGAAATTTGTTGAGATAACAAGTAATGTGACAGTTCCCGTTTCCGTTAATACAGACAGTGCAATCCCGTTGGCGCTATTACATACTGTGTTAAATGTTTAAATGTTGTTTCAGTGAACTTTCGTTGTTAAATTATATTGTGACAGATTATTGTTCAGGCTTACTTAATAGTTTATACAGTGACTCATAAGTGCTTGTAGAGTTTCAACTATTATGTATTGGACGCTTCTCCTTGAATTAATTTACAGTTTATTGAACAGTTATTATTTAATATTAGATTGGCCTTTTGACATTTAGGGATTTAGTGATTGATTTTTGAACAGTAGAATAGCAAAATCTTCATTAGCTGAACTTTGTCGATTTATCCGCTTCCGATTGCATTATTTTGTGTAAGAAATAACTGATCAGTGCGAGTTGTGGATAATTTGTGTTAATAAAGTGCGAGTATTGTATTTAAGTGTTGCCAGCGTTATTTTAGAGATAGAACCCGTAACAATATTGTTTAATACCAATGTTGAAAAAATAATTTGATCTTTGATGTTATTCAGGAGTGTCAGTTTTTAAATTACCCAGTAATTGAGTTGTAAACATTCATAATAAAAATAGCAGAACTCATCGCTGATTGATTAGAGTATGAAGGTATAATGCAACTTAATTTTTTTTTTTTTTTTTTTTTTTTTTTTTTTTTTTTTTTTGAGGATGAAGCCCACATAGGTCTGAGACCTGTGCGTGGGTAATGAGTTGGATGATGGTGATTTATGAGTTGGACCTACAGTTTTAGGTGGGTTCCGAACCACCGGGAAGTGATTTTCAGCAGAGAACAGTGTCTTTTTTGCTGGCCAATCTAATCGGTCACCGTTACAAACAGGACCTACGAGAACGCAGCTTATCTATCTGATTGAACAGATACCTGCTACGGCTCGCGGCTATCACTTCCCTTTTGTCGAATTTCGTGGAAGTGGAAGTCGAATTTCTTGGAAGTGGAAGTCTGCTGTAGAAAAATTCAATAACATCACTAACAATAAGACTTTCAAGCTCGTGTCAACCCATTCTCAAAAATGCTAAGTTTCCAAGCCAATCTATTGTAATTGCTATTTTTGTGTGTTTTTGTCAT
Source organism: Conomelus anceps (assembly GCA_948455865.1). NCBI lineage: Eukaryota > Metazoa > Arthropoda > Insecta > Hemiptera > Delphacidae > Conomelus > Conomelus anceps. Next base: position 27,778,418 of record OX418221.1, on the reverse strand, counting down.
TTTCGTTACTAACAAGCCAATATCTGCAGAAGTTTTAATGGTTGTTCAAACGTGAATGTAAGGCCGATTGTCATTTTAGTCAATCGATACCCGTTCCAGAATTCAAAGCGACTGCTTTCCCATTTCGTATATTATTTGGGAAGCCTCAGCTCAGACATGGATCGAGTACGCTCGTGCTAATGACTCGAGCGAGCATTGAATGAGCGTTCTCAATCAATTGACTGAAGTATCAGCCATCAGTTTTGATTGACAGAATCTTCTCGAACTGAAGGATCCACTCCACCATTCGGCGTCTCATTGTTGCCATTGAAAAATGAGGGATTTGACAATGATGCTTGCTCTATCACTTCATTGCAGCTTTCTCCTACCCATCAATATTTCCATTTTTGGAGCGTTGTTGTTATTGTTGTAGCTGAGCTCAAGTATGCGATGATATTTTTTTCTCAACCCAGCTGTAACCCTCTTTGTTCCACGCTGCTTATTCTTGTCACCCTTGTTTATATAAGAGAATGTTGCATGAAAAGATATCACCCCAATCCACTCATTCTCGTTTCGAGTTCAGTTTCATTCATAATGTCATTTTTCGATAATTGCCTGTCAAGATAAATAATAAATATTTATTTCCTTCCTTCAAAAACTTAAAGAAACCAAAAAATACATGCGTATAAAATATTAACTTCAAAACTAAAAAAACTACATAGATATCTAGAAAGAGTGAGAAGTAGATGGAAATTAACCAACTCAACTATGGTAACCCATGTACTAGAGTAGGTGTGAGCAAAATTTGGGTGGGAGTGCAAATACCTTGGGTAAGTGAGCTCACATATTATCTGAAATAATGTTCTCTATGCGATGTCTTCCTGTATTTACTATCCATTTTTGAACCAGGTGTTTGAATTTTCTTGGGTGTGTTATGTCCTTGATATTTACGGGAAGCAGATTGTGCAATTTTGGTGCTAGGTGGTTGAAGTGTCTCTGATATAGCGCTTTCCTAGCAACGTTAGTGAGAAGAAGGTTTCTATTCCTTATGTTGTGGCTGTGGTTCCTATGTTGGAAGTTTTCTGTATTTTTGTGTTATGATAATTTATGAGATTTCATTTCTTGATTGAGTTATGATTTTGAGTATTAATAATCCACCCAAATACACTATATGGAATGCTGTTATAATAATGACTGGGAGAATTGGAAGGGCTGACAGTTTTAAATAAATCGAATAATTTAATAAAGCTTTATCCATAACATATTTTGGATTGATTGAATATTTTTCAAAGTGAAAATTTAGAGAATAAGACAGTTTATTATTTTTTTTTTTGTAGAATACGTCTTGGAGACTCCAGTTAAGGCAGATAGGACAAGTCAGATCAACAATTATACTCTTATACACTATAGTTACCAATTAGTTACTTTATCAATTAGTTGGGGTGAGGCTTGATTTTGATGAGAAAGGAACTATTGTACTCTATACAAAGCTTTATCTACTAAATATTTTTTCAATTGTTTTTTTAAATATTTCTATATTTTCAAGACTCTCTATCAAACAAAACCGTTTTCTTTTAACTTCATAGGAGCTGTTTAACTCATTACAATTCCACAGAACAAGCTTCAAGCTTTAGACTTTAATTATTGTTGTCATTTGTTTCTTTGACATTTGAATAAAGTAATGGAAATTTTAATCCAGTGAGTTCCAGACTATTTTCTAGATTATCTAGAAAATTGTTACGACTGATAATGATTGATGATGATATTCAATCTTTGAATTCTTTCTCGCCTAATCTAAATTAAATAATCAAATGAAAATCCTAGCCTACACATCAAAGAACGGATTCCCTTCAATCATTTTGTGAATGTAAAAATATTAATGAGAGTTTTGATACTTTATATGTGATTAAATTAATACTTTTGAGGAAAATTTTAATGCTCAATACGAATTAATAATAATATTTTTTATAGCTTATTGTCATTGATTATCAATACAATTGATTATCGTTACCTTAACACTTCAGTTAAGATTTTTGATCATGTTGAGATTAAATTTATCCTTGTAATCTTTCAATTGATATGAACAAATTGTCTTCTAATATTCTTTTTTTAACTAAGAATGCCCTCAAATTCTGAAAAGTAGGGTATTACTGCACCTGGATAGGGTATTATAAAAAAGTCTATTGTAAAAAAGTTACTTTTCTGCTAAAAATTCAAATATTGTATCAATATTCTATAAAAATTTTTTTTTTTTTTTTTTTTAATATTCTATAAAAATATATTTCAATTGTCATCATTAATACTTTTATAGCTTACTGTAAACATTTTCTAATGTTTTGTTATTATAGGAGGTTATACTTTTATAGCCAGAAATGAGGTCTAGTACCATACTATACTATAGAGGGATAATAATCATTGATACGGTAATTTGTTAGTCATAAGTCAAATTTTTTGCTGAACTTATTATTATTTTCCATCTACACTTTTTCTAATAATTAGAAAAGTCATTTATATCAAGTGTGGCTTGTTCTTACATATTAAAAGATCTATTCTACCTTGATAATATCATTCATACTATTATGATGTTGAAGATCCATCGTGTTTCCACTAATATATAATAAAAACTTAAAAAACACTTTCAAGTGGAAATTGTGTCTCATGTTATGGTGTGACGGCCGTTTAACTCTGATGTTGAGGCGTAACGGCTGTTACGTCATAACATGAGTCACAATTTCCACTTAAAAGTGCTTTTTAAGTTTTTATTACATACTATTATATTATTAACCTTACTAGTAAATTAGTTATGATTATATATTGGTAGAAACATAACAAGCTAGAAGCATTATGTTTTTGAGGGTAGGCCAACAATAAAGAACCTTCATCACTCGCGAAAAATCCTCACTATCTTCTTCCAGGGAAAGTGAATACGAGCTAAAACTTAGCTGTATTTCTTATGATACTTTGCAGTAAATTTTCGGAAAGTACAAAACTTTTTCAAGCTCTGAGATAAAAGTTTTCACACTGTTCAAGTGAAAGATAACATTAATCTTTATAAGTACCATTAACACTGAAAGTGAATTTCAGTACTACAGCTCAAGTCTGAAATATTTTGTTCCAAATTGATTTATGGGCACTAAACACTTGAGTTTCATAGATTCTGTAGAATAATGATGATGATCGAAGTTAACGAAGACGGTTCAAGACGAATTCATATCACCTGGGGTCTATTGCATGTGCAAAAAAAAAGCTTGTAATACCAGTAATCAGCTAGTATTACTAGTGGCTTTTACCAAACACTATTGCATTTTTAGATGTATTAATTACAAAATAATATATAATTTGTATTATATACTATCTGGCCCAACGCGCGTTGCTGCATTCTCATAAAAATTCTCCTTGATTTTATTATTCGCCACCTCCCGCTGAGGTTACATTTAAAATTAGGAAAGAAGTTAGTCCTAGGGCTCTTCCAGCTGATCATAGAGGCGTCGTTGTTTTCTTAATCACCACCTCTGAATGAAGAAACATTTCAAATTTAAACCTCCTAGGACTATAAGGGTAGAAGCTAGGTTTTTTATTTTATTATTCGCCACCTCCCGCTGAGGCTGCATTTCAAATTTCTAGCTGCATTGGTTAACAGATGTCATCAACCTGGTATAATTACATTTCATCATACCCAGTCCTATGTTTCCTACATATTGCAAGGCTCCAACTGCACGGTAGCCTACATGCAAAGTGCCAAAGTCTTTTGCTGTTCAAAGACAGCGTAAATAATGCCACTAAGGGGCCTGCCATATGATTAAAAACTGTTGACTTCTACCAGCTGTTCCTTTAAGCTGTTTGGCCGGCAAGTTCAGTAGGTTAGGTCCATAAAATGGATTAATTAATAATAATAATTAGATCCCCTATTAAAATTTATGGTCAGAAACCATCCCCAATATTCACAGAACATATTCCCAAAGTTTCATGCTGATCTTTCAAGTAGTTTTGAAGTCTATAGGGAACATACATACATACAGACAGACATTTATTTATATATACTAGGGGCTTGTAGGGGCAAAAGCCCCTAAAAAACCAAAATACATAAATTTTTTATCAACCTTCATTGGTCATTTATAAATAAGCAATGATTTTCTAGCATTATAATATAGTTTACAACACAAACTGTATACAATATATTTATTATATACAGTAGATACATTTACATTTAAATGGTGGTTTTTAGGGACAATAGCCTCTAAAACAGTAAACTTTTTTATTTTGAAAATAATAAGTATAAAAAACAATTAAAATTTGGTTTAATTCAAGTTTTATTTACATGAATAGAAATCACTACTTACTTATTGCATTTGATAATTAGTCAGAACCTCTTGATAAACTATGTTTTTTGTATATGAATTGTTTTCTGTATTGTTCTGTTCTCCTGTATTTGCCATATATACTCTGATTCCATCTGATGACCTTACTCTGCTAAATGCAACATATAACTGTCCGTGTGTAAAAACTGGTTTATCTAAGTAAACTCCAGCTTTCTGGAAGGTTTGGCCTTGTGCCTTATTGATAGTTATAGCAAAGGCAAGTCGTAAGGGAAATTGCAGTCTTGACATGTGGAAAGGCATGTTAGGATCTGTTGAAATAAGCTTTATTCTAGGCAAAAATATTATATTTCTTTTTCCAGATCCCAACATGACGATTGTGTGGAGGTTCACCTTCTTCTGAATTAAACACTCCAGCAATTTCATCTGCGGAAGGTCTGTTGAATCTTCTAATATCCATCGAAATGTTGTCTACGAATCGAAGTTCAATGTTTTTAATGCTTTCATTAGTCATCATTTCATTAGCTTTTCTATAAGTCTGGGAATATGGGTTATTTGATAATATGTCAGACAATTGAGTTACTATTTCCAACTTGAGGGCACTATTTTCTGTTCTTTGTAGTCTAAGATTATTTGCGACTGCAGTATCAATGAAATATAACTGACCGTATGAAGGGGCTTGTTCATCACCTGGTAATAAGTCCGAAATAAAACGGTGAATTTGACCTTGGACTTTAAAGCAATATGGTCCATTGCCTTGAACTTCTTTTTTCGTGGCAGAGAGTGAGGCAAATGCCATAGCACTATTATACTGTCTTATGTTTTTAATAAAATGTCCATTCCTAAACAACTGTTGTAGTTCATTGTTATTTTCAGGTTGTGGTAGATGTATGAGACCGTTATGGCAGCAAGAGTTGTAGTGACCATTTGTAGACTCTTCAACAAAGTGCAACGCACCACAATGCATACATTGATCATTCATCAGGCCCAGATTGTGTGTTGGTATCTCGTTTATAAGTGGTAATCTAAAAATAGGAGTATCTTCGACGTCATGATGTGGTTGTTCATTCCTTTCCTCATTATAAATTTCTCGCCTACGCTGTCGTCTGTCATGCTGATTTCGAAAGCCAACACCTCGGCGACGCGGCCTTCCTCCGTTGTTCATTACTAAATAAATAAAGAAGAAATACGATAAGATAACTATAGATCACCATAACTAAAAATTATACATTGCTGTAGTTTAAAAGTAAACAAACTGAATTCATAAAAAGTACAGCTGGCTATGAGTACACAGATATACAACTATGACAACTCTGTGGCACAGCTGTTTTAATTTCAAAAGATGTAAACAAATTAAACCCCATGTTGTTTTAATGGGAAAAGTTTTATTCTGTTGCGAATTTATGGTGAAAAAATAAGAAAAATGAATAGTTTTCCCTCAAAATTCACGTCAAGACCTTTAAAATAAGACCCCTCCCATCCTTCTACGGCCATCCAGTCACTCACAATTTCTTTACAAAAATTTGACTTACGGAATTATATATTAAGAAGAAGATATAAGATATATATAGATTATTTATAAATCCGTAATTGCACCATTTGAAGTGATAATATCGATTACTGCCACATTTTAATCTAGAATTATATATATATATATATTTTTTTTTTTTTTTTTTTTTTGAGGACGAAGCCCACATAGGTCTGAGACCTGTGCGTGGGTAATGAGTTGGATGATGGTGATTGATGAGTTGGACCTACAGTTTAAGGTGGGTTCCGAACCACCGGGAAGTGATTTTACAGCAGAGAACAGTGTCTTTTTTGCTGGCCAATCTAATCGGTCACCGTTACGAACAGGACCTACGAGAACGCAGCTTATCTCTCTGATTGAACAGATACCTGCTACGGCTCGCGGCTATCACTTCCTGAAATGCATACATACATACATACAGACAGACATTCATTTTTATATATAGAGATGAGCGCGCTGTTGTCATTTTTTTATGTTGTATGAGAATGTAACAGCTTGACTGGACTTGCTTGGCTACATAGCAACTTGACAGCACTGTACCCCATAAGGCTAATACTGCCAACTAAAGCTGGTAATATGACTTGACTCTTTTTTTCACTTAGTTGAAAAATTCTGTTGCATGAGCACTCGAAATGTTTTACCAACATTGAAGTAGGTGGACTAGTATTACTAGTGCTTTTTACCAAGTTCTGTTGCATCAATCCATGTGATGATGTCAGTTACTGCAAAATAATGGTTCAGGCTAGTATTATTTTTACAGGTGAATCTTCGGTAGTAAATTGCATTTTAGCAATCATCGGAAGTGTTTAGCTTGGCTACATGTACTTTTTCATCCACTTCAGTGTTCAGCTTAGTTCAATCTAGTTCAGTATAATGATTTCTTTTAATACTCAGTTACTTTAATTACTTTCAATTTATATCTTTACAATACTTCCAATGAAGGTAAAGATGGATAAATATATGATTTTCAACATATTTAAACATCACATTCAAACTATGAAATTAAACTATTATTTAATTAAACAAATTTGAATTAATTTTCCAAAATTGAAAATTAATTCATATTTTTCAAGTGTTATATGGCTCTCACTATACAAAGTGTTTTAGGAGGAATCTCATTCCTTTTATTGAAATTGAGGAAAATTCATATTACATAGGTCCAGGAACATTGACACACATTCATTGGCGTTCATGGGAGCCGCATTTCTTAACGGTGCACGAGAAACTACGGCGTCTGATTGGTCTACACAAATCCATAGACCGGCTTCTATGGATTCTTAAAAATATGATGTTGAATTATATATATGTTGAAAAATAAGAAAGATGATTCAAGGATTCAAGCTTCTGAAATGAGATTTCTGCGCAGCGTCCAAGGATATTCTAAGCGTGATCACATAAGAAATGAAATAATACGAAGAGAGTGCAATGTACAACCACTTGCAGATGTGATCAAGCAGTACAGAATAAAATGGACAAATCACCTACTCCGAATGTCATCAAGCCGTCTCCCACTTCAGGCATGGAAATTGAAGCAGGATGGAAGGCGAGATGTTGGAAGGCCAAGAAAACGCTGGACACCGGAACAGGCTGCAGATGCCTAGTCCATGATAGATGGATGATGATGATGATGATGATGATGATGTTTTTTCGTGTGACATGCAAATAGCACAAAAAGTGGCCTTGTCAACCTAAATGTTGATCAGCTGACCTGTAATTTGCAAAATTTTTCTGAAATAAAACCTCTAGTAAAGCAGGAAACCCATTGGCCCGGCACCGGCGGCGCCCGGCGGCGACCGATGCTTACCGGCAACATTGCTTTGCGTTGTTTTCATTGAACAGCAACCCACTATATCTGTCCGTCACCGGCGGCGACAGAAGCCTTGGGGGCATTCTTGCCGGGCAGCCTGTCCGGCATTTCTCTAGTCGATGCCAGTATCGCAAGTGTTCTGCGTGAACGGTACAATGAGTTATTTATGTGTCGCAGTGTGTGTTGAAGAAGAAAAGAGTCAGAAACGAAGGAAGCAGTTAATAAAAATAAAAATTAATTAAAAATAAAATAATAAAATAAAATAATAAAATAAATTAAATAAAAATTAAATTAAATTAAAAATAAGATAAAGATAAAATAAAAATAAAATAGAAATAGAATAGAATAAAAAGAAAAAAAAAGAAATAAAATAACAAATGAAAAAAAAATAAAATGAAATAAAAATAAAATTGAAATGAAATAAAATAAAATAAAAATAAAATAAATTAAATAAAATAAAAATTAAATTAAAAAAAAGATAAAGATAAAATAAAAATAAAATAGAAATAGAATAGAATAAGAATAAGATAAAAAAATGAAAAATGAATAAAATAACAAATAAAAATAAAATATAAATAAAAATAGAATAAAAATAAAATAAAAATAAAATTAAATTAAATTAAATAAAAATATAATAAACATTTAAAAAAATGAAATAAGAATCAAATAAAAATAAATAAAATTAATTATTAATTAATAAAAATAATTTCATGTTACTTTTTCAATTTAATTTGAGCCAATAACAACAATTTTCCATGAGATCGAAATTCTTTCGCTGGATCGCCTTTTGTAACTTCATGTCACCTTTTAATCGCCAGTTATCTCATCCAGAACTCAATAAATTTTATCACATCACAAAATCATGTTTTATTTGTTATTGGTTCAGTTAAGTATTGATTAGTAAGTAAAATAGTGACGATTAAATTATTAAATAGCTGTTTTGAAAATACTGCAGATAAATAAGTCACATTGATCTCAAATCTTACTAATCAATACTTACCTGAACCAATAACAAATTAAAACATGATTTTGTGATGTACCGTAATAAAAGTTATTGAGTTCTGGACGAGATAGCAGGCATGACAGGTGACATGAAGTCACAAAAGGCGATCCAGTGACAGAATTTCGATGTCATGGATTATTTTTGTTATTGGTTCAAATTAAATTGAAATAGTAACATGACATTATTTTTATTAATCAATAATTAATGAAATAAATTTTATTTTTAATTCAATTTTAATTTATTTTATTTTAATTTAATTTATTTTTAACTAATTTTTATTTCAATTTTTAATTATAAAAATAAATTTTCATTTTTATTTTTAATTTATTTCAATTTTATTTTTAATTCAATTTTGTTTTTAATTAATTATTATTTTTATTAATTGCTTTCTCAGTTTCTGTCTCTTTTCTTCTTCAGCACACACCGCGACTATCACAAATAACTCCTTATCTGATGAACTCTCCATTGCAACTGCTGCATTTCTTCTGTCAGCTCCAGTTTCTGCCGGAGCTATGCCGGGCTAGTGGGTTATTGTTGTAAATTGCCGGCCGTCGCCGGTTATCGCCGGTCGCCGCCGGGCGCCGCCGGTGCCGGGCTAGTGGGTTTCCTGCTTTATTGTTGTAAATTGCCGGCCGTCGCCGGTCGCCGCCGGGCGCCGCCGGTGCCGGGCTAGTGGGTTTCCTGCTTAATACTAGAGACAGATGTTTCTTGATGCAACACAAAATGCTAGAAATAGTAATAATAGGCCACTTTTACTAGTCGATTCATGAAAAGGCCCCAGTTTTACTGGTCGATTCATGCAGTCGATATGGAAAGTAATATTTACAGGAAGTGATAGCCGCGAGCCGTAGCAGGTATCTGTTCAATCAGAGAGATAAGCTGCGTTCTCGTAGGTCCTGTTCGTAACGGTGACCGATTAGATTGGCCAGCAAAAAAGACACTGTTCTCTGCTGTAAAATCACTTCCCGGTGGTTCGGAACCCACCTTAAACTGTAGGTCCAACTCATCAATCACCATCATCCAACTCATTACCCACGCACAGGTCTCAGACCTATGTGGGCTTCGTCCTCAAAAAAAAAAAAAAAAAAAAAATATATATATATATATAATTCTAGATTAAAATGTGGCAGTAATCGATATTATCACTTCAAATGGTGCAATTACGGATTTATAAATAATCTATATATATCTTATATCTTCTTCTTAATATATAATTCCGTAAGTCAAATTTTTGTAAAGAAATTGTGAGTGACTGGATGGCCGTAGAAGGATGGGAGGGGTCTTATTTTAAAGGTCTTGACGTGAATTTTGAGGGAAAACTATTCATTTTTCTTATTTTTTCACCATAAATTCGCAACAGAATAAAACTTTTCCCATTAAAACAACATGGGGTTTAATTTGTTTACATCTTTTGAAATTAAAACAGCTGTGCCACAGAGTTGTCATAGTTGTATATCTGTGTACTCATAGCCAGCTGTACTTTTTATGAATTCAGTTTGTTTACTTTTAAACTACAGCAATGTATAATTTTTAGTTATGGTGATCTATAGTTATCTTATCGTATTTCTTCTTTATTTATTTAGTAATGAACAACGGAGGAAGGCCGCGTCGCCGAGGTGTTGGCTTTCGAAATCAGCATGACAGACGACAGCGTAGGCGAGAAATTTATAATGAGGAAAGGAATGAACAACCACATCATGACGTCGAAGATACTCCTATTTTTAGATTACCACTTATAAACGAGATACCAACACACAATCTGGGCCTGATGAATGATCAATGTATGCATTGTGGTGCGTTGCACTTTGTTGAAGAGTCTACAAATGGTCACTACAACTCTTGCTGCCATAACGGTCTCATACATCTACCACAACCTGAAAATAACAATGAACTACAACAGTTGTTTAGGAATGGACATTTTATTAAAAACATAAGACAGTATAATAGTGCTATGGCATTTGCCTCACTCTCTGCCACGAAAAAAGAAGTTCAAGGCAATGGACCATATTGCTTTAAAGTCCAAGGTCAAATTCACCGTTTTATTTCGGACTTATTACCAGGTGATGAACAAGCCCCTTCATACGGTCAGTTATATTTCATTGATACTGCAGTCGCAAATAATCTTAGACTACAAAGAACAGAAAATAGTGCCCTCAAGTTGGAAATAGTAACTCAATTGTCTGACATATTATCAAATAACCCATATTCCCAGACTTATAGAAAAGCTAATGAAATGATGACTAATGAAAGCATTAAAAACATTGAACTTCGATTCGTAGACAACATTTCGATGGATATTAGAAGATTCAACAGACCTTCCGCAGATGAAATTGCTGGAGTGTTTAATTCAGAAGAAGGTGAACCTCCACACAATCGTCATGTTGGGATCTGGAAAGGGAAATATAATATTTTTGCCTAGAATAAAGCTTATTTCAACAGATCCTAACATGCCTTTCCACATGTCAAGACTGCAATTTCCCTTACGACTTGCCTTTGCTATAACTATCAATAAGGCACAAGGCCAAACCTTCCAGAAAGCTGGAGTTTACTTAGATAAACCAGTTTTTACACACGGACAGTTATATGTTGCATTTAGCAGAGTAAGGTCATCAGATGGAATCAGAGTATATATGGCAAATACAGGAGAACAGAACAATACAGAAAACAATTCATATACAAAAAACATAGTTTATCAAGAGGTTCTGACTAATTATCAAATGCAATAAGTAAGTAGTGATTTCTATTCATGTAAATAAAACTTGAATTAAACCAAATTTTAATTGTTTTTTATACTTATTATTTTCAAAATAAAAAAGTTTACTGTTTTAGAGGCTATTGTCCCTAAAAACCACCATTTAAATGTAAATGTATCTACTGTATATAATAAATATATTGTATACAGTTTGTGTTGTAAACTATATTATAATGCTAGAAAATCATTGCTTATTTATAAATGACCAATGAAGATTGATAAAAAATTTATGTATTTTGGTTTTTTAGGGGCTTTTGCCCCTACAAGCCCCTAGTATATATAAATAAATGTCTGTCTGTATGTATGTATGTATGTATGTTCCCTATAGACTTCAAAACTACTTGAAAGATCAGCATGAAACTTTGGGAATATGTTCTGTGAATATTGGGGATGGTTTCTGACCATAAATTTTAATAGGGGATCTAATTATTATTATTAATTAATCCATTTTATGGACCTAACCTACTGAACTTGCCGGCCAAACAGCTTAAAGGAACAGCTGGTAGAAGTCAACAGTTTTTAATCATATGGCAGGGCCCTTAGAAGCGTTATTTATGCTGTCTTTGAACAGCAAAAGACTTTGAACTTCGCATGTAGGCTACCATGCAGTTGGAGCCTTGCAATATGTAGGAAACATACGACTGGATATGATGAAATGTAATTATACCAGGTTGATGACATCTGTTAACCAATGCAGCTAGAAATTTGAAATGCAGCCTCAGCGGGAGGTGGCGAATAATAAAATAAAAAACCTAGCTTCTACCCTTATAGTCCTAGGAGGTTTAAATTTGAAATGTTTCTTCATTCAGAGGTGGTGATTAAGAAAACAACGACGCCTCTATGATCAGCTGGAAGAGCCCTAGGACTAACTTCTTTCCTAATTTTAAATGTAACCTCAGTGGGAGGTTGCGAATAATAAAATCAAGGAGAATTTTTATGAGAATGCAGCAATGCGCGTTGGGCCAGCTAGTATCCCATAAATGGAATAGCATTGCCATAAGACTCTGTACTGCAAGGCTTGCATAGACTGAAATAGTTTTTCTAGGTTGGATTACATTTAGGCAGCACAAAATACTCTCAAAATGGCCTCTGTAATCTAAACGATAAACATTTGACTGGTAATTAGCAAAAATCGACTGTTATAAAACTACTGTAAAAAAATAATAACATGAGCTACATCTGTTTCTTGATGCAACAGAAAATGTCGCCTGAGCAATGAGGCTGTGAGCCGTCAACAACTGAGCTCAACAATTAGCCATCTGCAACGCATGTAAGACATGAGACATGCATAAAACATCCATGTCTTATTCAATTCCGTACGACACGACAGATGCCTTAAGACACCAGTGTGTAGAGCCACTTAGGTGACAACAATGTTTAAATTGCGAATTGTTTTGCCTTTACAAATAGTTCATACATTTCTTTGTAGTGATGAAGATGATATATTGTGGAAGGTATCCATAATGAATAATAAGACGAAATTGTCACAACCACATTTATTAAAAAATATTGAGGAACTAGTTTCGGTTGTTTTACCATTATCAATCTCAATCAAACTAAAACTAAAGTACTGAGAAGCTTAATATATACTGAACATGGAATGATACTATTGGCTAAGCAAGAAAGAGGCTGACCTTCATCAAAGGTTGTGATTGGCTGACAAGTCACAACCCCTACAGTTCACCAATTTATTCATAAAGACCCAAATTTCCTTGATTAAAAAACGTCATAACCTCAAATTCGAAGCTCTTTTTCAAAACCAAAACAAACACCTCAATGTCAATTCACATCTTTTCACCCTCGCACTATCAACACAACAAACATTCAATTCACTCAACAAGAAATGAATCTGCTTGACAAAGGTCTCAAACACAATTTGAATATAAATATGAGGTTCAAAAACACCCTACAAAAAATTATAATAGACACAGAAAGCGCTGTCACTAACACAGCACCTGAACATCATGAGTACATAAGATATGCCACCAAGCTTAATATCAACAAAGCCCTAAACTACAATAGATCTTATAACAACCAAGAAGACAAAACAATGAAATCTATACTGAAAAAACAAAAAGACCATAACATCACCATAACCAAAGCTGACAAAGGCAACTGTACTGTTATCATAGAAACACCTAACCTTAACGAAAAAGTCCAGAACTTCATTCATGAAAATCATATCATTGAACTCACACATGATCCCACCACGAAATTTCATTCATCAATAAAACAAGCCATCAACAACACTAAACTCATCCTCACTCCTGCACAAAAATATCATTCTAAGCAAATTAAACCCTCTGCCCCTATACTAAGAGCTCTACCTAAAATCCACAAACCCAACATGCCCATCAGACCATTAGTCAATCATACACCTGCTCCAGCTCACAAAATAGCTAAACACCTTGATACAATCATTAGAAAAAACATAACATTCAACCATCACTCATCCATCAAAAACAATTTACACTTAGTTCAAAAAATAAAAGATATACACATTCCACACAACTCAACACTCGCCTCATTTGACATAAAAAATCTCTACACAATCATACCTATTGATGAAACACTCCTCTACCTCAAAAACATGCTAATTGACAACAACACACCTCATGCTCACATTAATGAAATTATGTCACTCACCAACACCATCACAAAACAAAAATATTTCACCCACAATAATAAATTCTATACACAACCCACAGGTCTCCCAATGGGATCTCCCATCTCTCCCATCCTAGCCGAAATCTTCATCCACAACATTGAAAAACCCCACATCCTCATTAACAATCCACATTCAGAAAAAATCATTTATTGGCACAGATATGTAGATGACATCATTGTACTGTACAAAGGTAACACCAGACAAGTTCACACATTTCTCACCTACATGAACAAAATCCACCCCAATCTCACATTCACCTTGGAAACTGAAATTCATAATTCTCTCAACTTTCTTGACCTCACAATCACCAAAACAAATCATCACCATACATTCAAAATTTACAGGAAACCTACCTCCACAGACATGATAATTCATAATCACTCCAACCATCCAACCCAACACAAACATGCAGCTCTCAACTTCATGATTCACAGACTCATCAACATACCCATGAACTCCACTGACTACCAAACTGAACTCAATACCATCAAATACGTAGCCTCAAAAAACGGATACAACCCATCCATCATTGACAAAAAAACTCCATAGAATCATTCACAAACAACAAAAATCCACACAACCCCTACCAGACTCTAAATACATCATATTAACATACATCAATCATACAACACAAGCAATAGCAAATACCTTCAGAAAGCTCAACTACACAGTCGCATTCAAAACCAACAACACCTAAGAAAACTCACCACCAACTACACCACCACCATCACCAACATTCATAATCATTCTGGCACTTACAAACTGACATGCAATGAATGTGACAGCTTCTATATTGGACAAACTGGCAGATCTTTCACAACCAGATTCAATGAACACCTAAAAGCCCTCACCCAACCACAGACAAAATCAAATTATGCTGAAAACATTTACTCACAAAAAATCATTCATTCACCAACATTGATCAAAACCTCCACATCCTTCACATTGCCCCCAAAAGTCAAAAACTCAATACTCTTGAACAATTCGAAATTTACAAACATTCCATTTCACATCCTCAATTCATACTCAATGACCAACTTAATTTCAAATCTCATACCCTCTTCAACATCATAACAAACCCCTCCTAAAAACACCTCCACCACACCCACTTCCCCCACCACATCCACTCCTCCCACTACCTTCCTACGACCACCAGACCTTACATACCAGATAACTAGTCAGTCTGCAACCAAGCGCCGAAGAAGAACAACATAGTTCGAAACGCGTCCGCCGCGACTCAAAAAGGTCAGTTCTGCACAGCAAGATAATACATATGAATAGTTCTACTGCAGTTCACGAAAAATGGATAACCACAACAATAATCTTTTATTTTCATAGTGCAATGGCTCCTAATACCGTTCAATAGGATAGAACGTATAATTTGCAATATAAATTAGTATAAAATATTACTATACTGAGTTTATGCATATGAAGGAATTTTTCTTCATCTTGCAAATAGAGGGTGCTCAGATGAGGTCATCCTCTTACTACTATGAAAATATCTATATATTCTTACGGTATTCAACTTTCTTCCTAGACTTGACTCTTAGTTATGCGATTTTTCGTTTGAGTTTAGATTAAGTTTATTGGAGGAATGCATATTAATAAGAGCTGGGTTCATTCTATTCTATTTAACAAAAGGTCAGGCATTTATAAGTAAAAAATTAATGGCCTCAAAATTTCATGAAGATGACTAAAATGTAATTAATAATTTAGTAGCCTAAAATTTTTCAATAACAGGCCTTCAATGTTGTAATTATTATCAATAATAAGACGAAATTGTCACAAGCACATTTATTAGAAATATTGAGATACTAGTTTCGGTTGTTATACCATTATCAATCTCAATCAAACTGAAACTAAAGTACATAGTAGCTTAATATATACTAAACATGGAATGATATGATACTACTAGCTAAGCGAGAAAGAGGCTGACCTTCATTGAAGGTTGTGTTTGGCTGAAGGCCATAACAAGTCACGCCCCCTGGTGGGAGGAGTAACAAGCAAACGGTTAAGAGTCAAATCAAGAACCAAAAACCGTGAACATCAGAAAGCAACAAAGAAGAACAAAACACAATAAGACAAGAATTGAATCGATTTAAAATTAAAAAATAGAAGCTCACCGAAATGCAGTCAAGGTCAACCGAGAAAGACACAAAAGCACCGTTTTTTAAATGTAGGCTAGAATTATGATGAAACCAAGTTAGAAGTATTGAATTGGTTAAAATAAATTTGATTATTTAAACTAGTATTGAATTAGTTTTTTACCAACCTAGTTATCTCCAAAGCTTCTAAAATGTTCAATTGTCTGAATGCGGAAACTCAACGTTTTCTTCAGCCTTGAACTTGTGCCCATTATTAATGAAATGCTCTGCAAAATTTGAATCTCCTTTTTGGGTTTTCCAATACCTAATAATATGTTTATTTATTCTACATTTGAAACTTCTACCGGCTGACCCACATAACAAGCATCACAATCCCCACAATACAATTAATAAACCCCACTTTCACCCCAGATATCAATTTTGTCTTTACTACACCCAAACAAACTCTTAATAATAAATTTGGTTTGAAAAGCTACATCAAAACCGGTCTTTCTCAATTCTTTCCCTAAGTCAGCCCCTTTCTCGCTTAGCCTATAGTATCATTCCATGTTTAGTATATATTGAGCTACTCTGTACTTAATTTTAGTTTGTTTGAGATTGATAATGGTGTATCAACCAAAACTAGTAACTCAATATTTTTAATAAATGTGATAGTGACAATTTCGTCTTATTATTCATTATGGATACCTTCCACAATGGTCACCTTCGCCACTAAAAAGAAAGTTGTAATTATAGCTTACAGTTTATGGTATAATGCGATAGATCTATCAAAATTTTACTTGTCAATAGAATTTGTCCATGTAGGGTAGTGATGACGTTGCTGTCTATTTTGGGTTTAGTTTGATTGAGATTGAAAATAGAATGACTATAAAAATAATGAATAATAAGACGAAATTGTCACAACCACAATTTAAAAAAATATATTGAGAAACTAGTTTCGGTTGTTATACCATTATCAATCTCAATCAAACTAAAACTAAAGTACAGAAAACCTGAATATATACTGAACATGGAATGATACTAATGGCTAAGCAAGAAAGAGGCTGACCTTCATCATTGTGATTGGCTGACAAGTCACGCCCCCTGGTGGGAGGAGTAACAAGCAAAAATATGAGTCAAATCAATATATATATATTTTTAGCATATTTTTGCTTGTTACTCCTCCCACCAGAGCGTGACTTGTCAGCCAATCACAACAATGAAGGTCAGCCTCTTTCTCGCTTAGCCAATAGTATCATTCCATGTTCAGTATATATTCAACTTCTCTGTACTTTAGTTTTAGTTTGATTGAGATTGATAATGGTATAACAACCGAAACTAGTTTCTCAATATTTTTTAATAAATGTGGTTGTGACAATTTCGTCTTATTATTCATTATGGATACCTTCCACAATATCACCTTTGCCACTACAAAGAAAGACTATAAAAATAGCAAAAGTTGTGACTATAAATCCGTGTTTTCGTAATAAATTTGGTTTTGGTATCAAGTCTCATTATTCTTGGATATTCACTACAATATCACCACATAAATATCAAGATCAGTAGAATAAATCTTATTTAATCCCAAATTTTTCCTGTTTTACATTCCTTTGGTGCGTAGTCTATTATTACATAAACATACTACTATTTGTTGAGAAAGCTGTATTAGCTTTATGCTATTCCTCGGCAAATGTCTGTTTGTTTCAATTCTGCATGGAAACACACACCACTCTCACCCCTCTACTCTGCTATCAAAATGCCTAAAGTAATCTCACAGATGGAGGCCGTAAACCTATATTACTCGGAAAAGCCTACTTTTATACGTCTGTATTTTTATTTCTCAACTTCCTCTTCCCATCATCTTCTCTCCTTTCACTATTCCACTCACAATGCTCTCCATCCCCTTTCAACTTTTTTTTGCAGTTTTTCTCTCTACCTTCATTTTAGACAACCCTAACGTTTTCCACTTGTTTTGATCTTCTCATCTCTTTCATCTTCCTTTCTTTTTTCACTCTGCCACCTATTGCACCCTCTGCCAACTTCTATAACATGTTTCTTTTGAAAATTTAATACGATTTCTCCCCCAGCAATATTGACTATAAGTAATAGCCTCAAAAAAGGTTAGGATCTTGTGTGTAACTTATTCACAATGAAACTTATAAACATAAATGTTTACCTTTGGAAATTTAATTGAAGATTTATGGCAAAGAATAGTATATACGTAAACTATAAGACATTATTAACATCGTAATATAGATAGTGAACGGTGATTTTTTTTAGCAAATGTTGGATGTATGAAGTATGAAATTATTATTAATGAATCTCAAGTGAAGAATTTACTTAAAACGGCTAAGAAAAAAGTTCGCCCACTCATGACCTCTTGATATTAAAACCTATAGTAGTTTCAGTTTTACCAGTTATTTTGAATTAATTGATTGTATAATATTTGATTACGGAATCAGATTGGTTTGAGAATAATAAGCAAAATTAAATGAAAAGGATGAATTGTATCATTTTCTTTGTCTATTCTTTCTTAAATTTCTATAATTTCCTTTTAACATTTTGCCTGTTCTCTACCGTAGTCTAGGCTAAACACTATAAAGAGCTCAATATTATTGAGTTTGTGGTTTATTTCATGAATTAATGAAATTAGTAGTGAAATATAAACGCGTTTTGAGGGTTTAAGAATATCAATCGTACAGTATTATCTTCTCAATAGATAACGCTGACAGAACTTGAAATAGCCTGTTATATTTATATTATTTATTTATTGTGACAAATTCACAACGAATGTGAAGGTGCAACAGACTCAAGTCCAAAACTGCTCCCTTCACAAATTTTTAATAAATTATGTTACATTGTCCAAAACATTGAGGTTAACAAAGACTAAAAATTTGAGATATGCTGAAAACCTTATGGTGGGTTAGAAGTTGAACAAATTCTTTAACTTATATTTTCATTAGATGTTTTTAAGTTGTCAGTTGAGTTGTAGCCTATTTATATGAATAATAAAGTGGCAAACTTCATTATTTGATGAAAATGTTAATTTTGAACTAATTACAACAAGTACGCTGTTAGCATATAAATATTATACTACCTTTTATTGAAATAATGATAATGTTCAATGGCACTGTAATTTAGATTGCATGACGTCTATAAAATATCTCAACATTATTGATACTGTTATTGATACGAATGCAAAAACAAGCAGTTGTTCATGCACTCATTCTACGTTCATCGTTACCATTCATAGACAAACGTGACTTGTAATCTGAATCTTCCATTCTCTTGCTTCTTGCATGTCTTCCTCACTCTTTGAATTTGTCATATCTGCATCTCTCACACTCTCGTGCTCAATTGAGCTTCTCGACAACTCTACAAACTTCCAGGTCATGTTGTTGGAATGTTCTACTATATTCCATGGCCTTCTCAAAGCATCTAGAAGCCTCCAGTACTTGGAATTATGACAACTATATAAAGGAGCTCACGAGAACCAGTGATTTTAGTCTTACAAACTTGCGTGACAGATTCGGATTTCGTGCCGTTGGAGAAAATAGCGCTCGATTCCAGTGTAAAGTGCAGAGACAAGTGTTTACTATTTGTGCAGCTTACTAACAGTTTAAAGACGTTGTGTCAAGTGATATTATTTGGGACTGTCAAATAACGAATTGGACTGTGTTTTGTAAGTGATTAGTTGTCCTATTATCAATTCTTTCTACATTATTATACAGTTTTTTGGACTCTTATTTATTTTATTATTGATCAGCCTGTAGTTAAATTGTTCATTAATTCTTGTGAATAATTACTGAAAATAAGTATTTCAGTTGTCATTTGTTGCTTTGTTTTTTTTTATTGGAAACTTGCAATTAATGTGTGTAAATAGAATTAGTTGTGTAAATAAAGAGCAAGTGTGAACTTTGGTGTTGCCAGCCTTATTTTAGCTTTAGAACCCGTAACAATACCAATGAGCCATTTATTGTCAAGACATAAGAATGAAGAAGTAAAGAACATCTATTCTCATATACCTCTCTACTTTCCAATTTTTTTGCGCATACTTCACATATTTTGCAGTGTTGCCACTTTTATTGCGTACTCCTTGCAGCTCTCGTGATGGCAGCTATGAGTTCATCTGGCCCTCTAAAGAAATCTTGTTCCACAAAAGTCTGCTGATGACTTGAGGGAATTCTTCGGAATTGCAAACATCGGCTTGCAAATTTAATAGAAGGCTGCTTAGGAGAATAGGCTGCTAGCTCCGAACCTTCTGGGGTGATGGTGAATGATGAGGAGGAGTGGTGGAAGGAGTGAGATAGAAGCAAATTTTAATAGTAAAACTTTCGGCGTTTGTATGTGTGAACTTTAATACATGGCTACACACCTACAAAATATTCAGTATGTGTAGTGAATGAGGAAGAAGGAGCCTTAGGAAAAGTATAAATAAGTGTGTGTGTGTGTGTGTGTGTGTGTGTCTTGTATGAAAGTAGTGGAATAAGAAATGAGTGCGAGAGTGAACACCAATCTGGATATGAAAGAGGAAGAAGAAGAAAGCATCAAGTTTTCGAACCACTTTTTTTAATGTCTGTCTAATATGACATTTCTTATGAAATATGTTTTCCATTACGTGGAGCAATAAAGCGAATCGCCTGGGAAAATGGAGAGAAAATTGTTTTTCTTACTCCTATACCCTGTCTCTTCACCTTTCTTTCTGTTCCTGTTTCTTTCTTCCATTCTCCCTCACACTCTTTTTCTTCCCCTCGTCTTCTTTTCTATCAGCCCAATTCATCTCGGCCCCTCCACTCTTCTGCTTTCAAATTCTATAACATGCCCAATGCCCATCTCACTACACCATTGCTACAACTAGCATAATATACAAATTTTATATTTCTCTCATTTTCCGATTCGTAAAAGCATCATGCTTCACTCTCACTCTCACTCACTCACTCTCTTACCCTCTCTTTCTCTCTATTTCTCACAACAACTATTCAACCACAATGCTCGTATTATTCGTTGCCTTGTCTTCCGAATATTTCCTTTCCAAAATGAGATCCAGGCATAAATCGATTTATGCGCAGTCGAAATACATTTTCATAGAGTGGAGCGGAAAAAAGAATCAGGAAAACTTCATGCATTCATTACAAGTTCCATTCTCCCCATACCAAGATCGTCATTCTCTCATTCTCCTTACTTTTTTCTCCCCTCTGCCTCCTCCTCTTCCTTCTCCTTCTCCTGCCTATTTACATTCTACCTTTTCACTCTCCTAATCCTACTTATACCTACGAATTCTTGTTTTCCTTCTTATTCTTCTTTATCTTGCTGATTTTTCTCCTACTCCTCCTTCCTTTTCCCCTTTTCCCTTATTATCCTTCATGCTCATTATCTTATTTTTATTCTCATCATCCTTCTACGTTTCCTTTTTTTTCCTTATCGGCTCTTTCTCTCACTCTTTCTTTTTTCCCGTTCTGGCCTCTCTCATGTATCACTAGTTCCTCTTCGTTGTCATTCTTACCTACCTTTACTTGGCAGTTTCTTCCGTCTCAGCGCTCAGAGGTCTTCAGCCGTGAAATGCACTATAGGTGTATGCAACAGCAATACCTATCAGATTGCCTATGACTTGAAAGTAACTCGTGAGTGTGATATCCTTTAACACTAGAAACTTAGTTCAATATAATGGCGCTCCAGCTCTGTATTAAGAATATCCCGGTGAGAGAAATAAACTTAGGCCTAAGTTTTCAAGAATGTGTTGCCTTAATGTGGCTTGAGGTGAATAAAATTTTTTCATCTCAAGTACAAAAAAGCTCAATTACTTTGTTGCTTCTCAAACGTCTTTGTCGAATAATGGCTTGGATAATGCTGGAATAGAGGCAGCCCAAAGGAAGCAGCCCTAGACACATTGTGTCTAGGTGTGGTAGACATATATAAAGGGGGAATATATTTGTTGCAAATATAGGTTCTGCATTTGTTTAGCTGGGCATACTAATATACATTTATTAGCTCAGTGAGGAAAGCAATCGCAACCTGCCTCACCACTTGTTTGCGAAGTCCGCTCTTTAGACCAAAACATTCTATTGAGGTGCGAAATCAGTTAAAAGGAATATAAATACTTTGACTGGAAAATTTAGTCTGGTAGTCTCTTAAATTGCCTTATTGTTGTACCAAAATTTTTA
The DNA here is from genome assembly GCA_948455865.1 of Conomelus anceps. Taxonomy (NCBI): domain Eukaryota; kingdom Metazoa; phylum Arthropoda; class Insecta; order Hemiptera; family Delphacidae; genus Conomelus; species Conomelus anceps. The sequence continues at coordinate 27,756,120 of OX418221.1, read as the reverse complement.
TTTTTTTATTTTAATAACTTTTATTTTCCTTATTTTCAAAAATAATCATGGACAATAGCTTTGAATTTCCAAATATTTTTCAAATAATTTTAATTCGTTGGTGTGGTAGCACTGTACCGAGACAGGACGGCTTGCTCTGTCTGACCCCATGACCTTTCGATACAGCCAAAAAGAATGGATGACTTTGAAGGCTAATATTTTGAGATTTCGAGAAAGAACATTTAAAAATGCTAAAGTAGCATCTTCTTATTTTTACCTATTAATATGATTTGATTGAATCTCTATAACCCAGATTGGGTAAGTCTTTTTCGATATTATTGTAATTTATTCTGATGAACTGTGTGATAGATTATTCCTACGCTAAACTTATGTTTATTCTTGTCAATTTCGAACTTAAAATCACTTAAATAATCCTAGTTTGAATATTTAACTTTTCATAACTACTCAACTTTTTTCTATTAATTAACTACCTATTTTTATTCTAAATTTTGTATCAAATTCAATCCTTTTATCTTGAAAATGTAACTTCCAAGTTTGGTACTGATTTTATGATTTTAACGTTCTGCTTATTTATTGAATCTTTAAATTAACTGAGAAAGGTCTTTTTAGCTAATTCGAATATTTATTGTCTTGTAATTTATCATTATTAATTCTTTTGTTACCATGAAATAACACTTTACTTACTTCAGAATGGTACATTCCTAAACTTGTTAACTAACCTGTCATAATTTGCGTATCAACCTCCTGGTTAATACTTGTTCATATGTTTGCAACAAATAGGATTTTATTTCATTTCTTTTGTTCCAAACAGGTTTTTATGTTTATTTTTAATTAAATATGGAAAAGATACCCGGAATTTAAATTAAAGATGGAAAGAACACCAGGATAATTTGAATAGAACCAACTACAAAAAGCAATATTTAAAGGAATTATATGGAAGTAATCACAACGGTAAATTTCAATAACTAATCTACGACAAAATGCGGTAAGATGAACATTAATCATACACCTTTTCTCCGACCATATTCTTCAAAATTACTATGAAATAATCTTCGATTTTCTTCGTTTTCTTCCGCCAATCTGCGCCAAATTCTTCAGTTAATTCCGGGTTATTAGCCAATAAAAACACTTCAACTGTTGTGTATTAATTTCGTATAAATTTATGTATGATTTTCTACTGTAATCTTTATGAATTTCTTTTAAATATTTTAAAATATAGAGATTCAATCAAAGCTTTCTATCTTATTTCAACCGAGATATCCACATTTCACTGGACCTCTGTCCTCAGTATTGCTTCCTCCTGTGTAAAGCAGTCCTATTTGAGTAATCTCAAATAGGGTTGGTTACATTGTAGCTTGAGGTAGATTGAGTTTTGTTCATTTCAGATACAAAAAAGGTTACATCAATTGTGTTGCTTTCTAAACGTCTCTGTCGAAACTTTTGTGTAAATGCACAAACCTTGATATTACAATTCATTTATTATGCAAATATTTTTATTAATGTCAATGTCAGTAATCTAACTCACAAAACAGTGTAATAGTAACGTATCGTCTTGTATCTATTTTTTATCTATCTTCCATGAATTTAGGTGATGTCATTCATTGTAAGGTAATAGTCAGAAGTCATATGAATTGTACTTTTACTCGAATACAGCAATCTGAATCTGAATCTGAATCAAATGATGGCTTGAATATAGGAAGTAGTTCAGACGTGCGCTGGATAGTATACGCACTGACCTATGCAGCCATACCCTTTGTGGTGGTGGGAGTGGGTAGAGCTTCAGATTTTGTTGAGGTGGGCTTGACTTACTTATGTAACTCTATTATCTCAGTGAGGAAAGCACTTCCTCGTTTGTGTAGTACGCTCTTTGGACTAAAGCATGAAGTTGAGGTCTGAAGAGACCTTCAGTCGGAATCGTAGTTTTGTAATCATGCATCGCTTTTGAATGTGAAGATAACAGTTAAAGCAATAATTTTTTGTTAAGCAATTGATTTATTTATTTTAGTAGTTCATTTTCCCATTAGAATTTAATTTTAATTTGTATTAAAATTAATTAATTTTAATTATAATATGTTAGAAATTTTAGTTCAGATCCCCATGCTATATTAATCACAATGGAAAATTTATTCAGAATTGAGTCGCTCTCTAACATATGGATAGATGTCTTTATTTTTCGCACTTTACAAAATTAGTGCTGCGAGTAGAGTTAAGGCAAATAAGCTCGCTCTACCACTCAGTCTACAGTAAAAAATTATTTAAAAAAAACAATCAACAAAAAATAAATTCAACATCATCTGTGTAACTAAGCCAATGATAAAAGATTTTATCGGTAAAAATAAAAAATATCAATTGAAACAAGAAACGATCTAACGTGAAATTTTTTTTAACCTATGTTCTTTCAGTCATATTCTACTTTTTCCAAGTGAGTGCATGTAATTGCTTGAACCGTTGAGAACGCTATATTCTTCATTTATGTTATTGCTTCTTACTTTTACATCTCCCTCTTTTAAAAACGGGAATCTAGCGTTCTATTTTTTGCGAAACAATGCGTTTTCCGCCTATTCTGATAAAATAGAGGCAACCATCTTCTGCAATCAGGAAGCAATGTACTGTAGCCACAAGTTTTCCACTCATTACGATGAGTGAAATGTTTTCCCAATTTTTCTCGGACAGTTTTTTCTTGTTTTCATTAAACTGCATCTCTTTCAAATTCTTAAATATCTCACTTCAAGCTAAGTGTAGGATATATTGGAAACAAGTTGAGTAGGCTCAACTCTGATAAGGTTATTGTTTTTGTATTGATTACCTTATATTTTAGGAACGAGGAATGTAGAGAAAAACGTAGCAGGTATTGAAGGAAAATAATTATACCAGAACTGGGGTGAAGAAAGAACATATAGAACAACAAAATTATCCATACTAGAGATTATGAGACTCCATTTTGAATACATATAATAGGTTAAATAACGAAAACAATAATATAAAACTCAAATTTCAAATTAAAAAATTTGGGGCTATGTTCATAACTTATGAAGCTCATAATAGAACGATGATTCTGTATATAAATGTCGTTGTCGAAGATTTGGAAGGAGATTCATGTTGATTCAATTGAGAATAGATAGAGATAAGCAAACATAGTATGAAGAAGAAATAAAAGAAAAATGAGCTCCACTACTTACAAGAGAAATTATTGCTGTACTTCATCAAATTAATAGGTGAAAGATGAAATTCAAGTAGATTATTATTACAGATATCTCAGAAAATACAAGAAATAGGTAACATTAATGGGCACAGACCATTAATTAAAGACAGCAGCTATCAATACGACTAGATAATATGAATCCTAGAAGCTGACTAGATTTCACACACAAGAAGAATTATTTAAAAACCTACATTTTCTTTCTAAACTTATCTTTGGGCAAAGTTTTTGTTTCCAGCGATACTTTATCAAATAAAACAATTATTGTTCTGTTTTAGCCCTACTTTACATTCACCCAGATATCATGATCAGATCACCCTAGATCCTTAGTCCAAAATTCTCAAAGTTTTAAATTATTGTTATTAAATTATTATTCTCAAATTCCACATTATTGATACTTTCAATACATTTGACTTCAATCATTGTTTTGATTCTGTTTCACGAAGGTGAGTCACAATGTCTATTTTTCACATCAATCTTGCATTTTTAAGCTGGATCACTATGAATAATTCTAGATTATTCTACGAACGTGGAATGATATCTTGGATGCAGAAAGTGGCTCAGAGGTGTGCTAGCATTCAAACTCAGCTGTGCAGTCAGACTCTATGTAAAGGTGAGAGTGGACTATTAGGTATACAGCTTCAACATTTGTTCCGGTGGTCTTGGCATAGATACAACTATGTTAGCTCAGTGAGGAAATTAATAAATTGCAACCTACCTCACTCCTTGTTTGCGTAGTGCGCTCTTAGGGTCAAAACATGATGATGAGGTCTAAAGAGTCACCTACAGTCGAAATAGGCTACGGTACCATGCATACAAGAAAGTATAATTCAGTACTATTTTCTAAGATATTGCTCAGATAATAATAAAATAATGTTATGGGGAATTGTATGGGTGATAGTTTTTTCACTTGAGCAACGTCATGTAGTATAATTATATAAATCAACATATATTTTGATTTCACCACTACCTACCTCACAGAACATCACAAACACTTATGAAATTTATGGCTCATTTTTCTTCAGTTTTCCGATGTTGCTTTCGACCTCTTCACATGGCACTAAATGATTTCTAACAGGCAAACAAAAGTCCGTGCTCATAAATAATGCAACTTTCATGGATATATTATTGTCATTATTTCAAACTGTGAGACTTTTCGCATAAATAAGTTGACTTGCCATAAATATTCGAGGCGCCCTGTTTTGTAACTTCACAAAAGAATGTCACATCCATTGTCTCATTCTGCTTGATTAAAACATTTCTCTCATTTTTCTCTTACTCTATGTTTCTTTATTCTCACTTTATCTTTTGCTTTCTCACTCTCCTGGCCGGCTGCGCCCTAACTTCGCCCCCCCAGGAAAATAATAAAGGCAATCAATCAATTTCCTACAACCCGCTTAACTCTTCCTCTTCTGATTCTCATAGCAATATTCAGTTTACGGAGCAATCATCCTTGTACAACAGTGCTCTCATTCCTCAAGCTCACTAGAATTTTTCTTGCACATGAGTGCCAAAGAGTGTAAAAATATTGGTTTTTACACTTGTACAATTAAATATATTTTTGTCACATTCAGAAATTAATAATCGATGGAACTTGTTACTCAATCCATGAAACATAGATAGAAGCAGAATAAGGTTTAAAGTTTAATGTTTAATAAGAGTTTAAGGTTGACTGACTAATATGTAATTGATATGATTATTTGCCGTCAAAATAAATTAAATATGATAATTCAACTGATATAATAGTGTTGTAAGAATGAACGGTGATTTTCGGTGTTATCTGCTTGTGCCAGCAAGTCTTCCGGTCTAAGCTAATTATTTGCTTTTTTCCACCGCACTCTACCTTACAGTTTTTCTAAATGTCATTGAAATGTTTAATTAAAATTTAATGGCATCTTATCGAATATTGTAGAATGTTTATTTAGAATTCCATAGAACAATTTGGAAAAATCTCAATCTCTCTAGATCAAACAAAACCTAGCGAGCGCGTAGGTAAAAGTTAGTTCAGTTGTTGTTCTACATTGATAACAAGTGGCAGTGTACTGTGACAGTTCCCGTTTCGGTTAATACGGACAGTGCAATCCCGTTGGCGCTATTAAAAACTGTGTTAATGAACTTTCGTTTTGTAGTGTAAATCGTAGTATATTGTGACAGATTATTATTCGGGCTTATTTGACAGTTTATACAGTGACTTGTAAGTGCTTGCTTGAAGAGTTTCAACTGTTATGAATTAGACGCTTCTTCTTGAATAATTGAACAGTTATTGAACGAGCGAAGCGAGTTCTTCCTTTTGACTTGAGGCTCGAGGCGTTGTGTGTTTGTGGGTATGTTTCACGATAACTTTCGAACCCCTTTATCAATCAACTTCAAATTTGAAACACAGATTCTTGGTATCTTTAAACAGGTCAAGTTCGTTGGCCAATAAAATTAACCGACTCCTTCATCCTTTTCGAGGCTAATCAAATAGGCCCTTCATTGATATATATATATATATATATATATATATATATATATATATATAGAAAATAGTTGATTCTACCATATGATGGCATTCGCAATAGATTTCAAAATATATTTTGAGTTATTATCAGCTGTAGGTGAATATAAATGTGATCAGGTTTTTTATCGAATCTCTATGAGCTGAAATACTAATTTCATTGCCCTGATATTTGGATATAATCATGAACAGTTATTTTTCATGTGGTAAATATATCTACTAAATATATTCCATTGCCCTGAGGTATATGATTACGGTAGGTCTTTTTTGTGGAAAATAAATCTGTGTATCAGAGCAACGATGAACTTGAACTTAAAGTGATATATGTCTTGTACATTTTATTCTTCAAAGCAGCCGTTTTTCGTTACTACCTTACCTCTACGATAAGCTTTCCAAATGAGTTTCCCTTTCAAAAATTAATTGTTTGCAAGCGAGTTCTCCAGCCCGTTGGGCTCACTAGTTATTTAATATTAGATCAGCCTTTTGACTTTTAGTGATTGATTTTTGTACAATAGTATAGCGAAATCTTTATTAGCTGAACATTATCGATTTATCTGCTTCCAGTTACATTATTTTGTGTTAGAAATAACTGAACAGTGTGAGTTGTGGATAATTTGTGTTAATAAAGTGCGAGTGATAAATTTAAGTATTGCCATGGCCAGCGTTATTTTAGAGATAGAACCCTTAATAATTGCCTATGAGAAGTCTCCACTTCGGTCAAATGTTCAGGAAATCGACAATCTCTGTATTAAGAAAATTATTGTATTAATTTCCACATTATATAATAGGCTCATCATATTTCCATCTATCTTTATAATAATTGTATTTTCCTACCACTGCTCGTGAATAACTAGTAGCCTACACCGGCTGAAAACTTAATCATTTCATTCGGGTGTTGCCAACCTTCCATTTTTTTGGTTATCGTTCTGACCTCAAAAATAAATTTGCCTTTTTATGTCTCTTAGCAAACTATAATGAAAAATATTATCAATAAAAAAATATATCACAATATACAAATTCAATTCTAACAAATTTTCACAGAATAGAAGACTGGTCAGTTTATCACTAAACAAGTAAACATGCAAAATAAAACTAACTTATAGTCCTACAATGTGATGAATTCAAAAAATACCAAAAATTCATATTATGTCCGTTCATTGACCTTGATCCCTTTTTATTAATTTTGCCCTTTTTGATTTCATGTTAGTTCACTCATGGAACATGGTCGACACTGCACTAAATAAAGTAAATTTTTACCTGGATACTGCAGAAAATTAAAAATATAAACGTTCTCATCCCAATACTTCCAAATGACTGGGAAGATGTTAGTGAGACCCGTCTAAAACGCTTTTTCTGGACCAAAACCCACGTGGAAAGAAAGTTCAATTTTCCAGTTCACCTTTCATACTTGAATACATGGATAAATGGATAACTGCTACGTGGAACTGCATACTTAAATAATGGATACATGAATACTTGGACACATGAATAACTGCTACATGGATTCAAGAACCACTGTGAACAAACATTAAAAAAAAAACGATTTAGGTTAGATTAGAACACTTTATTTATATAAATTTACAAAATTTCTTGAATGAGTTTAAAATAGCATTATTACCGTCGCATAGTCTTGGGTCGTTGACGGTTTTCTCGTCAACGAAACGCAACTAGTTTTGAATAAACGTTAACTAGTTGATAAACTAGTTGAAAGTGTCAACTAGTTGAATGTTGAATTTAACGAAGAGTATGCGTTTTCAGCGAAGAATAACGAGCTGTCTACTAGTCTACGTTTTCTGTTTATTTATTTTCTGTTTTTTGTTTATTGTTTTGTGCAAACAAAGCATTACTACCTTAAAGCTAATAATGATATCACGTCTACAGAACTCAATGAACAATATCACGACTAAAAAACAATATTCATATAAGGATTAATTAAAGTTATCTTGTTAAATGTGAGATTACTTAATAAATTGTAAATCATAAAATTAAACGTCAATGTTATTTTTTTTTGTGAATTAATCTAATTGAGAATTGAATACTTAAATTAATTCCCTTTTTCAATTCCCCAGACTTGTCTGCAGCATAATTGTTACAGCATAACTACAGTAGCAATGGAGCTATTAATATACATTAAATTACGGTATTAATAAAATACAATTAATGTAAATTGTTAATTAGTAAATTAAATTAACAGCTGTTTAATTTGATTTCTATACTTTTGACTCTTAAATCTATAATGAAATTCAAAATTATAACTACTTTCTTGGGATTATTGGAGTGTTTTGGTGCTACGTTTTAAAATTGAATTTCTAAATTTGCATTTTTATTTAGGAAAGAATCGTTTCCTGTACTTCAAAGTGGAATTCTTAGGCGGGTTACACACATATGCATCTCGCATGGTGCGACTAGCATTTTTGATGCGACATGCACTGTGCGAGATGCATGCAGGCTGCATGCTCGTGGCAAGATGAGAGAGGTAGTACTTCTTGGCGCTCAGTTCATTGGAAAATGTCGTCGTCGGCATCCGATGATGACTTGGAAATGTGTTCTGCGCATGCCCCAACACAAGATGCACGCTGCATGCCACGCCAAAAGACCGACCGATCGGTTCCTAGTGGCGCTGCACGCTGCATGCGAGATGCATGATGCCAGTCGCATAAGTGTGTAAGCTCCATGTAATTAACACAGGTTGGTCTTCAAGCTGCATGCTAGTAGCAAGAAAAATGCCAGTCGCACCGTGCGAGATGCATATGTGTGTAACCCGCCTTAGTTTAACTTGGACATAACTTAAAAATTGGATTTTTCTTTTAAAAATTTGTAAAGACGGTAGTGGCTATAGGCTACCTGTCTTATTGTGTTTTTGTGAATAAATGAATGAAGAAAATTAATAGCACCCTACAATCAGATAGAATTTTATGGCCTGATGAATTTTATTTCATCGTGAGACAGTCAAGCTTCGTGAAAATATGTTTATCGGGTTATGCTTATGCATCACATTCAGTAGAGAATAAGAGAAATAGGAGTGAGAAATGCAAAGAATAGAAATGCGAGAACACTGTACTGCTGACTCAAGACAACCGTCTCATGGTGGTTGATAGAAAAGTTGCGCAAGAAAAGAATGCGTTGACCGTTGATATGAAAATGTAGTTGAAGCATCAACTGGTTTAGTTGAGGAGACAGAACAGTTGAATCGTTAATAACCAATAAACAGTTAATTCAACTAGTACGTTGAATCAACGCTCATCACTACCGTCGCATAGGTAGCAAATGATATTAATTCAACTAAATAAAATCCTAGTGACGGATTTACATAAAATGGCGAAGTCTGGACAAAATTCGTCCATTCTTAACTTAACCTTAGGTAAGTCATAATATTCATATAATGTATCGGGTTATGCTTATGAATTTGGAATACATATAACCTCAAATATAACACTTATTTAGATAATTTACAAACAATCTATATAAACCAACAAATAATGTTCTGTAGCTACTTTAAAACTGCTCGAATAAGAAGAGAAAGATTGTTAAACAGCATATTTGAATTTTAAGCTTATGGAGCTTGAGGATGGCACTTTATTAATGAAAGGTCGTAAATTTTTATGTTACAAGATGAGTCATGTCAGTCCTAACAACGATATTATTTATGTGATTTTTTAACTATACTAAGCTCCATTCAATGCGGAGCATTATAAGCACAATATTGTTTTTCAAATAATATTTCCGCAGCAGATTTATTACAGTTGACATTGTTTCGGCATGATTCCAGACTAGTCGATACAATTTACTGGTTGTAAAGCACAGTCTGGAATTGGATTTCGTACAAAATTATTTGGCACCAAGATTGACATGGTGCTAGCCGAGACATTTAGCTCTAACTGCATTAGGAGCGTATACAATACAGGCGTTCTGTCAGTGCCTTGAAGCTTAAAGCTTCTAAAGATTACTTCTCAAAGGACTAAATCAATTCCACTCTTGCTGTGTTAACTCTATTAACTGAAGAGAACAAGTTTATGCTCTATATTTCTGTGCCTCTCGATCAATACGCGAATCGTGCAAGTTTCCATTTGATCAAACTCCTCTCTTCTGTTAATCATCACTCCTCCTTCTACTGTCTACTCTAACTTTCCTTCGCCACGTCTTTATCCGCCTGGCTCCTCTTCCTCCTCTTCTCATCATGCTTCCCCTTTTCACCATAATTCGTCTTCCTTTTCTCGTCTATCTCTCAACTTTTTTACTATCCTCTATATTAGTATTTGATTTCCATTCGAATCGCCCAACAAATGATTGCAATTAGTATTGAGTGAATGGGACAGATGCTATTCAACTAGCGTTGCTAATGAATTTGATTGGAGCTATGTTGTTGTGTTTCCCCAGCTCCATTAACCAAGTTCACTTCCTCCTTGATTTCAAGTTATAAAATAAAAATTTGCTCAATTTTAATTCATTGATCTAAAAAATTGCTTGTTTACCTAATACATGAAATGAATTGCAAGTCCTGTGGAATAATTTTTTCCCACAGAGACCTGAAAAAGTTCCTATTTTTCCACAAACTTTAGCACGCAAAATAGTATATTCCTGCACCAGTGCGGGAAAGCGAATTCCAGTGCGACAAAGTACTTTTCCACACTCCAGATTTGCAACCTAACAACACAAACTAGTGAGCATGTAATATGCAGGCTCCCTATTCTGCATTCAAAAATAGGTTGGCTACTGTGCTTCAGCAACGAAATAGTCGATGTAGTTGTTTTTGAAATTGATTTGATTCGAAGATAGGTTATGTGAGGAACTGTCATGTTATGTATTTCCTGTTTTGTTCCGTTTAAATTACTTTATACATTACTCTAGGAAAAATTTAATGTGTAATACGAGCGCAAAGTATTGTTTCTGCACTCGAGAAACTGTTTCTCTTCATGCAGAAAACTGCCACTTTGCGCTCTAGTTACACAAATAACTATCTCCGCATTCCAGATTTGCAACCTAACAACACAAAATGATTGTATGATTTTTCTTTTTCAGTTTTTATAATTAACTTTAAATTGTATTCATTTTTATTTTACTCAATACTTGAAATTTTTGTTTAGAAATTAGTTATTATTTTTGTTTTTACATATTTCATAATTTTTTTTCACCACTCTGAATTTGATTTTTTGTAATATTATATCTGTAAAGGAGACAGATTTGGGGAAACCTGTTGTCTCCATTGTAAATAAATAAATAAATAAAATAGTGAGCATGTGATACGCAGGTTCCCTATTCTGCATTCAAAAATAGGTTGACTACTCTGCTTCAGCTACGAAATACAATCAGCTGTAGTTGTTGAAATCGTTTTAAGATAGGTTATGTGAGGAATTGTCAGGTTAAGTATGTCCTATTTTGTTCTGTTTGAATTACTTTATACGTTACTGTAGGAAAAATTTAATGTGTAATTCGAGCGCAAAATATTGTTTCAGCACTCGAGAAATTTTTTTCATGAGCCGAAGGCTTGTGAAAATAAAACATATTTTAAAACAAAAAAAGAAACCGACTTCAGTGAAATGATAAAATACTCACGTACTAAAAAGTTTAAAATAAAGTATTTACTTTAAACTGAGAAAATTTTAAATTTCATACAAGTAATCTTTTGAAGTCGGCGCCGAATATTTTATGAAGATGATAAGAAATTCTATCTAATATCAAAACTATATAACACTGTATTTTTTTGGAGGATGAAGCCCACATAGGTCTGAGACCTTTGCGTGGGTAATGAATTGGATGATGGAGATTGATGAGTTGGACCTACAGTTTTAGGTGGTTTCCGAACCACCAGGAAGTGATTGATAAGAAATTCTATCTTATATCAAAACTAACACTGTATTTCAATTAAATATGTGATTTACACTCACTTTTACTGAAATACAGTAATTGATAAGAAATTCTATCTTATATCAAGACTAACACGGTATTTCAATTAAATATGTGATTTACACTCACTTTTACTGAAATACAGTGTCAGTTTTGATATTAGATTGTTCAATTATTTCGTCATGGAAAACATCACAGAGTAATTCTGTTATATTTTAGAAGTTTATAGGAAATTTGGCGCCGACTTCAAAAGATTACTTGTATGAAATTTAAAATTTTCTCAGTTTAAAGTAAATACTTTATTTTAAACTTTTTAGTACGTGAGTATTTTATCATTTCACTGAAGTCAGTTTCTTTTTTTGTTTTAAAATATGTTTCATTTTAAGCTTTTTAGTTGAATTTTAAAACTTTGAAAACATGAGAAATTTCTTAAAGCCTACATTATGAAATATTTATCAAATTAGCAAGCCAATAATTAATTTATAACATCCTAACTTAAGTAAGTGAAAATCCAATTATAAGAAAAGATTAGCTAAGGAAAATTCTACAACGTTTTATTTAATGTGGAATATTGTATTTAGGAAAATTATAATAGCGAAAGGCTTCTTAAAGGTGAAATGGCTTTTGATTCATTTTGATGTGGTCCCTTTCAGAATATACCTACACTGAAATAGTAGGCCTATATTACGTTACAAGTGTGGAAAATAGTGTTTACTGAAAATATGATAAGTTAACGCAGGAGATGACGTTGAGTGCGGTATTATCATACGAGTATGGTAAACATCTTCCTGGACAAGTTATGTACGGTACTTTTCATGATATTAGTCATATATATTTTTTTAATATAAAAAACATAAACTTTGAGCTAGTACAAAAGAATCATCAAACATAACCCCAAAATAGCCCATTGTACAGACATGTATTTAATGGCGAATAAATATTCTTAATCCATCACAGCAGCAAAACTAAAAATACTTCTAAGATCAGCTGTTTTTCCAAATTCTCCAACTTATGATTGAAACTAAATAACCTTATTCCTATGACTCAATAGCATCAACTAAATTATTTACAATTTTCATATGAACATATGGACAGAAATATTATATTCTTCTTATTCTCGATTCAAATTAAGTTCACGTGATTGGTCAAAACGGGACATTACAGGTTTGTTTCACACTGAACCAGCTTTGGGTAACCGATGTCGTTTACTCGGCATAATTGCATTGCATCATATGATTTCGAAAACCGTCTAGATGTAAAGCGCTCCATATGATACAATGATCAGCCTGGTAAACGACACCGGTTATCCGATTGGCGGTTATGTGTGGAACTATCCTATTCAAACTTGATTGAAATGAAGACATCGAAGAATGCTCATTTTTGTTTAATATTGGGCTAAGTATTGGGCCGATCCTTGCGAAACTTGGATGGGACCACCGCTGAGCGATGGTCTTTCATTTAAAAAAAATTCATCGAAATCGGTTCGATATTGTTCAAATGATTGATGTACAAACATGAAAAAAAACAGGTCGAATATAGTAACCTTTTTGTTTTTGGAAGTCGGTTAAAAAACTGTTTCTCTCGGTGCAGAAAAACTCATTTTGCACTCTAGTTACGCAAGTGGCTATTCTCTGGGAGAGAGAATATATGTAACTTCTTCATCAGTCTTATTAAAATATCATTAAAACGTGAGTCGAATTTGATAAGCTCTGGTCATGAATGGGAAGAAATCCCCGATAAAGATTATTTTGAGCTCCATTGGAAAAAATCAGTTAATCACTCATTTTTATCGAATTTGTTTCAACAATTCAATAACGCAGTAAGAAGATGCAGTTTTCAAACAGTTATAAAATTGTTCTAGAAAAGAAAACTCTTGTTGTTCATCGTTAGCCGAAATCTTATTTTCTGAGAGAGTGCTGCAATGTGAGTCAGTTTTGCTGCATTTTAGAGAAACATTCATAGAATCAGTCTAGAAAAAACATAGATTAATTTTTGTAAGCTTAAACGAGCTCTAAGCATTAAAAAATCATACTTGTGATCGCTTATAACTAATTAAGAATAAATTAATTGTAGGTTATCTGAAAGTTAATCGAAAAAAATCAATTTTTGATATAAAAAATAAATAATAATAATATTAAATATGATAATATAAATATATTGAAATACTGCCCAACATTGTAACGCCTGGGCTATGAAATGAGATTAAAACAGGCAAAATCAATTCAAATAAAGCAATATTTGAAACTATTTACTGTAAAAATATAGATCACCAGATAAACAGTCATAACCTAGAATTTAGAAGCAAAATCATCAACTCACCTATTATGAATTTTCTATAAAAAATTATCAATCCAGATTAAGTAATTTTCATCACTGGAATCACTGAATGATGAATTTGTGAAATTTACACCACTTTGCATTAAATTTGAGCACTTGAACTGTGAAGCATAGCACGTGTTACCTCTAATTTTCCAAGTCCATTTTCATGGAAATTAGACAATTATAACAAAAACAAAGTAGCACTCATGAAAGGGCGATTCCTCATTTCCTTACGTTCCAAATTTCACTGGTCAAATCGCCAAAAAAGTGTGTTTGTAAAGCTTTGTCCAAATGCCAAACACAACATGTAAAAAGTGTAACTCAATACTTCCTACTTTGGAAATGAATTACTATATCCACTGAAAATTCGGTGGTGAGAATTTTATAATATTTTAGGACTTTTGAGAGTGAAATCCGATTTTTTAAGCAGTTTTTTTTACAACTTTAAAATCAATCAGTTGAACAATGTAGTAGCCATGCCTATAAAATGAGTCGTAGCAAACGTCTCATTCTCAGTCAAATTCTTGCAGCCCGGGCACACTGCGTGTTGAATGTTTTCGTGTTCTCTGTGTAGACTATCACTTCCGGTAAATGTACAATTTTTTTTTTTTGGAGGATGAAGCCCACATAGGTCTGAGACCTGTGCGTGGGTAATGAGTTGGATGATGGTGATTTATGAGTTGGACCTACAGTTTTAGGTGGGTTCCGAACCACCGGGAAGTGATTTTCAGCAGAGAACAATTTGATTTAGACCGATGGAAGTCGTAAAATTGTGAACTAGTGGCGTCGTCAACGAATAGTGAATGTGTGCAAAAATAAAAATTCGTAAATAATTCGAAAGCGAATCTTCACTTAGGCCTAAGTGCGCGTACCTGCGGCGTCGACCGACCACTGAAATCCTGTTCGTGTGGAAACGTGGACCTGGAGGTGCTGATGGTGTGCTGGGTGTGAACTCGGAAGTCCACGCAACTTAAAAAAGGTATTTCACAAAATTTATTAAATTCCTAAAGCCTGTGCATAGAAGAGACAACTCCAAAATCGGCAGTCTAACCCCCCCTGAAAAAGGTGATTCACCTATCTTGAACCCAACAATTATCGATAAAAGAAAAATATATAATTCTTTTTTTTATCTATGTGATGAACCGCAAATCATTACAACATGAATCGTTATTCTTATATTTTTTTTTTTAGGATAAAGCCCACATAATTATGTATGGGACCTGTGCGTCGGTAATGAATTGGATGATGGTGATTGATTAAACCTACAGTTTTAGGTGGGTTCTGAAAAATCGGGAAGATATTTTACAGCAGAGAACAGAATATATTTTGCTGGCAAATCTTATCGGTAACCATTACCAATGAGGGCCCTGGAGTTCGTAGCTCATCTCTATCTGATTGAACAGATACCTGCTACTTTTCACGGCTCAAGAGTGAACGCATCTTTTTACGGTTCACCCCGGGGTTTCAAAGATCACCTTAGTCCACGGGAAACCGATTAGAAACACTGGTGTGATAAAATAAAATGAATATGAGATGAAGTTAATCTGTTGAAACTAATTTCAGGTGAGATTGTGTTAGGTTAGTTGGAAAAATTTATTATAAAAGCTTATCACCATCAAATCTGGCCAAAAAACAATTCACAGAAAACGAGGAAGTTTTTAACTGTAGATGAGGGATGAGGTTTGGAATGTAGCTTGTATTGCTTACAGCAAGTGACGTGTTGAACTTGTTTGTGACCGGAAATCGGGCCACTTAGTCGGGCCACTTTTTTCCGGCGCAATAAATCGTTTGGGTGACCGACGACAAGGGCGAATACCGGCCAAGAAGAGGGTGGAGACGACCTTGCGGCTATCAGCGTTGAGGTAGGTCAGCCGAGGAAGGGGAGGGAAGGGAAGAAAGGGTTGGCCACATAATACGAGTCGAGTAACGATCAACAAGCTGCTTAGGGGTCAAGAGAGAAGCCGGAAAAGCCTTAGGCCTGACGCCTTGCACTGGGAGGGACGAGTGGAACAACGTTCCAGCGGTTGTTGGGGTGTGAGGAAAGGTTGTAAAGGAGTCGTGTGCCGGATGGAGTGGGAAAATGGGGGCATCGACACAGGGAGGATTCTAGAAACCGATCCCGGGTTGAGGTTTCCCCCTAGAAAACTCAGCCCGTCGCCTGGTGGGGGTACCCCCCACACACCCACACTATCCCCACTACCAAGGGAAACCCCGGCACGCGATGAGATAGCTATATGAAGGAAGAAGCGGTTGGGGGGAGGGAGCTTTAAGAGATAATAATGAATATTTGATGAGGATGGGAGAAGAATGCAAATATCGCCATACGAGACGTCACGAATCGATACATGCGTCATTTCAGCTTGTTACCATGGCAACTAGAAGACGTGGGGTGGGTAAGATGAGTGGGGGGAGGGGGCGACCCTCTCAAGCCATCTCAACTTAACCGGATGAATATTTTTGTATTCAAAATAGAGGTGCTTTTTTAGATGTTTTTTTCAGGGGGGGAGACTGACAAAACAGTACTAACTCTTCCCCTCGTCATAGTCCTTTCCCTTAGTTGGTTACACAGAATTTTCACCTGAGTGGCACTTGGAGGATAAAGGGAGGGAGGCGCTAGCCACAATATAGGCTGTGTCGCGTGCGACCCACTCCCTCAGGACAATTTCACTTGTTTGAATGAGGGAGCAAAAATGAAGGAAACGGCTGTGGTTAAGCGAATCTGTTCCAAATACCTCCAAAACAAAAAATTAATAAACTGTATTTATCAAATGGAGTTCTTTCAAAAAATGAGGTATCATATTTTGCTTTGACGAACTAAATATACTAAGTTAATACTTTGAGGAATACCATCCCTAAGTTCCAATACTTCACCCTCGGACCAGTTTGTTGCCTATCCTCGCACAGCTGACTATTCAGATTCATTTTTGGTTCACAAAATTCCACACTTTTTACATCTTGAAGACTTCAAGTATGGGAAGTAGATAAGTTGGTTCAAGCTCATGGTCCAATGCTAGATGGTGCCCAATGTTACTTCAATGTTATGTTACATCAATGTTATGTCAAACAAGTCCTCTCATGCGATGCTTCCATGTATATTGGATCACTTGGATATTGAGGCTATATCGATATAAGCAGCTTTTTCATATAAATATAAGGTGGTTCGGAACAGTAGATCCAACTCATCAATCACCATCATTCAACTCATTACCCACGCACAGGTCTCAGACCTATGTGGGATTCATCCTCAAAAAAAAATGGTTTGATTTGGCTGAACTGGAAGTGATCACGTGTGAGAGCTTTGTTGTGGACATACTCTTTGGAAGTCTGCACATCTGCAGCGTTTGCCAAACGAGGAGTCGACTCCACGCTTTAAAAAAATGGCTTTTATTGGCTGAGTGTCATTGACTGTGATGTCAGCACATTAGGGCTGTGTACAAAATACTGTAATAGAATGATAATTATTTTTGCTATGCTAAATCAATGTTCTCACTCTATCACCACCAAAGGCCCCCCAACCTTCTCCCAGACTTCCTCAAACGTAGGTGTTTTATAAAATAATTTAATAATTGAATCACTTATTCTCATAATTACTTTCACCTACTATTATTATGAAGAACAGTATAGAACTTTTTACATTATTCTTTGTAAAGAAACAATATTCAGTAATTTTACTGAAGTGATTAGTCAAGTATGTAGACTATCTATCAAGTATTGTCTATCTATAATAGAAAATGTCTACAAGTTGTTAATCTGATCATCAAAAGTTACCTCCAGTTATATATTATTTTATTGCTACATCTTATTTAATATTTATAGCTTTGAAGAGCTTTGCAATGCATCTCTCCTAATTTTGAAGTACCACAAAAGTGAACTGAGCAAAATTTGGCAAGCTAGAAATAGACTTAAACAGAGGAAGAAATATTCAAAGGAAGTGGCATGTGCTGCTTATTCGTGCTCAAGCTTATGCATTGTCATTGCTGTCAGAACAGCAAACACTGAATAGCTATTATTACAGAGGATCCTTTTGACCGATATATCTCAACGACATCAACAAGCTGCTAGTGCCATGTTATTCCGAATATAAACTGGTAACCTTATGGGAGATCCATGTTGTTTGTTAGATCTAGTCAGTTGGTAATTTCAATTTTGAAGGCAGCAGGATGCCCTGGTAAGAGTGTCAGTGTTGAACATGATGGAATTCCATAAGCACATGCTATCGATAATATGTATATTAACAGTTCACCTTCCACCTTCATCTATAGATGAGCCTGGTTCTGGATTGCATGCCATTCGATATAGGATGATACACACAAGCTTTTGCTTCGTTAGAAGGTATAATATTGAATACTTTCTAAAGGCTGGCAAAGTTCGTGGTTCCAATTTTGTTTTTTAATAGAGTTATCAAAAAGTAATGCGTTCATGCACAGAGAGCTCATTCTGCAAATCTGTGCTTTTACGCATGTGCTATGAGCCTCTAGTGTATGCAAAAAATCTCTATTGAGATGAAAAAAGTACTATATTATGAGCGATTGATGTTCTGCTTCATGACAAACCTGGAACTGTTAATTAATCTTCAATTCTACTAAAATGTTTAATGCTTTGGTACCCTTCCTTGTAATAGGCTACTTTTTTATTGGTGAAAACCCTGACAGATGCATCGAAATGTGGGTCATGTTATGGAAAACTCTCTGGAGGACCATGGTTAGAAATGCGTTATTTGTAATTTTGAGCTATTAGTCTATATAAAACGAAAACCTTTGTTTTGGTAGTGAACGTTTTTCTTGAATATGGCTTGTACTGCTTGCTGGTTTTCGAAATATTGAGTTAATAATTATTATAGACTGCTCCCATCATAGGCGCATCCAGGATGGACAAATGGGGAAGTTCCCAAAAGTTCTCCATACTCCAGAGTAAGAGAGGGGTACGGAGACCTTGGGGAAATTTTGAAAAATAAACTTACTTAAATCACAATATAAGACTCATGGCTATAAATGCTTAGATTTATTTATTTTGACCTACAATATGGGTCAGCCACATAGAGGACTGACAGCAGGAAGTAGCCCAGAGGTGTGCAAGGTTGTCAGTATCTATCAGCAATGCAACAGTTTGTCTTGAGATTGGACTGTTCAGCCTAGAGTTCCAGCGTTTGCTTCAGTAGATTTTATAGACGAATCCAAAAATATTTCAAGGGAGTCTATTGAGGGGGACTCACTCATCTCGCAATATAATTTATCTCTCCCTCATCACTGAACTTCAGTTGTCACGAAAACAACCTACCACAGTGATTCATTTACAAATTTCAATTAGTCAATAAATTGCGAATTAGTGAATTTGAAAGGTGCCTTGATATTATTTAGATCACTTGAAGACTTGATTTTTCTACAATACTTCTGGTAGCCCAATTAATGAGTTGACATGGCCTGATAAGCCTAAAAATGGTTGCAATAGGGGCAAACTCAATAGTATATCAAAGGGCAGACATGGAAAATTTTTAAGGTAAGGCCAGATGAAGTGAAAATTTTATAGGCTGGCCAAAAAATTGAGCAAAGCTTGTATTTATATGAGATACTCTCTTTATTCTCTATTTCAATTTTGTGGGACTCTGCTTGCAAATAGGATTGATGCAAACCATGGTATCATAAATGTAATTTTCAACCATCAAAAAAAAAAAACATTTAAAGAATTTGAAAAATTTGTTTGGAAATACACTTGTTCATATAGCAATACAAATGAAGAGATCTAACAGTTCAACTGAAAAGATTAACATTCTAGTTGTGAGTTAGCTTTTATCAAATATTAATTGATAACCATAGTACGTTTTTTCACTTTTTCCTTCCTTGTGCCTCGCTCTAGAATGGTGAGTCATTATAACTCTCCAATCAACCGAATTCAAAGACATTAATAAATTAATTCTGAAGCCCAAATGATTGCTTCAAAATCCAAAGTGATGTTGACAACTTATCTAGTTGGTGTGTGAATGACTTGAAATGAATGTAGATACAAATTTCTGAGTTTATTTATTTTTTATTTATTTATTTGAACATTACACAATGCAATAGTATCCCTCTAGCTGTAAGCTACTTGAGGGATATTTTATTAAGACACTATATTACAATCAAATTCAACAATGAATAACAATAGATTCCTTTTCGTAATCTATATAACTGTTTATAGCCCATTATATTTTCTTTGTAATCCATTGATCTGTCTATTGTCTATTGCACCGTAAAAAATCAAGTCACTTAAACAACCAATCAATATGGTATCGCTCTTCACTCATTGACACTTATCACTTTAATACTCACTTGACACTCCTATTTTCTACATCATAATGTGTTTCTTATTTTTTATTGAACAACTCTAACCTTCATTAATAAATAATTTTTTTTTTTTAGCTTAAACTAAATCATTTATTCTCATAAAATAGACTTTTAATTTTGTTCGAATCTCACTGTTCCTCTGTAACATTCTCAACTCCAATGGTAATGAGTTTAACATAGCAGTTGGCACCCCAATTTAATATGTACAAAATAAATGGTAATTTTTTGGAGGAGGTGGAAACTTTGAAGGACCTGTTTTGTTTCGTTCTGATTTTTCCTTCAATTCACATGTGGACTTCTTATACAATAGGGAAAATCAGCAAATGGGTTTCACTTTGAGGACTTGTTCAGCCTTCAATGATGTTGGACCTTTCATATTTTTGTGTAAGTCGCTAGTCAGGAGTCTTCTTGAATATGCCTCTGAAATTTGGAATCCTTGTTTGGATTGCATACTTGTTCTGGAGCGCTTGCAAAATAAGTTCAAGGATATATTTATTTATTTCAAGAAATTCAATTCTTACTGTCTTTTTGAGTCTTTCACTAATACTTTCAGAACTATATTCAGAATTGAATCATTAAAAGCAAGAAGGGATGCTAGGTCTCTTATTCTTCTTCACAGCTTATTTAATAATAAAATAGATTTCCCTTATTTACTTTCCAAATTCAAAATATACATTTCTTCCATAGTACGCTTTTCCACTTTTTCCTTCCTTGTGCCTCGCTCTAGAACAGTGAGTCATTACATAACTCCAAATCAACCGAATTCAAACACTTTTTAATTACTTCTCTGGACGCCTGAATGTCTTCTGATTTTCTTGTACCAGGTTTTGTCAAATATTGTATGATTAACTCTAAATTGTATATAATGTAAGAGGCTCATTTGATACTTTATCATTTATTATTTAGCGGGTCCTGGAACATTCGTGTTCATTATTAAGTCTCATTTGTCAACTCATTCTTGGCAGTGCGCAGAAATAGATGGTTATGATCGCTCTTCTATTTATCCCTTGAAAACCAGACTTCCAAGCGGCTATGCTGGGAACTAGTCACTCTCCATATGATGAAAGATGTGAGAACGAGAACATCAGTCTGAATCTTTCTAGTAGCGTAGAGTAGAAGTACTGCCAATAATGAGTTGATAAGCTCAACTGGTGTTCCTCGCCAAATAGTACAGCATTCTACAGCCTATCACTTCTCCTTTTCATAATTCCATAATCTATTGAAGTTGAACACTCAAAGATCATAATAATATAATTATTGTGGTGCACATCACAATCAATACAGCAAACTTGGAAGATTATTTTTTGTAGATTACGTTTAGGAGACTCCAGTTAAGGAGTACAAGACAAGTCAGATCAATAATTATACTCTTATAAACTAGTTACCATAATTACTATATCAATTAGTTGAGGTGAGGCTTAATTGCACTTCCTATGCCTGAAAAACTAAATATTTTTGCTATGAGGTTTTGCATTTATTGTGTGTTTTTCCATCAAAATGAAACAGTGTCAATTCAAACGGGAAAGAATTTTATTTGAGGAAAAGTCTAGAATGTTGAGAATTGCACGAGCGGTTGGTGGGGAGATTCCATTTGGAAGCTTCTCAGTGTATTAGCAATTCCTTTCTGAAGATTAGAATTTGTAAGGCAGTGAGGCCAAAAGTTGGTATTGTTGAGCAGGCATTGGCTTTGGCTTTGCTGGTTGTCGGTTGGGTTTGGCAGTGAGGCTTGCCACACAATCAATAGTTGGGCTCGTTGTATTTGTGTACGGGCGCGTGCCAGTGCGAGCACCAAATCAAAATTAAACAAACCCTTCTGATTTACATCGTCATCCTCAATTTTGTCAGTCTCTCTCACTCACTCCCAGACGTGCGAGTGGTGATGGTTTATACTCTCACTTTCGCCGCTATCCCTCTCAATAGCATATGCTAGCTTACAATAAGTTTTATCAAATTTATACATGATGGTTTTTATTCTAAAGTTTCCGATTCAATGGGGTTCCATTTCCAAAATTACTGCCATTCAGAGTTGAGAGATTAGTTAAATTTATTCCTAACATAATTGATTGATAATTTTTATATTGTTTCAAATTGTTTCTCGGTGGTTCGGAACCCACCTAAAACTGTAGGTCCAGCTCATCACTCACCATCATCCTACTCCACGCACAGACGTCAGACCTATGTAGGCTTCATCCTCCAAAAAAATCACATTGTTGTAATACTAGTTAATTTCTGCTGAGATTCTTTTTCTTTAATAACTTGTTCTATTTGAATGCTTGTGTTATGTTTCCATACTAAGTTTTCAATCTCATTAATTACATTCGAATGGAAGGAATGTTTCTGTTGATTTTTATTTTGATATTGACATTTGCTAAGCAATATTTGAAAACGATTGGCTGAGTTTATTATATTCTTTAATAGAACGTTTTTCTATTCTATGCGTCAGTTCTTAATTGTTGATCATTATCGCAATCTGAACTCTACTATCGTGTATTTTTATTGAAAACCAGTTATTGAACTTCATTTTTTATTTGTCAAACAAGTGGAATAAAAGCGAGTAGAAATAAAGGAAAATAATTAAAATCATTCCAAAAAAATGAATAATAAGACGAAATTGTCACAATCACATTTACTAAAATGATAGAGATACTAGTTTCGGATGTTACTCCATTATCAATCTCAGACAAACTAGAACTAAAGTACAGAGTAGCTTAATATATACACGGAATGATACTATTGGCTAACCTTAGGCAATAAGGCTGACCTTCATTGGCGGTTTGTGATTGGCTGAAGGCCATAACAGGTCACGCTCTCTGGTGGGGGGAGCAACAAGCAAAAATAAGAATCAAATCAAGAACTAAAAAACCGTGAACATGTAGAAATGTAACAGAAAAGAACAAAACACAAGTAAATTAGGATAGAATTGAATCATTTAAACTTGGAAAATAGAGGCTCACTGAAATGCAATCACGGTCAACCTAGAAAGACACGAGAATGCCGTTATTAAATTGTAGATAACAATTATGATGAAACCAAGTTAGTTGTATGAATTGATTAAAATAAATTTGATCATTCAATAAAGGACAGCCTATCCCTTAACCAATTGTATATTTCCGTGTATAGTAAATATTAAGATACTATGTACTTTAGTTATAGTTTTTCTGAGATTGATAATGGAGTAACATACGAAACTAGTATCTCTATAATTTTAATAAATGTGGTTGTGACAATTGCGTCTTATTATTCATCATGGATATCCTCCACAAAATCACCTTCACCTTTACAATGAAAGATTCCAACAAACCTAAGGTGGAATCGACAGAATTATTTCGTATGAGTAGTTACGTTACGATTAGTATTCTTTCATTTATGTTTTAATATAGATCAGCTTAGAGTTGTATTTATAGAATAACTAGCTGGCTCGACGCGCGTTGCTGCATTCTCATAAAAATTCTCCTTGTTTTTATTATTCGCCACCTCCCGCTGAGGTTACATTTCAAATTAGGAAAGAAGTTAGTCCTCGGGCTCTTCCAGCTGATCATAGAGGCTTCGTTGTTTTCTTAATCACCACCTCTGAATGAAGAAACATTTCAAATTTAAACCTCCTTTGACTATAAGGGTAGAAGCTAGTTTTTTATTTTATTATTCGCCACCTCCCGCTGAGGCTGCATTTCAAATTTCTAGCTAGCACTTCATTGGTTAACAGATGTCATCGACCTGGCATAATTACATTTCATCATACCCAGTCGTATGTTTCCTACATATTGCAAGGCTCCGACTGCATGGTAGCCTACATGCAAAGTGCAAAGTCTTTTGCTGTTCAAAGACAGCATAAATAACGCCGCTAAGGGGCCTGCCATATGATTAAAAACTGTTGACTTCTATCAGCTGTTCCTTTAAGCTGTTTGGCCGGCAAGTTCAGTAGGTTAGGTCTATAAAATGGATTAATTAATAGTAATTATTAGCTCTTCTATTAAAATTTATGGTCAGAAACCATCCTCAATATTCACACAACATATTCCAAAAGTTTCATGCTAATCTGTCAAGTGGTTTTGAAGTTTATAGGGAACATACATACATACATACATACAAACATACATACATACATACATACATACATACATACAGACAGACAGACATTCATTTTTATATATATATATATATAGATGTGAACTATACATATATCATAGTATAGTATCTATGTATAAATATATAGCAGCATACCGTTGATAGAGCTCACGTATAGCAATTTTGAAGGACAATAAATTGTGTCGACCAAACTCATGACCTACAGTAGTTTTCACTCAATCAAGCTTCTTTCCGCATTCTTCCTCTTTTCACCCGGATATTCCTTTGACGGTCGACAATTAAATTTCAATATCATTGAATATACAATGTTTTACATTGATGTAGCACAGTCCTTTCCAAACGATGCATTCCACTGTACTGGACTGTTAGAGGAAGGAATGGGAAATAATAGCGACAATATATAATCCTTGTGTGTACAATGTACAAGAGAACAAGTCGGACATTGCAATTTGAACATCATCATGAAATTCCGATATCGAATAATAACGGCCCACCAAACAGAGACTGAATTTTGCCTGGCTTTGGTACCCTTCACTAACCAGCCCCCATAATAACATCCTTGCCCCCCTCTCCATCCCTTAGATACATTATCAAACACTGAGAGAACACTAGCCCCCCTCCACAATCACTATACCCCCCAGCACCTATCCTAGCTCTTCTGACAGCCCCATGTAACATCCAACAACACAAATCACTTAATATCCTCGCTTTAAACATTTTATCTGATCGCAGCGTTTGGAATTGAGTGTCCTAAGTGATCGTAAATCAGATAGAAGGGAATATTTTGATCAGAATGTCTGAATCAAGTAGGTACTATGACAATATTGAGTACATCCATTACTGTCCTACTAACGTTATCATTCATTTTATTACACAAAACGTGGTTGCGTGCTGAATTTTAGTATGTTTGAGAGAGAAATTGTAGTGACAAATCTCAATATCTAGCTGAAGTAAAGTAGTGGCCAAAACCTTTTTGGATTGAAAAGAAAATATGAGAATTTGTTCTCGAAAGATAAAGGTTGCATATCATATAATGACAAAATTATCAAGATCTAATCATAGCTATTGGCAAGAATAAGTAAATAGTACACTGTTCAAAAGTTTAAATTAATAAAAACTGGCATTTTAAAAAAGAAGAATTCTTCATCAATGAACTTTATCTCAATCGTTAGCCATATTACTCCCAATAGTTTTTTTAATACTTGATTAAAGGTTTCACTCATTTATTCACTTGTTATTAGGAAGTATCTGCGTTACATTTTGTGAATAAGACTCGTGTTGAGCATATCACTACGATTTGAAAAATAATGGAAAGTTCAATTTAAACTTTAAGCTCAATTCTCTGGCAACTAATAAATAATAGTTAAGATTGAATCTGCCGAGATGAGGCTCAAGACTCTTCCGATTGCCTGCCCATCTTCTAGTTATGTTGGCACAGTAGTTCGAGTTGGAAAACTTGTTGAAATTCGTACGTGATGAGGAAGAACAAGTAATTCAGTACAAGGATAAATTTTAATTCAACCAATACTGGTTGAGAAAGAATTTGAAATATAGATGCATTCGATTTTGTCAAGCTGTACTTGTGAATTTAAGTTCCTCACAAAGCATTTGATTTCTTTTAGTTTCAGGATGAAAGCTGTTCAGGTGCAGTTTCTCATTTTTTCATTAAG
The DNA here is from genome assembly GCA_948455865.1 of Conomelus anceps. Lineage (NCBI taxonomy): Eukaryota > Metazoa > Arthropoda > Insecta > Hemiptera > Delphacidae > Conomelus > Conomelus anceps. Next base: position 27,730,185 of record OX418221.1, on the reverse strand, counting down.
TTATTGATTTGATTGTTCATTCAATCACTTATAAAATTCAAAGAGAAAGAGAAAGAGAAAGCAGAGAAACCTTTCCCAGTCATTTATAAGTGTCCATACCCACCAAGTGGTCAATCTAGTTTTATTCCATGTACTACAAAGGTTTGTATTATTCCTTTTACAAAGGTTTGTATTCCAAAAACCAGAAGAGCTAATCATGCACGCTTTTATCTTGTACTTGCTTATGTGTTATTGCTTCATTTCTTATATTATTACCATTTATCTCTACTCCAAAGTTGTTAATAGTTGTTTGAGTTTAAAATCTATTATTCTCTCCTCTCCCAACATAAATTTTCAAACGTTTTTATATTCTTCTTGTAAGTCTAGACTCATTCCCGCGCACAGGCAACAATGCGCCTATCCGGGAATTTATATTTCATACTAGCTCCGTGAACGTGTAGTGCACAAGTTCAAAAAATTATGAAAAAAATTGACAATAATCTACGATTTTTGTGTCGCAAGAATATATAAAAATTAATTTTTGCACAAGCATAGTTTTTTTTTTATGCGCGGTAGAAGGTGCGGTCAAGGTCACAAATCAATGTTATTTTCCCTATGCTAGAAGTGTGAACTTGTAGTGCACATGTCCGAAAAATTCTGAAAAAAATTGACAATAATCTACGATTTTTGTGTCACCAGAATATGTAATAAAAATATTTTGCACAAGCACGGTTTTTTTTAAAAAAACGAAAGAAGATACGCTCTATCGCATATGAATGCAGGCGGCGCTAAGTAGGTCAATGAAAGGCTCGTTAGCACAAGGAAAGGCGAATAAGAAGACAATTCCTTTTTAGAAAGAAACAATGTTTATTATAAGATAATCTCATAAGGATGGACATTCCAGTCGATAAATAGATGTTTACATGAATTGTACAAGCCCAGTTTTTTATTAAAAAATTATTTAATTTCAAGAAAACTCAAAATTCTCATGGGAGCCAATAGGAAACAAATCATGCTACCCGAATGCATCAGGAATTGAGGCATATTTCAAATTCTAAACATATAGATCATGGTATCAGTAATCGAATAACATTTCGAATGATTTTTGCACAAGCACAGTTTTTCAATAAATAACTGGTTAATTTCAAGAAAACTCATAATTTTCATAGGAGCCAATAGGTAACAAGTTATGCTAGCCGAATGCATCAGGATTCAAGGCATGTTTCAAATTCTAAATATTGATCATGGTATTAGTAATCGAATAGCAACTCGAATGATTTTTGCACAAGCACAGTTTTTTAATAAAAGATTGGTTAATCTCAAGAAAACTCATAATTTTCGTGGGAGCCAATAGTAAAGAAGTCATGCTAGTCGAATGCATCGGGATTTGAAGCCTGTTTCAAATTCAAAATATTAATCATGGTATTAGTAATCGAATAGCAACTCGAATGATTTTTGCACAAGCACAGTTTTTTAATAAAAAATTGGTTAATCTCAAGGAAACTCATAATTTTCGTGGGAGCCAATAGGAAACAAGTTATGCTACCCGAATGCATCAGGATTCAAGGCATGTTTCAAATTCTAAATATTAATCATGGTATTAGTAATCGAATAGCAACTCGAATGATTTTTGCACAAGCACAGTTTTTTAATAAAAGATTGGTTAATCTCAAGAAAACTCATAATTTTCGTGGGAGCCAATAGGAAACAAGTCATGCTAGCCGAATGCATCAGGATTTGAGGCATGTTTCAAATTCTAAATATTAATAATGGTATCAGTAATCGAATAGCAACTCGAATGATTTTTGCACAAGCACAGTTTTTCAATAAAGAATTCATTAATTTTAAGAAAACTCCTAATTTTCGTGGGAGCGAATAGGAAAGAAGTCATGCTAGCCGAATGCTTCAGGATTTGAAGCATGTTTCAAATTCTAAACATTGATCATGGTATAAGTAATCGGATAACAACTCGAATGATTTTTGCACAAGCACAGTTTTTAATAAAAAATTGGTTAATTTCAAGAAAACTCATAATTTTCGTGGGAGCCAATATGAAACAAGTCATGCTAGCCGAATGCATCAGGATTTGAGGCGTGTTCCAAATTCTAAATATCAATCATGGTATTAGTAATTGAATAACAACTCGAATGATTTTTGCACAAGCACAGTTGTTTAATAAAAAATTTGTTAATTTCAAGAAAACTCATAATTTTCGTGGGAGCTAATAGGAAAGAAGTCATGCTACCCGAATGCATCAGGATTCAAGGCATGTTTCAAATTCTAAACATTGATTATGGTATAAGTAATCGAATAACACCTCGAATGATTTTTGCACAAGCACAGTTTTTCAATAAAGAATTCATTAATTTTAAGAAAACTCCTAATTTTCGTGGGAGCGAATAGGAAAGAAGTCATGCTAGCCGAATGCTTCAGGATTTGAAGCATGTTTCAAATTCTAAACATTGATCATGGTATAAGTAATCGGATAACAACTCGAATGATTTTTGCACAAGCACAGTTTTCAATAAAAAATTGGTTAATTTCAAGAAAACTCATAATTTTCGTGGGAGCCAATAGGAAACAAGTCATGCTAGCCGAATGCATCACGATTTGAGGCGTGTTCCAAATTCTAAATATCAATCATGGTATTAGTAATTGAATAACAACTCGAATGAATTTTGCACAAGCACAGTTGTTTAATAAAAAATTGGTTAATTTCAAGAAAACTCATAATTTTCGTGGGAGCTAATAGGAAAGAAGTCATGCTAGCCGAATGCATTAGGATTTAAGGCATGTTTTAAATTATAAACATTGATCATGGTATTAGGAATCGAATAACAACTCGAATGATTTTTGCACAAGCACAGTTTTTCAATAAAAAATTGGTTGATTGCAAAGAAACTCATAATTCTCATGGGAGCCAATAGGAATATAATGTTATTTCAGTAAAAAGTAAAAGTTTATCAAGTAGAAAAACTTTTACAATGGACATCATCGGTAGTTCTTGAAGGTGAGGTGAGAGAAGAGTGGAATGGATAAGAAATCATATCATCTCTGATTTTGGGAGGTGGTTTGTCTGACAGAGCTTTTTAGCCTATTCTACCTTGTCATGTGGATACAATTTTAATTTTGATGAAAACAGAAAATCGTTGAGTTATTGCTACTGATTTATAAGCAAAATAATGTAAAATTGTACTTTTTTATCCCCCTCCAGATGATCGAACTCGCCCCTCACCGAATTGGCGAACAAAACATTCCCCTATAAATTGTTTCTCTTTACATAGGCGTAATGAGAGGGGGGCTTCTTTATTCATTTATTTCTTTATTGCGACAAATTAACAACGAATTTGAAGGCGCAACAGACTCAAGTCCAAAACTGCTCCCTTGGACGTAACCCCCCCCCCTCCCATTGTTCAGAATTTTTTTGAAATTGCAAAAAAATTTAAAGATTTTTTATTTAATTTGAAGCTAGGGGGTAAAGGAACGAGTAGCTGGCACCGTAGTGTCTCAATTCATCAATATTATTGTTACGGGTTCTAATAGCTAAAATAAGGCTGGCAACACTAAAGTTCACACTTGCACTTTACTTACACAAATTAGTCTATTTACACAAAGTAATTGTAAGTTCAATTAATTAAATAAACAGATTATAAACAGATTAATAAACAGATCATCAAATGACAAGCTAATACTTATTTCCAGTAATTGTTTGAAAAAATTAATGAATAAGTAATTACAGGCTTATCAATAATAAAAGAAACAAGATTCAAATAAACTGTACAAGAATGTAGAAAGAAATTATAAAAAGAGCAACTATCACTTACAAAAACACAGTCCAATTAGTTATTTGACAGCCCCAAATAATACCACTTAACACCATAGGCGTAACGAGGGGGGGGTTTTGGGGGTCGTAACCCCCCCCATTGCTTGGAAGAAATTTAAAAAAAATGTTAAAAAACAATTGGAAAAAGTAAAAATTAGAAAGGTTATTTATTTAATTTGAAGCTAATGTAAAGGAACCTGTAGCTGACACCTCCTTACTAAATAAATTCATGAATATTATCTATTAACTTTGGAACTATTGTCTGGATTAATACAAACATTTTCAGAATATATATTTTTTATCCCTTTTTTCTTCATAATTATATTTTTGCATAGTATATATAACTGTCATTAGTTCATAGCAGCAGTATTTTTGTTCTATTTTATAATATATTGTCATTGTCTTTTCTTATTTACTGTATAATTTCTAATGTTGAGAGACAAACCATTCCTCCACACAGGCTATAGCCTAATGAGGAATACACTTAAAAATTTAATTGTACGGTATTATATGTTTTTAATATTTTTATTCAAGTGAATAAAGTATTTGAATTTGAAAAAAATTCATTCAAGTCATTTTCATGACTAATTGCAACTGGAATAAATTTCGATACAAATTTAATTTTGATTTGATTTTAAAATCACTTGACATCTATACCAATAGCTGACACCCCTATTTTTGTCACCTCCAGTAGCTGATATACGTATCAGGTAAGGAATGAGCTAATTTGATTTCATATATATCAAATGGTAATCATACATATAAAACATAAGATATCAACAATAATTTAAAAAAAAATTCAGACATGGTCCCTAGTGGCTGACATACCATGTCAGCTACTTATGTATGTGTTGAAAATATACTTAATACGTTGACATCCCCCCAATTAACATAAAATATGAAAATCATCCCCTAATAGGTGAACTCAGGGTATAATCAACATAATTATATTCAAGCTCTAGCATTCTAAGCATTAGTTAATTTTAAATAATGATTATTTTGACAGTACTTTGAGATTTTCAAACACTCTTACTTCGATATTTCCTAAAGAATTCCACCTAGAAATAAAGGATTCTTGTCTGACAGCTTATACTCAAAGTATTTTTCCCCGTCAAAAATGATGCCTAGCACATGATTCAATGGTACCAGTTTATGCACAAAATACCAGTTTAATTCTCAATGGTTTGAATTTCAAAACTACCCACTATGGCCTTAATAAGAAAAAATATGAAGATATGTCAGCTGGGCGGGGGGGGGGGGGGGGGGTCGTCAGCTTCTGGTTCCTTTACCCTACATGATTATTGTATAATATATATTATATCTATATTCTGAGATTTTTTTGATGAGAGTAAGAGTGGTTGACCGGGGGGGGGTAAACCCCCCCCCATAAGTCGACTCTAGTTACGCCACTGCTTAACACAACGTCTCCAAACTATTATTAAGCTGCATAAACAGTAAACACTTGTCTTTGCACTTGACACTGTCTAAAAACTGAATAAAGCACTGTTTACTCCACTGGCAATGGATTGTCTCTTCTCCGAGATCTGTAATACAATCTGTCACACGGGTTTGTAAAGCGTAACTGTCACGCAAGCTTTTGTAAAACTCACTCACTGGTTCACGTGGACAGGCCCACAGTTTTAACAACTTTTGAATGGGATCCATAATTCATAGATTTCCAGATTTCTTCTTTCTTCTCGTTTTAGAAAAATGTTGTTCTTAATAATTTTGAGATACTTTGTTCTTCCTTAAAATCATTTGATCAATCAAATTTTGTTGAAACTCATTAAATTTTGCTATTTGCATCATTTTCTGAGCTTCCAATCAGGGGCGGATCCAGGGCTGGGCGAGCCGAGCAACCGGCTAACATAACGCAGGTTGGGTCGGAAGGAACCGCGAGGCCCTGGTTGAGCTACCAGCCTTTAAGCAAGCGAAGAGACACAGAAATCTGTTATATTGAAATTTCTCACCCCAAAATTATTGCGTCAGTGTGAAATACTTGAAGAAGCTCACAAAAATGGACCGGGCGAGTCAGCGGGGCCCTGCGCGACCGCTTAAACCAGCCCCATAAGCAAGCAGAGTGAACCCCATAAACCAGGTTTGTTATGCATAGCTTAAAGTGCAAGACTAAATAAAATTAGAAGGTGGTATTTAAAAAAAATAAACCCAACGTAATAAAATATCGACTTTTGAGTATTGGCTATACTTTACAGTTTTGACCTGGCATATTTTATGACAAACCATGTGAAATTTTGGCTTTTGAGCTTAGCTAACCATTTTCAGCACGTTAAACATGGCGATATATACAGAAAAGGCATTATTTCGTATAAAAAAATCAGCTAATGCGTACTTCCTATAGTGCCAACTGATGAAATCTTTTAGGCTATTAATTTAATACATTGGAAACTACACTATAATACACAAATAAGGTCGGTTTTATAAGTTGATCATAGCACAGCTAACTAGTTGAAAAAACGCATTTTTAGGGATAATTTTTCAAAAAATCATGGGGGAGGATCCCCAGACCACCGGTAAGTGTGGTCCCTCCAAAGTCAATTGCCCAGGGACCCGCAAAGCCTGGATCCGCCACTGCTTCCAATGAATATCTTTGGAATAAAAGGCAAAATTAATAAACAGAATTCATTAATTTCGAATTCCTTTAATTGCTATTACTTTCGAAATTAATAAATTCTGTTAATGTATATTTGTCAGTTTATTCAATTATCAGTCACTTCAAACTAACTTGCAAAATTAATCTTCCTTTAATCAAGAATCAGAAAATAGTTATCCAATAAGAAGAGCTTATCAAGATAACCAGTCTTATTTATTTAAAAATGTTAACATTATGTCAGTTGGGAAATGATAAAATTTTCTATCTTCATAAACAAATGTGGTTTGATTTTGATTCCATAACAATGTAACAATACTTTATTCATAATGTCAAACAAAATACAGGGTTGCATAGGCCCATATTGGAAGTGGTGAAGGGGGCCCGTACTCAAGTTTGCCTGCACGTGGACTCCTTTACATAGCTGTTGTAGTTGTATAATTCCAAGAATTGGAATCACCAGACGTTTCGAGAAGGCCAAGGAGCATGATCTCGATTGTTCAAGAAGTCTGAAGAAATCACGAGAAGTCTCGAGAAATCAATTGAGTGAGAGAGTTGCAGACTTGAAGAATAAGATTGAGAAAGACATTTAATGAGTGATACCACATTTTTCTTCTCCGCCCCCCCCCCCCCCCCGTCTTATCATAGATATTACGCCCTCTAAAAAAATTCTCAAAATATAGCTATATTATGGAATATTCATGAGTGGTAAATAAACCAAAGGTGACCCCTTCCCAACACCAGTAGCTGACACATCTCCATATTTTTTCTCATTATAGGTCATAGTCGCGAGCCGTAGCAGGTATCTGTTCAATCAGAGAGATAAGCTGCGTTCTCGTAGGTCCTGTTCGTAACGGTGACCGATTAGATTGGCCAGCAAAAAAGACACTGTTCTCTGCTGTAAAATCACTTCCCGGTGGTTCGGAACCCACCTAAAACTGTAGGTCCAATTCATCAATCACCATCATCCAACTCATTACCCACGCACAGGTCTCAGACCTATGTGGGCTTCATCCTCAAAAAAAAAAAAAAAAAAAAAAAAATAGTGGCTACTGGGTAGTTTTGAAATAATTTATTTTGACAATTCTTGGAGATTTTCGAAGACTCTCACTCAGATATTTACTGAAGAATTCCACCCAGAAATAGAGGATTCTTGCAGACTGTCTGACAGCTTATTCTCAAAGTATTTTTAACCGTCAAAAATGTTGCCTAGCACATGATTCGATGGTACCCGTTTATGCATAGAATACCAGAGCATTAATTCTTAATGATTTGAATTTCAAAACAACCCACTATGGCCTTAATAATAAGAAAACATATGAAGATGTGTAAGCTACTCTGCGGTGTGTAGAGGGGGTCAGCTTCTGGTTCCTTTACCCTCTGTGAATATTGTGTTGTATTATAGCTATATTCTGAGAATTGTTTTGGAGAGAGTAATATGTACGAGTGACAGACAGGGGGGTAACCCCCCCCCCCCACCCAAGACCATAAGTCAGCTCTAATTACGTCACTGTCTCCCAATGACCATATTTTTTTGTCTAATTAACTGGGCTAATAAGCTCTGTCAAGCAAAACACCTCCAAAGATCAGAATTCATATTTCTTATTCATTCCACCCTTCTCTCACCACACCTACAAGAACTACCAATGAAGTCCATTGAAAAAGTTTTTCTACTTGAAAAACTGTTATTTTTTTACTGAAATAACATTATATTTTCATCTCGATTACTTTGACTTGTTGTATGTCTTAACCAATAATTTTTATAACATCTAGTACTTATTATACTATAAGTATAATATATCAGCTCAGTGTATTTCACAAAAGAACAATAAAGCACTACTTAATGATTGATAGTTTCCAATAAGCTACGGTACTCGTTTCCTAACCACAGTTATATCTGTAGCGGGATTTGAAATTCAACCTCCTTCGGAGATTGATACCATCGTCATAATCATCACCACATAACACTGTAATATCTTATTTTGTAACTCTTGAAGCAGGAAAATATTCAAAATTTTCAAAAGTGGAAATTCTTGTTTATTTTTAGAGAATATCTCGAGTAATTATGGCTTTTATTGGAATTTCTCACTTTACTTTGATTTATATTGACAAAGGAGATGAAAACTAACTTTTTTTCAAACTGTACTTTAACAAAAATTATTTGAATTGTTATACCATGATCAATGTTTAGAATTTGAAATATGTCTTAATTTCTGATGCATTCGGCTAGCATGACTTCTTTCCCATTGGCTCCCACGAAAATTAAGAGTTTTCTTGAAATTAATGAATTTTTTATTGAAAAACTGTGCTTGTGCAAAAATCATTCGAGTTGTTATTCGATTACTTATACCATAATCAAGGTTTAGAATTTGAAACATGCCTTGAATCCTGATGCATTCGGGTAGCATAACTTGTTTCCTATTGGCTCCCACGAAAATTATGAGTTTTCTTGAGATTAACAAATTTTATATTAAAAAACTGTGCTTGTGCAAAAATCATTCGAGTTGTTATCCGATTACTTATACCATGATCAATGTTTAGAATTTGAAACATGCCTTGAATCCTGATGCATTCGGCTAGCATGACTTCTTTCCTATTGGCTCCCACGATAATTATGAGTTTTCTTGAAATAAACCAATTTTTTATTAAAAAACTGTGCTTGTGCAAAAATCATTCGAGTTGTTATCCGATTACTTATACCATGATCAATGTTTGGAATTTGAAACATGCCTTGAATCCTGATGCATTCGGCTAGCATGACTTCTTTCCTATTGGCTCCCACGAAAATTATGAGTTTTCTTGAGATTAACCAATTTTTTATTAAAAAACTGTGCTTGTGCAAAAATCATTCGAGTTGTTATCCGATTACCTATACCATGATCAATGTTTAGAATTTGAAACATGCCTTGAATCGTGATGCATTCGGGTAGCATAACTTGTTTCCTATTGGCTCCCACGAAAATTATGAGTTTTCTTGAGATTAACCAATTTTTTATTAAAAAACTGTGCTTGTGCAAAAATCATTCGAGTTGTTATCCGATTACTTATACCATGATCAATGTTTAGAATTTGAATCATGCCTTGAATCCTGATGCATTCGGCTAGCATGACTTCTTTCCTATTGGCTCCCACGAAAATTAGGAGTTTTCTTGAGATTAACCAATTTTTTTTAAAAAAACTGTGCATGTGCAAAAATCATTCGAGTTGTTATTTGATTACTCATACCATGATTAATGTCCAGAATTTGAAACATGCCTTGAATCCTGATGCATTCGGGTAGCATAACTTGTTTCCTATTGGCTCCCACGAAAATTATGAGTTTTCTTGAGATTAACTAATTTTTTATTAAAAAACTGTGCTTGTGCAAAAATCATTCGAGTTGTTATTCGATTACTTATACCATGATCAATGTTTAGAATTTGAAATATGTCTTAATTTCTGATGCATTCGGCTAGCATGACTTCTTTCCCATTGGCTCCCACGAAAATTAAGAGTTTTCTTGAAATTAATGAATTTTTTATTGAAAAACTGTGCTTGTGCAAAAATCATTCGAGTTGTTATTCGATTACTTATACCATAATCAAGGTTTAGAATTTGAAACATGCCTTGAATCCTGATGCATTCGGGTAGCATAACTTGTTTCCTATTGGCTCCCACGAAAATTATGAGTTTTCTTGAGATTAACAAATTTTATATTAAAAAACTGTGCTTGTGCAAAAATCATTCGAGTTGTTATCCGATTACTTATACCATGATCAATGTTTAGAATTTGAAACATGCCTTGAATCCTGATGCATTCGGCTAGCATGACTTCTTTCCTATTGGCTCCCACGATAATTATGAGTTTTCTTGAAATAAACCAATTTTTTATTAAAAAACTGTGCTTGTGCAAAAATCATTCGAGTTGTTATCCGATTACTTATACCATGATCAATGTTTGGAATTTGAAACATGCCTTGAATCCTGATGCATTCGGCTAGCATGACTTCTTTCCTATTGGCTCCCACGAAAATTATGAGTTTTCTTGAGATTAACCAATTTTTTATTAAAAAACTGTGCTTGTGCAAAAATCATTCGAGTTGTTATCCGATTACCTATACCATGATCAATGTTTAGAATTTGAAACATGCCTTGAATCGTGATGCATTCGGGTAGCATAACTTGTTTCCTATTGGCTCCCACGAAAATTATGAGTTTTCTTGAGATTAACCAATTTTTTATTAAAAAACTGTGCTTGTGCAAAAATCATTCGAGTTGTTATCCGATTACTTATACCATGATCAATGTTTAGAATTTGAATCATGCCTTGAATCCTGATGCATTCGGCTAGCATGACTTCTTTCCTATTGGCTCCCACGAAAATTAGGAGTTTTCTTGAGATTAACCAATTTTTTTTAAAAAAACTGTGCATGTGCAAAAATCATTCGAGTTGTTATTTGATTACTCATACCATGATTAATGTCCAGAATTTGAAACATGCCTTGAATCCTGATGCATTCGGGTAGCATAACTTGTTTCCTATTGGCTCCCACGAAAATTATGAGTTTTCTTGAGATTAACTAATTTTTTATTAAAAAACTGTGCTTGTGCAAAAATCATTCGAGTTGTTATTCGATTACTTATACCATGATCAATGTTTAGAATTTGAAATATGTCTTAATTTCTGATGCATTCGGCTAGCATGACTTCTTTCCCATTGGCTCCCACGAAAATTAAGAGTTTTCTTGAAATTAATGAATTTTTTATTGAAAAACTGTGCTTGTGCAAAAATCATTCGAGTTGTTATTCGATTACTTATACCATAATCAAGGTTTAGAATTTGAAACATGCCTTGAATCCTGATGCATTCGGGTAGCATAACTTGTTTCCTATTGGCTCCCACGAAAATTATGAGTTTTCTTGAGATTAACAAATTTTATATTAAAAAACTGTGCTTGTGCAAAAATCATTCGAGTTGTTATCCGATTACTTATACCATGATCAATGTTTAGAATTTGAAACATGCCTTGAATCCTGATGCATTCGGCTAGCATGACTTCTTTCCTATTGGCTCCCACGATAATTATGAGTTTTCTTGAAATAAACCAATTTTTTATTAAAAAACTGTGCTTGTGCAAAAATCATTCGAGTTGTTATCCGATTACTTATACCATGATCAATGTTTGGAATTTGAAACATGCCTTGAATCCTGATGCATTCGGCTAGCATGACTTCTTTCCTATTGGCTCCCACGAAAATTATGAGTTTTCTTGAGATTAACCAATTTTTTATTAAAAAACTGTGCTTGTGCAAAAATCATTCGAGTTGTTATCCGATTACCTATACCATGATCAATGTTTAGAATTTGAAACATGCCTTGAATCGTGATGCATTCGGGTAGCATAACTTGTTTCCTATTGGCTCCCACGAAAATTATGAGTTTTCTTGAGATTAACCAATTTTTTATTAAAAAACTGTGCTTGTGCAAAAATCATTCGAGTTGTTATCCGATTACTTATACCATGATCAATGTTTAGAATTTGAATCATGCCTTGAATCCTGATGCATTCGGCTAGCATGACTTCTTTCCTATTGGCTCCCACGAAAATTAGGAGTTTTCTTGAGATTAACCAATTTTTTTTAAAAAAACTGTGCATGTGCAAAAATCATTCGAGTTGTTATTTGATTACTCATACCATGATTAATGTCCAGAATTTGAAACATGCCTTGAATCCTGATGCATTCGGGTAGCATAACTTGTTTCCTATTGGCTCCCACGAAAATTATGAGTTTTCTTGAGATTAACTAATTTTTTATTAAAAAACTGTGCTTGTGCAAAAATCATTCGAGTTGTTATTTGATTACTTATACCATGATCAATGTTTAGAATTTGAAATATGTCTTAATTTCTGATGCATTCGGCTAGCATGACTTCTTTCCCATTGGCTCCCACGAAAATTAAGAGTTTTCTTGAAATTAATGAATTTTTTATTGAAAAACTGTGCTTGTGCAAAAATCATTCGAGTTGTTATTCGATTACTTATACCATAATCAAGGTTTAGAATTTGAAACATGCCTTGAATCCTGATGCATTCGGGTAGCATGACTTCTTTCCTATTGGCTCCCACGAAAATTAGGAGTTTTCTTGAGATTAACCAATTTTTTTTAAAAAAACTGTGCATGTGCAAAAATCATTCGAGTTGTTATTTGATTACTCATACCATGATTAATTTCCAGAATTTGAAACATGCCTTGAATCCTGATGCATTAGGGTAGCATAACTTGTTTCCTATTGGCTCCCACGAAAATTATGAGTTTTCTTGAGATTAACCAATTTTTTATTAAAAAACTGTGCTTGTGCAAAAATCATTGGAGTTGTTATCCGATTACTTATACCATGATCAATGTTTAGAATTTGAAACATGCCTTGAATCCTGATGCATTCGGCTAGCATGACTTCTTTCCTATTGGCTCCCACGAAAATTATGAGTTTTCTTGAAATAAACCAATTTCTTATTAAAAAACTTTGCTTGTGCAAAAATCATTCGAGTTGTTATTTGATTACTCATACCATGATCAATGTTCAGAATTTGAAACAGGCCTTAAATCCTGATGCATTCGGCTAGCATAACTTGTTACCTATTGGCTCCCATGAAAATTATAAGTTTTCTTGAAATTAACCAATTATTTATTGAAAAACTGTGTTTGTGCAAAAATCATTCGAAATGTTATTCGATTACTGATACCATGATCAATGTTTAGAATTTGAAATATGCCTCAATTCCTGATGCATTCGGGTAGCATGATTTGTTTCCTATTGGCTCCCATGAGAATTTTGAGTTTTCTTGAAATTAAATAATTTTTTAATAAAAAACTGGGCTTGTACAATCCATGTAAACATCTATTTATCGACTGGGATGTCCATCCTTATGATATTATCTTATAATAAACATTGATTCTTTTTAAAAAGGAATCTTCTTCTTATTCGCCTTTCCTTGTGCTAACGAGCCTTTCATTGACCTACTTAGCGCCGCTTGCATTTATATGCGATATAGCGTATCTTCTTTCGTTTTTTTTTTTAAAACCGTGCTTGTGCAAAATTTTTATTTCACATATTCTGGTGACACAAAAATTGTAGATTATTGTCAATTTTTTTCAGAATTTCCCGGACATGTGCACTACAAGTTCACACTTCTAGCATAGGGAAAATAACATTGATTTGTGACCTTGACCGCACCTTCTACCGCGCATAAAAAAAAAACTATGCTTGTGCAAAAATTAATTTTTATATATTCTTGCGACACAAAAATCGTAGATTATTGTCAATTTTTTTCATAATTTTTTGAACTTGTGCACTACAAGTTCACGGAGCTTTTCATACTAGCTATTGTGCCCGTCCTTCGTACGGATTATGTTTAGAAATATGACTAAATAAATATGTTTCGGCTTTTTTTATAGCAACGATCATGAAGTTGTTAGCAGCTTAGTAAACAACTTAGAACGTAAACAATTCAGTAGCAGTTATCAGAGAGAATATTTGAGAACAGCTGATTGATATATCATGATAAATTACGAGATTTGTTCTTATATGGTAACTAACTATTGTGCCCGTCCTTCGTACGGATTATGTTTAGAAATAAGACTAAATTAATATGATTCGGCTTTTTTGATAGCAACGATCATGAAGTTGTTAGCAGCTTAGGCCCCGTTCAGACGATACAGGTTTTTGCGGTACGGTTTTTTTTACTGTACTGTGATGTTCACACGGTCCGGCTTTGCTGCTTATTGCTGTGCTCTCCTACTTCTTTCATTGCGCTTCCAGTTCAGTTTTATTTACTCCAGTCCAGGATTTTTTTTATTTGTGTGAGATTTTTTAAATAATTTTCTTACTGAAGGTTTCTCTTAAATTTTGAACATGTACGCAAATTCTGGTTTCAATATTCCACACATTTTTCTCTCTTTATTTTTATATTAATCTTAAGTCTTGTCCCACAAGGCGGGTCTCTCATATATTAGAGAAATTAAATTTTCACAATTATTAATATCTTCCACGTCTGGACACTGGAATTCACTAATAAAAAGATCAATGCTGAAGAATATCAATGAAGAAGATCAATGCTGACGATCTGAAGACTGCTTCCAGCATAATAAGCGTATCGTTTGAACATATCCATTACCGGTACAATACATGTGCCACCGGATACGGATAGTTATTTTGCGGTACAGCTGATTTTAGCGATACAGTTTTCGAAGACAAAACCGAATGTAGAAATCGGCTAGAACAGCTTTTTTACTGGATCCAGTCGAAACAGTATTGTGTGAACATACAATATGAAATGTACATGCAAACGAAAGCACTGCAAAATAACTGATACAGCAAATTTACTGTACCACACAAGAACTGTATCGTGTGAACGGGCCCTTAGTAAACAACTTAGAATGTAAACAATTCAGTGAGAGGCATCGGAGAGAATATTTTTTGAGAACAGCTGATTGATATATCATGATAAATTACGGGATTTATCATTACATGGTAATAATAGTGCTACCTGGCGAATTCCCAAGAGCCTGGCACAAACCGCACCTTCCTAAAATGTTAATTTTTGTTTTGATAAATTGAAATTAGAAATTTTTGTTTTTTTTTCAACAAAGAAATAATTGATAAAACATAAGATGAGCTTTAATTCACCAGACATATGTTTCCTAAAAGACTGCAATGCTCCGACTACACAAGTCTGCAGACAGCGTAAATAACGCCGCGAAGGGCCCACCATTTATATTTGAGAACAGCTGATTGATATATCATGATAAATTACGTGATTTGTTCTTATTCTTATGTGGTAATAAAACTTGGAAGAAATGTATCCAAAATCGCACAATACTTGGTTTTTAAACGTTTATTATTCTGTTAAAAAAAAAGTTAATTTAGTTTTTTATAGCTAAAGACATTGTCAATAATGTTTTCAATACTGTTCAATAACTAAAATCCCGATCGATGCTCTCGTTTTTGAGGAGAAGGCCGCGTAAAATGTATCCAAAATCGCACAATACTTGGTTTTTAAACGTTTATTACTCTGTTTAAAAAAAGTTAATTTAGTTTTTTATAGCTAAAGACATTGTCAATAATGTTTTCAATACTGTTCAGTAATATCTTTATCTGAGTGAAACTTATTTTGATATTCCTGCCACTGAGCTTTTGAGTACTGTCATGGGTGCTGGGAATTTGAAGTTTGTTTTCCATTACCGTGGTTATTGTGGTATAAATTTTTTGAATATACCCGAACAATCTGATAACCTGGGAGTTGAATATCCTGCTGGATATTTTGAGGGTAAAAATGAACAAGAAGCCTACCTAAACTCAATGATTGAATTACGGAACCTCCTTCAAAATACTGATACCGAAAATGCTAAAATATATAAAGAGATTCTTCTTAATGTCACTCATAAAAATATTTCTGTATCAGGTGTTGAATTAACAAGGATCCTGAAAGGCAAGATGAACATATATGATAATTCATTGAAAAGATTCCTATTCAAAACAAACTCTAGATACCGTATGGGATATTGCCTAGAAAGGGATGGAACTTATGTCGAATTTCAGGAGGATACTTTGAAATTTTCTACTAGTGAAAGATATGTTTTAGTAACGCGTAATACCACCCTCATGCTAAATAGTGAATTAATAAAAACTATAAATAGAATAAGTTTCCGGGATTGTAAGTTACCTGAAATAAAATGGTATGATGGTGTCCCAGGCTGTGGTAAGTCTTATTTTATAGTTTCGCGACATGAGCCAGGAAAAGATCTTATACTTACTCAAACACGTGCAGGTATTAGAGCTATCCGTGAAACTGTCATTAGAATGTATGGTCAGAAACATAAAAACAGTCTTAATTTGGATTACAGGACTGTTGGCTCATTTATAATAAATCAAAACAAAAATAAAACATATAATAAAGTTTTTATCGATGAAGCTTTACTTATGCACGCGGGTTACATAGGATTTATTGCTGCCTTGAGTAAAGCCTCTGAAATCATTGTAGTTGGTGACGCAAAGCAAATACCCTATATTGAGAGAAGTTCATTTGCTACAAGATGGCATAAAATTTCGGAATTCTGTAAACCTTACGCAAGGCTAACGGTAACTCGTAGATGTCCTATTGATGTCTGCTTTGCCCTTTCCACAGTCTATGAAAAAATCACCACTCTTAATAATAGAGTTCTCTCAATATTGCCTACTTACAGAAATGGGGAATACCACCAGATAGAACCCGACACTTTAATATTAACATTCACCCAGGAGGAGAAGCATAAGGTTGGTGATATTATAGAGTGGAGAGAAGATGTTGCACTTCACACAATACATGAAGCACAAGGTTTAACTTCAAAAAATGTTATTTTAATCAGGATTGATTATAAGGAGAATGAAATCTATAACAGTATGCCTCATGTGATTGTTGCGCTGTCTCGACACACTACAACTTTCAGATATCTAACAAACAGCTTGGTAGAAGATGCGGTAGATAAACTAATAAATAAACTGAAATTAATAAATAACATGGAGCTGAGAAAGTGGAACAAGGAAAGAAGCAGCAAACTTGAAAGAATAAGTTATGAGTGACACTGATGAGATTCTTAATACTTTGGAAATTGACAACGAAACAGCCGTAATTGATGATTATTTCAATTATCATCCTCACTTTGATAGGAATAATGATGCTGAATGTTTAAATATTTTGTCTATGAATGTACGCAGTTTGAATGCTAATTTTGATCAATTTATTTGTTGTTTGAATGGGTTGAAAACTGATATTCATATTATAATATTAACGGAAACTTGGTTGACTGCTGATATGCCCTTTATTTTCAACATTCCTGGATATACAGCAATAAACAAATATTCTAAACAGAATAAATGCGATGGTTTGTGCATGTACATAAGAGATAACATAAGTTTCCGTGAAGTCTCACTCGATATTTCCGATGCTAATGTAATAAGTGCTGACTTGAATATAGATTGTAATATTTTTAAGGTGATTGGTGTCTATAGGTCCCCTAGTAATCGTAACATTGAGAATTTTCTAAATAGTTTGAGCGATAAAATCAACAACATTCCTAATGGGATAGATGTATGTGTGGCTGGAGACATGAATATCAATACGCATTCAACTAGTGTTCCTGTTCAAGATTATTTGCATATATTCAATAGTAATGGTTTCAAATCTTATATAAATGGTGATACCAGAGTCACAAACACAACCCAATCCTGTATAGACCATATTTTCTTCAAGAATTCGAACAATAATTTTAAATACATGAAGGGTGCTATATTTAAGACAACAGTAACTGATCACTTCTCTGTTGTCTTGAACTTGGTTAAGGATTCTAAACAAATTCCAAGAGAAAATAGAAACGTATTGATAAACACAATAACTAGACTAAACTATAATGCCCTTTTGGAACACGTAGGGAATGAGAATTGGGATAGCATCTACGCCATGAATGATAGTATTGATACCATTATGGATAAATTTGTTGATCGTTTGACCTGTTTAATCGATCAATGCAAGAAGGAAAAAAAGATACCAAATAGACTTCGTCCCCTTAAACCCTGGATCTCTGAAGGCATTATAAGATCCATAAACACGCGAGATAGGATGCATTCTAGACTGAGAAGAGATCCCAATAACAATGATTTGAAGAATGAGTATAAGGTCTATAGGAATGCTTTGAATAAAATCATCAACCTTGCAAAGGAAACCTACTATAAATTGAAAATAGATGGTTGCAATAACAACAGCATGAAGTTGTGGAAGTGCATAAACGAAGTTATTGGTGAAAACTGTAAGAAGGACAAGAGTACTGGACTAGATGCTCACTCTCTCAATAATTATTTCACAAATGTTGGTAAATTACAGGCTGAAAGCATTAATACCCTTAATAATCCATATGGAGCAGTTCCTACCCATGACAATGGGGCAAACCGGGTTGATTCCACTTTCTTTATGAGGCCGACCAGCTCTCACGAAATTGAAGCCATTATTAAAAGTCTCAAGAACAATTGCAGCCCCGGAATCGATAATTTAAGCAATATTGTATTAAAGAAAATAGCTCATTTTATATCAAAACCGCTCTCTTTCATTTTCAATAGATGCTTTGAAGAGGGATATTTTCCTAATCATCTCAAATCTGCTAAAATAAAACCCCTTTTCAAACAAGGTGACCCCACAAATCCCTGTAATTATAGACCGATTAGTCTCATTAGCAATCTAGCAAAAATAATGGAGAAAATAATAAAGTCAAGATTTGTGTCTTTCTTAAATAAACACAAAATAATCAACAATAACCAATTTGGCTTCCAAAATTGTAAAAGCACATCAGATGCTCTAATAAAATTCACTAACACCCTATCCGATAGAATAAATTCCAACATGAAAACTATTGCTGTCTTTCTTGATATCCGCAAAGCTTTTGATACAATACCGCATAATACCTTGTTCCATAAACTAGAGTCCTATGGTTTTAGGGGTGTCTCCCTTGACTTATTTAAAAGCTACCTTAGTAATAGAACTCAGTCGCTAACCATTAATGGTCAAACTAGTGTCAAAAATCTAACTGCATATGGTCTTCCTCAAGGTACTGTGCTATCTCCCATCCTTTTTATACTCTATGTCAATGATCTCTTGAAATTAAGACTTATTAACTCAACTCTGATATCCTTCGCAGATGACACTGCAGCTATTTTCCACGGTAAATCTTGGAACGAAGTTCATACCATAGCTGAAGAAAACATGTTAACCATCAAAAATTGGTTAGATAAAAATACTTTATGTTTAAATGTTGATAAAACTAATTACATAACGTTTTCAGTAAATAGAATAGGGCAACCCATCGATAATCAGGCATTGAAAATCCACTCCAGGTGCAATTCTAACTCCAATAATTGTGATTGTCCCTCAATAAAAAAAGTCACTAATATTAAATACTTGGGAATTATAATTGATGATCACCTTAAGTGGGATGTTCATATTAAATCCGTCTGTAAAAGAATCAGATACTTATCTTTCAAGTTTTACCAATTAAATAGAATTCTTAATAAAAAACACTTAAAAATGATATATCATGCTCTGGTGAAATCAATTCTGCAGTATGGCATAATTGTTTGGGGGGGCTGTTTCAATTGTCACATTAATGAATTATTTGTAACGCAAAAACTGATAATTAAAATCATTCTAAATAAACCTAGATTGTACCCAACTGATATGGTTTTTAGCGATTTTGAGGTAATGACAATAAGACAATTGTATATAAAAGATGTAATTAAATACATAATAAAATATAAATCCGAATTTCCGCTTACTTTGAACTCCATAAGTAATAACTATAATTTAAGGGGCACTGCTAACAAATATTTAACCTACAACACTAATATTGAATGTATAAGGAGGCAGTTGATATTCATTAGTACTAAATTAATAAACCTTATCCCGGACCACTTCCTCATCAACTCAAAAATTAGTAAAAAAACAAAACTTGATATAAAAAACTGGACCTACAGTAATTTTTTCTTCTATATCGACATGTGAGACCTAGGATTTCTGCTCTTACTTTGAATGCCATGTTTTCTGTAGCTTTGTGTTTTTCAAGTTTCAGTGGACTCGCTTACCATTTTTTATTTTTCTTCCTTTTTCGCTTATCTTCTCTTTCTCCTCCTTGCTTTCCCCGTTTTTCACTCCCTTTCACTCCTTTCTTATTGCCCTCTACCTGCCTATTACATGGGAAACCATAGTTGGCTAGGTATTTCTCCTCCTTTCTTTTTTTTCAGCACACCCCACCATATAGCCATTTGTTTTTGTATTTGTGTTTCTGTTTTGTATATTATACTATTGTACTGTTGTGTTGTGAATTTGTTTTCTGTTGTATTTTGTGTGTGTTTGAATAAAATTTGAATTTGAATTTGAATTTGAATTGTTCAATAACTAAAATCCCGATCGATGCTCTCGTTTTTGAGAAGGCCGCGAAAAATACCTTTGCGGCCGTGACAGACAGACAGACAGACAGACAGACAGACAGACAGACAGACAGACAGACAGACAGAAAGTGAGATAAGACTATTTTCGGCTTATTTAAAGTATAAAACGTAAAAATAACCAAAAAATATACAATTCTGATAAATGTACAGACAAAACTCTAATTTTATTTATATAGATAAATAGAAGTGAAAGGATTTAATGTATGCTTATGATTTTTTCTTATGTTCTGGTACTTAATTGATTATTTTCTTTCCGCATATTGTACAGTGTACATTTTATAGAAATAAAGATGATTTGATTTGATTGACTTTTATAAGTGATTATTGATCCTGTATTTAAGTCACTTCTAGACTTTCAAGTATTGTCTTTTGCAGCTTCTATCATCCGTGGAAGATTAAGCAATAAAATTTCAGTCAAAAGTGCTCTTGAAATTTTTTAAATATTTTTATATCATTTACATCTTACAAAGTGGACACATTGAGCTCTCAACTACTTGTGAAAATTCACGGATTTGATTGTTCATTTAACAAACTTTTTTGTATTCTTCTTGTATGTGTAGACTCATTGTATTTAAATATCATCTCCTTTTGAATGAGGAGTGTTGGGCGAGTGTTTACAGAACTGCTAGTTTATTTCGAAATAACTCGTGTTACTCTTTCCTCTTGGTTAGTACAATTTATGACATAGACTTATGTCTCTTCTTTCAATAAACTATAAGCCACTTTTATACGATTAAAATATTATTATTCTATGTAAATATCAGTGTATGTGAAGAAAATTGTATTTCCATTCAAGTAAAGCCATCAATCGTTCTGAACTGAGCTTTTAGGCTGAGGATGGAAGGAGAATGGAGGAAATGGAGATCGATCTAGTGAAAATTGCAAGTGATGCTGATCATTGAAAACTAAATCAACGATTTTGAATTGCTGTTGACTGCTTGGTCTCTATGCTAATGCTGCTGCTGCTTTTATGATTGAGTGCCATTCACAGTCTGAGAGATTTCTGAAAACCTCATCAGCACAAAAGAGGATGAATAATGAAGGCGCAGAACCCTGCACACGTACTTCAAAAGTAGGTTGGATTCGGGGTGCTTGGTTGAGGGGGGGGGGGGGTAAAAAGGAGAGGGAACTGAGGAAGTGAGGAAGAAGGAATAAATAATGAGCACAGTTGATGTGGAAGTAGGAGCACAAAAGGTAGCAGAGAAGTGAAGAAAGTTTGATCGTATGGAAGTAATCGGAAGCATTTTCTCTATCTGGACGCAAAGTTTAAGCATGGTAAGTTCTAATACATCGAAGCAATGTATTATGACTTATAAAGAAGGGTCTTTACCCTCACCATCACCCCACCCCACCCCACCTACCTTGCGTTTTCGATTTGAAAAGTTTCGTGCCTTATTTGAAAAACTCTTGAAAAATAAAATAAAACTTCGCTCTGGGAATCATATCAAAAGTTGTTGTTCGAGGAAAAGTTGGCAATAATTATTATCTTTTTTCTTTCAAAAAAGAAACTTTTCCTTCACATCTTTGGCTGGATTTTTGCAAGCTATGAAGAGGGAAGTGGTGAGGAAGAGGTGTATGAGATGCCAGAAACTACGCCGTTTATTCATTCATAATTATTCATGTGGACTGATAGAGTGAACAACGCTTGGTGGAAGTTATTCCTCTTGATAATATAAAGTAATTTTTTTTGAGGATGAAGCCCACATAGGTCTGATACCTATGCGTGAGTAATAAGTTGGATGATGGTGATTTATGAGCTGGGCCTACAGTTTTAGGTGGATTCCGAACCACTTGAAAGTGATTTGTATGTTCTTAGGCCTTGAAAGTTGAATGATCAAGTAGTATCAATAATTGTAATAGTAAATTAAGCTTAAAATTTTAGGTAACAGTAGTTGGTTATGAAGAATTAGTTTTTGAATTGTTTAATACTCATTCAAAGTCTACACATGACAATATTATAGTCAGAAGTAGTAATCTATTATAGCTTAAAATTATATCTCACATTTCCCTGGAATTAATAATTGTTTGCTGGAAGTATCATTTTCTAAAAATTAAACGTTTGAAACTAAACGTTCTATATAACAATAATTTGTTAAAATAAAATAAATAGAATCCCCCAATTCTATAGAGCTATGGCCGTCCTTTTACTCTTGTATGGTTCAGAAACGTGGGTACCAAAGAAGAAGGAATGGAGCCGGTTACAAGCAGCAGAGATGAGATTCTCAAGATCAGTGAAGGGATGCTCCAGGGAGCACAGACTTTATAATGTAGAAATACGAAGAGAGCTCAATGTATTCTCCATACTTCAGAGAATCGTCAACACTGGAGAAAACTAAAGTTACTAAAAACAATATAGTAACCTTGGGAGAGGAAATCTTCAGAGAATGGAGATCAGTAGAATTCCCATAACAGTCATCTCTTACAAGCCAGAAGGTAAAAGAAGTATCGGCAGGCCAAGAAAAAGATGGGAAAATTTTGGAAGTCGGAACTGGTATTATTGCCTTATCCTTGAATGAAGACGACGACGAAAATAAATCCCCTCTTTTTAACCCTACAACGGTAAGCATTCGTAAATTTTACGACGCTCTCAGATTAAACTGCCACAATTTTTCTGCTTTTGAATTTTCAGAACTGTCTAGCCAGCTAATCCTTCCATTACCTAGCCCAGGTGATATCATCTCAGCCGTGTAGCATGTGTAATTCCTCAGATATTATAGACCAAAGGTAATATTAACGAATTTTTACCAATTGGGAAGTGATAGCCGTGAGCCGTAGCAGGTATCTGTACAATCAGATAGAGATAAGCTGCGTTCTCCTAGGCACTCTTTGTAAGTGTGACCGATTAGATTGGCCAGCAAAAAAGACACTGTTCTCTACTGCAAAATCACTTCCTGGTGGTTCGGAACCCAACTAAAACTGTAGGTCCAACTCATCAATCACCATCATCCAATTCATTACCCACGCACAGGTCTCAGACCTATGTGGGTTTCATCCTTCAAAAAAAAAAAAATAACGTTATTTTAAGTAAACATTTCGATTCAATGTTCTATGGCTTTTTCATGTTCAAAAGTGGATTATTGTTGAGTATTGAATTCCATTGATATTCAGAATTTATTATGTAAATATGAACCCACTAACATTTTCCTAATAGTTTGAAAGCTTTGTAAATAGTTTTCAAAGATGGAACTCCGTTCATTCGTTCTTCTGGAATGGACAAGCTACTTGATGTCCCCTTAATTGATAGTGGAAAAAATGCAAATATAAGTGAAGGGGATAATCACATTTTATCTTATTGTGGTTCAGACAGCAATGAATCACCTTCTGACTTGCTTTCAGACGAAATAAGAAAAAATTAACCTAGTAGGGGTCTCCAAACTACGGCCCGTGACAGCAAAACCTCAAACTACCCGCGAAGAAATTAGAAATATTTTGAAACCAAAATATACCAGATGTTCACTTAAAAATATAACTTAGGTAGGTACCACAATTGTTTATTTTTCACTGTCAATTTCCTCCATATCTTGAAAACATGGAAAAGTTTGTGTTTATGTTTTTGGCTCTACACTATTACTGATCCTTCATGGAAATATTTCATTCCAAACCATAGTTATCAACACAAAAAATACTAAGTAACCCAAAACAAAAAAAAGTAGAATTTTAAAAACGGTTGGACGGGGTGAAAATTTTACGTTTACCGGTCATTTACATTTGTTCAATGTGTGATAGCTCATTCTACTTAGCTCATAAAGGCAGTTAGAATCCATAACTTATACAGTACCAAACATTAATTTTACGTTACATGCCTGACATTACCTAACTTGTGCAAATGTGAATGTATCTTCAGGCGGTACGTAGTTCGATGGGTAACCTAAAATTTCTATAAGTACTTTTTGTTCTATATTTAATTTTTATGTATATATTGTTATGAAATGCTAGGAAGGGAGGACAGGTATTTTCAGCATAATTATTGCTGTGTCAATACGTCTTCCAGTTAGCAATAAGCAGCATGTTTTGCTTACTCTTCCCCTGTCACCCCTCGCCTTGCAATCCATTTAGAGAATTCTGGTCGGTTCTTATCTGGGTAATTAGAATTTTAAAGAATAATCTCAGAAAATGGAGAGCGTTCTACTGTTTACTGGAATGTCAAAATTCTATATAAGACAGAAGCTCTTATAAACATTATTTCAGTTGTAATTCGAATGTTAATGTGATAAAGTGACAGAGTGACAGTTCCCGTTTCCGATCATACAAACCGTATTACCAGTGAGTGCTAATACAAACTGTGTTATACTAACGTTTAAAGTGTTAATGTGATAAACGCAGTATATTGTGACAGATTATTATTATTCAGGCCTCTTTAACCGTTTATAAAGTGACTCATAAGTGCTCCGTAGTGTTTCAACTGTTATGCTTTAGACGTTTCTTTCTGAATTATTGAACAGTATTTGTTGAATATTTGATCGGGTTTTCAACAGTTAGTAATTGATTTTGAAACAGTAATATAGCAAATTAATTATCAGCTGGACATTATTGATTTATCTGTTTCTGAATGATTTCTCTTGTGTGACATAACTGATTAGTGCGAGTTGTAAGTAATTGGTGTGAATAAAGTGCAAGTGTTAATTTCAAGTGTTTTCAGCATGATTTTAGAGAAATTCTTCAAGAATTCAGAAAGAAACGTCTTAACCATAACAGTTGAAGCACTTACAAGTCACTATATACATGGTTAAAGAGGCCTGAATAGTAATTTGTCACAACAGACTTCTAAATGCGTTGAAACCACGTAATATAATATTGGACATCATGCTCACTTGTATTAATAGAAAATATGTAGTAAGTAATAGTAAGTATTTGCTTTAATGTAGAAATTCATTTGAATATTCAAAAACACTCTTCTAAAGAACCAGTGAATACTCGGGTTATTTGTATCTAAAATGTATTGTTGTGATGAGTTTTAACATATTCGTTGCTAAATGTAATCCATTTTTATTCTCCTATAGGATGGAACTCAAATTGAAAAGAACTCACCGTTGTCAAATTTGTTAATTGAATTTTTTCTGACACTAAATTCATTCAATGAAATGCTAGTTGAATGAGAATAATAGAACAGTGTTGTTGATGGCATTATTCTGACATCACCATGAACTGTAATATTCCGGTATGGTTGAGATTTTCATAACCAGGCACTTAGTGAGGATCATAGAGGGGCGTGGTTTCAATTATTCATTTGTGACCCTGCCACCATGTGTGATACAGGTAGGCTGCACAATACACATATGCGCGCAATGAGTTTCAGGGTCTGTATTTGTGTCTTTGACAGCTGGCCGAGATTTGCATATTTTAATGTGATGGGGTGGTTTCGGTATCTTACTATTATTCAGTTGAATGTTGCTATGTGAAAGGGTGGTTGAATTCGTCAGTAAGGAGATATCAACATATTTTGATGGAGTATGTGGCGTCTTAGTTGAAATTCATTGGTGAATGAATGAGAGAAGTTTCTGTCTACAAAGCTCTATTTTACGCTCTCTAGATTTTGTTATGGTATGGAATAGAGTGTCTAGACTCCAGACCATAAGTCTAGAAACATTTTCACAATGTGGTCAAGAGCAGGGGTTAATTTCATTGAGAACGCAAGGGAACGGCGTTCCCTTATCTCCCAAGAGTGCCGGAATGCAAGGGAATGCACAGTAAATTTTATTTCATTAAGTTTTAAAAATAAAACAGTGGAACCACTACTAGCAATAATTAAATGGTTCAATTTAAGCTATTTAGGTTATTGAACTTTTTTATTTTTCTGCCTGTTGTCATTAAACGTTTCCTTTCGTTTTCAAGAAGTGGGCTTATTTTGAAGGTATAGAAATTGCTCTGCACCTTTTAATATAGGCGAAATGTTTTTGTAAATGAAATATAAAAAATTACAGTTCAAGCTGTGACATTAAAAATAGATTATAAGCACTTAGACTTACCCTACTAGTTTTTCATAAAATATTCAAAAACATCTTTTTACTTACTGATATGTATTACTACTACTGTACTGTGTATAAATAAAAATGTAAAGAAGGCTTCCTTCGTTACAATTTTACCATTCATTGAAAAAAAGTATATTGGTTTTGGTTATTGTAATCTTCATACAAAATTGTTGGTGCAAATCAAAACAAGTTTATACGAAATTTAGAGTAGGCACCGATATGTTAAAGTGGTGGGGCGTGGGGGTGAGGGAATGTTCAACTAGGCCTTATTGGTATATACCCACACCTAAAATTTTAGAAATTAAGCAATGGTCAACAGGTTTGTCTCTTCTCCACTAGACGTATTGGACAAGCCATGTCTATTTTCGCGGTGATAAAAAGCAATATTTCCCCCCTCCTAATACTTCTGGGTATCTAATTAGTTGCTACGAGGCTTCTTTTCACTTACTCTTCAATGTATAGAAAATTAAAATAGAGCTTTACATAAACAGTGACAGACATGTCCATATTATGAGACGTGATAGAACGTTATCTTAGAGCAATCAAAATTACTAGATGTGATAGTGTTTTCATTATTTGTTGAAAAAGTCTCTTAATTTTCATCATTTACTAATTATACCGCACTTCAAAAATTATAGATGTATCTACGTTTGAGTAGCAAGATCGGAATAAGTGTTTTGGTTCGGACATGCATATTGTTACGGGTTCTAATAGCTAAAATAAGGCTGGCAACACTAAAGTTCATACTTGCACTTTATTTACACAAATTAGTCTATTTACACAAATTAATTGCAAGTTCAATTAATGAAATAAAAACAGTTCATCAAATGACAAGCTAATACTTATTTTCAGTAATTATTTACAAGAATTGATAAATAAGTAATTACAGGCTAATCAATAATGAAATAAACAAGAGTCCAATAGACTGTACAAATGAATAATTAATTAGGCTGATCAATAATTAAAGAAACAAGAGTCCAATAAACTGTACAATAATACAGAAAGAAATTATAAAAAGAGCAACTAATCACTTACAAAAACACAGTCCGATTCGTTATTTGACAGTCCCAAATAATATCACTTAACACAACGTCTTTAAACTATTAGTAAGCTGCATAAACAGTAAACACTTGTCTCTGCACTTGACACTGTCTAAAGACTAAATAAAGCACTGTTTACTCCACTGGCACTAGATTGTCTCTCTCACGAGATCTGTAATACAATCTGTCACACGCAGGTTTGAGAACTGAAACACTGGTTCATGTGGACTCCTTTAAATAGCTGTTGTAGTTGTATAATTCCAAGAATTGGAGCTCACCAGACACATTGAGAATCTTCAAGAAGAATGTAGAATTGAGTGAGAGAGATCAGACTTGAAGAATAGGAGTGATAAAGACATTTAACCAGTGAGAATGAAAGGAATCAAATTGCAGCTCCATCTGTCCATGAAAACAATGGAATGATATGAATAGAACAAGTGCGTAATTAACTGCTTGTTTGCTTTTGTAACAATATAAAAACCTGAGCAATCTTGTCTCCTTGCTAAACTTGTTATTGCAATAAATCTGAGCTATTAAAGAAATCTTACAAATTTATGTTCTTGGCCAAACTCATAAAGTACTAGTAGGAATTAAAGATTATAAAAAGACTTCTCCATTTCATTGAGAAGGTATCTTATAGTTAGATACTAATTTTTATTGCTTACAAGTTATTATTGGGATTTATATTCTTAAAACTTGCAATAGCCAGTACCTATGAATAACCTTCTACATAGAATAGAGAGTCTAGACTCCAGACCATGAGCCATGAGCCTAGAAACATTTTCACAATGTGGTCAAGAGTATTTACTATATTTATATACTATATAGAGTTTTGTGATGTTGAAGATCCATCTTGTTTCCACTAATATGTATTATAAACTTAAGAAACACTTTTAAATGGAAATTGACTCACGTTATGGCGTGACGGCCGTTTCGCTCTGTTGTCTAGAGCATCATCAGACGACCCACAGTACACTGATTCAAGGCATGAGTTTGAGGGTTATGTATGTTGGAATGATGAAGGGGTGGGGGGATGAGTAGGCGGGAGGTTTGAAATTGGGATTATTTTGTCAAATAGAGTATGTGAGAAGAAGATAAGTTGATTATTTAAAATGTTGTCATCTTGCTGCTTTGCATGTTTGTATATCTCATATTGTTCTAAAACATTGAGTTTCTGGCTTTTGTGAGTGAAGTGTAGTGTGTCTAAATTAGTGTCAATGTCTGTATAACTGTGGCCTGTTGAAATGATGTGTTCAGCAAAAGTGGAATGTGTGTTTGGGTGTGAGATGGCTCTTGTGTGTTCTTTGAATCTAGTGGTGAATGTCCTGCCAGTTTGTCCTATATAGAACTTGTTGCAGTCATCACATTTCAATTTGTAAATTCCATATCTGTTGTACTTGTTTTGTGATGTTGTCTGAGAATGCAGGTGTTTTTTGAGTGAATTAGTTGTTCTGTAAGCTATTTTATATTTGAGTTTCCTGAATGAAGCTGCTATTTTATGAGTTTTGTTGTTGAGGTAGGTAAGTGTGATGAATGTATGGGGGTTGTCATTCTGTTTGTTTCTGGTGTGAGTGAATGGTTTTGTTGCTATTCTGTGCAGTAGTTTGTCTATTAGTGTGTGTTTGTGGCCATTCTGTTGTGCTATGTATTTTATAGTATTCAATTCTATATTGTAATCTTCTTTTGACATAGGAATGTTTGTTAGTCGGTGGAGCATGTGATTGAAAGCGGCATGTTTATGTTGGGTTGGGTGATTTGATGTGTTATGGATTATTGTATCAGTTGTTGTGGGTTTCCTGTAAATTCTAAATGTTTTGAATGAATGTTCCTGCTTTGTTATAGTGATGTCAAAAAAGTTGATACTATTATTGTGTTCAAGTTCTAAGGTGAATTTTGAATTTGGATGGATTTTATTAAGATTAGTGTGGAATATTTCAGTTTGTCTTTTATTGCCTTTGTATAGAATTAGAATGTCATCAACATATCGGTGCCAGCTGATGATTTTGTCTGTATTATGTAGGATATGTTTTTGTTCTATATTGTGGATTTTTTAGCAGGAAGATCTATCTCATTCCATAGCTCTGGTTCCACATGAGTCTCAACTCTCCTCCACTTTCTCGGTCAGAGTGACTGGTCAGGGACCAGGCACACTGTCTACTGAAGGCACATTGGCTGAAGGTGCATCGGCTTGAGTTGCAGAAAAAAGGACTCTTCTCCTGGGCCTTTGGATTCTCACACTGTGTATTACAGCTCAGAGACCCACCAGGAGCTGGGGGCCCTGACCGACCACACAGTTAGAAGAACCAATGGGACGGACACATTTATTGGTTTGCAGAGAAAAGCAACATTGATGAGGAAGAGTCACCTATGCACTAGGGTATATCTACTCTCCCAGATCCTAAGACCCAGTACACAACAGTTTGGTGATCAACTTGGGTGAACTACAGTGTACTCATCAGTTCCAACAGGAAGTCTGGTCTCCACGACCTCACCAACAGAAAATCTAATCTCACTTCATAAATAAATTTATAGAGATGACACGACCTCACCAACAGCTATCCTCTATTACTTCATCTTCTTATAGACTCTTCTTTGAACATTTGTAACAGAGTATGATGAAGAGATCATAGAAAGTGTAATAACAGAGTTAACTGTCATCACTTTTTTTTTTAAATCTCCAATATATTTTAGCCTCTGCATTTTGCCAGCACAGGCAATTTTCTTGTGTGCTGTTACCACGCCCGGGTTCCTTGGCACATGGTTCCTTGGTTCCGACCCATGCAGTAGGCACATGTGAGGAGTGCACAGCAGCGAATGGCTCTATATAACTGAGAAACCAAACTTGGCTGGCTTCTGTTTGCACTGCCTTCACTTTGGCTGATACATTACATATCAGGGGCCAACAACAACATGAACAAACTCACCAGACCTGACAATGGAGTCATAGAGGTGATGGTGAGTGCTTTTAACTGCCATTGTTTACCCATGCTTTTGTGTCAGGTTAAAATATCACCCACAATGGGCAACAACCGCTCGGGGGTCTCAACACCCGCTCGGGGGTCTCATCTAACCAACAAGACGAATCCCCCAAGCTAAGGGCTGAGTCTCAACAGATTGCAGCGTGGCAACTGCTCTACCATATACAACACCCCGCTTGGTACCTAAGTCGTCTACAGATGATTCCGAGTCCCAACATCAAACTCCCTGTATGGCAACCAATGTTTGTACCAGACTGTAGCACTATAAGAGCAGACAGGGCGAGACCTAGCCTGTCTTCGGCCAGCAGCTGGTCATTGGGCTTGTACGATGCACTCCCTGAAGGGCGCAACGCCTAATAAAGTCACATTTGATCAAGCCTTCCAACTCTTGGGACTCCTGGTGATATTGGCGCCACCTTGCCTAGAGGGGATTCGGCCTTAGAGGCATTCAGGCATAATCCCATGGATGGTAGCTTCGCACCATCGGCCACTTTGCCGAGTGCGTGAACCAAATGTCCGAACCTGCGGTTCCTCTCGTACTGAGCAGGATTACTATCGCAATGACATGTCATCAGTAGGGTAAAACTAACCTGTCTCATGATGGTCTAAAACCAGCTCACGTTCCCTATTTGCGGGTGAACAATCCAACGCTTGGTGAATTCTGCTTCACAATGATAGGAAGAGCCGACATCGAAGGATCAAAAAGCGACGTCACTATGAATGCTTGGCCACCACAAGCCAGTTATCCCTGTGGTAACTTTTCTGACACCTCTTGCTGAAATCTCCTCAATCCAAAAGGATCGACATGCCATGCTTTTGCAGTCCCTATGTGTACTGAGCATCGAGATCAAACCAGCATTTGCCCTTTTGCTCTACGCGAGGTTTCTGTCCTCGCTGAGCTGGCCTTAGGACACCTGCATTATCATTTGACAGATGTACCGCCCCAGTCAAACCCCAGAAACCCCGCCTGGCTGTGTCCTCGAATTGGAACATGTGAGGGAGTGTTTGTCAGTCAGAGGCGAGTGTGTTCTGGCCTGTACCGGGCAACGGTCAAGGTCTAGGTGACATCTACCGCCGGCACTGGACCAGGCACGTCACATGCTAACAACCCTCAGATGCTTGGCGCAAAAACACCGGCCTGCCAGAGTGAAACAATGACAGGCATGCTCTCCACCCATCTGAGTAAGTAAGGAAATGATGAAAGTAGTGGTATTTCACAGTCGAGCGGACAAGCCGAAACCCACCATCTCCCACTTATTCTACACCTCTCATGTCTCCTTACAGTGCCAGACTAGTGTCAAGCTCAACAGGGTCTTCTTTCCCCACTAATTTTTCCAAGCTCATTCCCTTGGCAGTGGTTTCGCTTAATAGTAGATAGGGACATGAACTCAGCTTCTATCACTCAATGCTGAGCCCCACCGACACCAGATCCCCAAAGGGGCAAATTCGGCTAACGGGGCTGCAGCACTATCTAGCGCGGGTAAACGGCGGGAGTAACTATGACTCTCTTAAGAAATTCAATGTGATGAAATTATAATGTGAAGAAATTCAACCAGCTGATGATACACATTGATATTAGCTCCTCTAAAAGTGTCAATTTAAGGTGGAAAAAACGAATCAAAAAGTGTTAAATCTAGCAGCAACAGAAAGATCAAGGTCCAATGAGGAATTTGATGTATAATTTAATGGTAAGAACTTAATTTCAAAAAAATTATTAGATTGTAAAAGTTGCCTATGGGGAGTATATGGGTAACCATATATGATTCAGTATAGAGGTTATATCAGGTACAGGTTTAGAATAGTGGTTGTAACGTAATAAAATTGAAATTAAAGTGGTTATAGGGGATTCAGAAGGTATTTATAGGAAGAATATCCTTGAAATTTTGAAAATAAATCAATTTATTTGAATAATTACTGTTGTTAGGGATAGTTTGTTAATTGTCTCCAAGTAGCAACTTGTTGCCTAGGTGAATATAGGTAAACAAGATATTGAATATTAAACAAATTGAAACCCTTCTTTGGATATATAAATCAAATTTAGGATTACTTGAGGTATGAAAATTGAATTTATTAATCACTTAATTATTGATGAATCCTTTTTAATTGATTTATTGAGTTATATTCATATTTAAATCAATTCAGATAAAATTGAAGTGAAGTTATTAAAATCAACATAACAGTTACGGTATGGTAGATGAGAATGGTAGGAATTACATTAAAAGGATATCAAATAATAAGGATGTTTTAGATATGATTCCTAATAAAACATCAAAGCAAATAGAAGAAGAGAGATGTAATAATAATATAATTGAATGTGAAATGATGGGAGAATTAAATGCAGAGTTAGAAAGGGTAAAAATGGGAAATAAATTAGATGGAGATAAGGGAAATACAGTGGATAATTTCATAGACAAATTAAGAAATATAATACCAAGTCTAGAAAGAGGAACCGAAAAGACATTGATAGGCAAAAAATTGGGAGATGATATAATAAAAAAATTTGAATTAAACATAAAAATGGAAGATTTCAATTGTATGAAGGAGGGAAATTGGTTAAATGACAAAATTATGAACTACGACATGCAACTGATAGTAGAAAGGGGAATGAATAGTGGCCAAAAGATTCATGCAATGGATAGTACGTGTCACTACGTGTCACTACGTAACGGTGAGAATATAATGAGAAACAACTCAAAAAAAGGAGGATTGATTAATTATGATTTAGTGTTGATTCCGATTCATGAAAATTTACATTAGTCTTTGGTAACAGTTGATACAAAAGAAAAGTATTTGAGGTATTACGATAGTTTGGGTGGAGAAAATGTTGAGTGTTTAAAGAGGTGAATGACTTATTTGGAAAAGGAAATGATTGAGGGGTATTGGAAGATGGAATGCGTTAAAAATGTTCCAAGACAATTAAATAGTGATGATTGTGGGGTATTTTCATGCATGTACGCTGAATACATAAGTAGAAAAGAAAAATATATTTTTCTCACAAGCAGATATGCAAAATTTTAGAGAAAAAAAATGATGTTTGAAGTAGTTTCAGGAAAATTAGTAGACATTGATCAGTTAATAGTAGAAAAGGATTCATGGAAAGTAAACAATAAAATAAATAGTAGAATTGAGGAGGAAAGGGGAGAAGAAGAAATTAATGGAAATGGAATTAGAAAAATATGATGAGGATATTAACGAAATAGAAAATGAAAAGCCATTAGAAATATTGAAGGATATTACAGAAAAATTACAATGGTGGATGAAAACTGCCGTGGAAGAAAAAAAGAGGAAAAGGGGTGTGAATTTGGATATTGGGAAAAAATTAATTGAGAAATTATGTAAAGTTAATAATATCTTAAATAAAGGTGGTTTAGAGGCAAAGAAAAAAAATGAAGATAACACCTTAATGGAAACAATAAGGGTAATGATTAAGGAGGAATTGGGTAGTTTAACGGCAGATACATAAATGATAAAAAAAGTTTTGCCGAAGTAGCTAGGGGTAAGGATACAAGGGTACCAGTTGTTAAAGGAAATAAATTAAACGATAATATACTATTATTTTATCCAGAAAAGGATAAAGAAGGTCGACCAAAATTGACATCAGAGAAAACAAAAAAAAATTAATTGAGATAGTTAAGCCAAAGGATGATTTCATCCAGGTGAAAAATATACGTAGGATTAGGAATGGAGGTGATCGAATGCTCACCAAAAATTAAGACATGGCTTATATCAAGGGACAAAATTTATATAGAATGGAATGCGTGTAGGGTAAAGGATTATATGCAGTGGCGGCCGGTGACTTTCCAAATTGGAGGGGCGAAAGATTGGTAGTAGATGATATGAAATTTTTTGCTAGTCTATAAGGAACGTAAAAGCCAAATGATAATTTTCTCATGATTTGAGTCAAGTCATGAGAAAAATTCATGTCAAATCGTAGAATTAAATACAGGCCTATACTTGGAAAATAATAAAGGAGGTAAATGAAGTAAATCACTAGCCCACCATCAACAATAAGATTAAATAAAAAACTTACCAATTCAGTTTGAAAGCTCAATTGATGGTCTTGTAAATGAAATCCATCTGCCACTCTTTCTAAATTCAGTGTTTTCAACAATCAATTTTCAATAGATCCTTGGTGGGCCTAATTTTTTAAGTTCCAACCTAGATTCAAAGTCAATACTGTTTGTGGTAGTAGCTAATAATGTCAAAATATATTGTCTACAGTTTTTCATAATGCCGCCACTGCTAAATAAGAATACAGTATGAGGCCGCACCCGCAGTTACATTGGATAGGTTGGAACTTGTATGAGTAGAATTTCACTCATGCCTACTAATACGAGTAAAACAATATCGAAAAAAATAAAACCTATTAGGCTTATTACAAAGCATGCGTGTTGAACGAGCACAGACGTTCATGAACGAAAGGTTTTTCAGAATTTCAACTCATCCATTCACTTTCATTATTGAAATCAACCACTTGCACAAACTATGGTCGGAGCTTCATAACTGAATTCCAATTAAACTATATTATACAATAATCCACTATTACACTTCAAAAATTGATAAATACCGTATTGTTTACGAACTATTTAACCTCAATTAGGACGGTACAATTCGAATGATAGAGGCAAGTTGGTAATAGTTTCATAGCATTGTGGTAAATTTCAATATGTAATGTTTGCAAGCCTTGCAAGGACAGCGTCCATCTCGAAGCTGTATGGCACTAATATGTATAGATATATCAGTGCTATCTGGTTCCACCCATCATCCTCACAAAACCCCTCTAAAGTCAGTTTTCCCTCTCATAACGACCAGGACAGAATCCAATTCACCCGAGCCATGAGCTATCAACTTATTCAGTCTTGGCTGGCCGCTAAGCGCAGTTGGTTGGGGTGTCGCAGATTGCTGTCGTTTAAGCGGTCGTGGGTTCGAATCCCGCTCCTCCATCTGGCATCTATGTGTAATCATTCACCTCATTACCCACGCACAAGTCTTCATTCATTCACCGTGTTGTCGATGTTTTTTGAGAAGGAAACTTAAGGCTTGGCTGTTAACTCTTTCCCCTGAATATGTAGAAGGCTTGTTTCGAGTGCTTGGTTGAGTAGCCTACATCATACAATATAATATGATACAAATTATTAATTTGAAATTTCACATGATTAATTTTTCCTTTAAAAACCTTGTAATTTATCCTTTTTTCATTTTTTTCTGATCTCTGATGATTCGTTTCCATCCGACTCCCTCCAGCGGTCCACAAGTACTTATATCTTGTGTGCTGGACTGTACTTTCTCAAGATACTTATTATTATTGTATAATTCATCTGAGTTGCAGCGTGATTTATATTATCTTGTAATTCTTATGTATTTTTATTTTTAGTTTATTTTTTTCTTTTGTATACTGGATTGACTTCTTTTGCTTTTGATTATTAGTTGCAAGTTTCTGTAATTTTTGTTGCTGTTGTTGTTGTTCTGTTCATATTGTAATTTTGTATCTTGAGAATAAACTTTATTATTATTATTATTACATAATATTTAAACTGCATAGAAAAGAGTATTCATCACAGAATATTATAATGCTCATTTTTATATTAAATTAAATTTTTACTTTTATTATTTATCTGGGAGGGCGTCGTCCGAGCGCCCAAATGGAGAAGCCGCCTCTGATTATATGGATATAGCCAGATGCTATAGATGTCAAGGGTATGGGCATATAGCGAAATATTGTAAGGATAGATTAACATGTAGCCATTGTGCAGAGGAGCATGATTACAAAGACTGCAAAAAAAGGAAAGAAATACCAAAATGTGGAGCATGTAGGCGATTTATGAAGGACGATAATCATTCGGTGTTGGATAAAGAGTGTCCAGCCTATCGAAGGGCTGTTTTGAATGATATGAATAGAACGGATTATGGATAAGAAATCTGATATGAAAACAATTGGGAAAACAATGATATTAGATGAGATTGTAAATATAATACCTTTTATTGAAAAATGCTGTAAATTATGTAATAGTTTTTTTTTACAAAAGCAGGGGATTTGTATAATCATATTAAATTATTACATGATAAATCAGTAGTAAAATTCAGATGTGGGATTTGTAATAAAGATTTTAAAAAACCACATGGACATGGTGCAGTATGTCATTTGGCAAAATGTAAAGGGAAAAAGTTAATAGCAGGAAATTTTTTATGTAATTTATGTAATAGAAATTACATAACAGCAGGGAATTTTTTATGTAATTTATGTAATAGAAATTTTATAACGAAGATAGGTTCAACACAACATAAACGTCATAAACATCCAGAATTTAGGATACAAGAACGTACAAAAAAATACAACGATTATTTAAGAGAAAGGGACATACATCATGGAAGGCCTTATTCATTATGGACAGAAGAAGAGGTAGATTTAATTGTAGACTTTTATAAAGATAAGGCCAGGGGTATTGATTATAGTCTAGATATCCAAAATCTATTAGGTGGGAAGACCTTGGGTGAAATTAGGGAAAAAGTAAAATATTTAAAAAGATATAAAAAAATTTTAATAGATGATATTAATGAAATAGGTGGTATAAATGATTCAGATAAAATTGATAATAGTGAATTTGTCGAAGAAATATGGTGTAGAAGATTAAGAGAGGAATGGTTAGAGATAGAACCAGAAACTGATATAGGTAAAGAATTATACAATGATTGGAGTAAAAATGAAATTTTGAGTGTAGATAGAATTGAGAAGTTAGTTAATGATATAAAATTAAAAGTTAAAAAAATACAGAATAAAGTAGAGGGAAATGGAGAAAAAAAATTCAATGTCAGGATAGAACATGGGGGAAAGAGAAATAAAATTAATATAAAAAGAAAAAGATATGCTAATGTACAGGAAATGTTTTTGAAATGTCCATCGAAGATAGCTGAAGGATGTAGGGAAGATAGAGTTAATAAATTGTTAGATGTGATAGAAGATAGACCTCCAAAAGAGGAATTGAAGAATGAATATAGAGAACTATGGGGTAAGATAAGTGAATGTAAATATAATTTTGTAAAATGTAAAAGAAATATGGCTAAATTACATTTTTTCACGAGGAGAGAGGTAAGATTAAGGGTGAAGGGTATGAAAAAAATGGTGCAGCAGGACCAGATGGGATAAAGAAGAAACATATAATTGGTGATACTGAAATTTATAGTGATATCGCAGCCTTATTTAATGTATTAGCGTTCCATAAACATTATCCAGATGAATGGAAAATTAATAAGACAGTGTTTATTCCTAAAGAGGGACGTGACCTTAATTCAACAAATGGATGGAGACGTGGAGACCAATAACAATAGGTAATATAATAGCAAGAATATATAGTGGGTGTTTGGATAAAAGATTGAGGAAAATGATTAAATTAAATGAGGCACAAAAAGGTTTTGTTAGTGGGAATGGTCGGTTTGAAAATACTTTAGGTATGAACCACATAATGAAACAAGGTAAAAAAAAGAGTCTATGTTTTGGAGTAGTGGATATTAGTAAGGCTTATGATGGGGTTAGCCATGAAGCATTGAATGAAGCATTATTAAGGCTGGGAGTAGATTTTTTTATATTTATTTATTTATTTTATTGCTAAAAAGAAAGAAACAATTTACATATACATATATATATACACGTGAAAAATAAAAAACTAAGAAGTATATAATATAATACACATATACATACATATATATTTTCAAGAAAAAAAAAGAACTTGTCTTTAATTCTGGGCATCACCAGCAAAAGATAACTCTTTGCCCGCTGGTGAGAGTTGCTAAAAAAATTATCTTAAAAATAACAAAAAATTGAAGCGAAAAAGTTAGCATAACAAATGTAGAGACAAAAAAATTATATAGTCTATAGTACAATAATTATTCACATATTAATAATTTATAAAATATCAGAGTTCAGAGAACTACCAAACTGAAACCGAAACCAATCAAAGTGCTAGATTCAAAGTGAAAAAATATTCACTCTTAATCCACTCTGACACGCTCTTCTTTGATATTTTGCAATCTAAATCAAAAGGTATTGCATTTATCAATTTACTGCTTGTGTAAATCAGTTGTCTTCTAATAAAAGTTAACTTTGTAGGATAAATTTGAAATTTCTCTATTACATTTGGTCTGGAGTTGTATAACATTTTATTCAATTTAGGAAAGTTGTTTTTATTTTTTACTAAATATTTTAGTAAGGTTTTAACGTAGAGTTGTCTAACTGTAAATACATCAAATTCCTGGAAAATTAGATGTGTGGGGTATAATCTAGGTTTTTTCAAAATAGTTTTAATACTATTTTTTTGCACAATAAAAAGGTTGTTCATGTGTACATCAAATGCTGCACCCCATATTACTACTCAATATTGTAACACCGATTGTACTAAAGCATGATATACAGTTCTTAAATTATTGATGTTCAATATTTTTCAAGTTTATAGAATTTATAAGATATATAATTAAGTTTCTTACACCCAAAAGATATATATGGTTGCCACTTCAAGTTTTCATCAATTATTACTCCAAGATATTTTGTATTGTTGACATTTTGTATTTCTGGGCAATTACATTTTGAGTGGTCAGAACTGAGATGAATGGACAGTTGAAATAATAAATGGGATGTATGTAGGAGCAAGGACAATTCTCATAAATTGTGATGGTATGGAGGTAAAGATTATGAGAGGTGTGAAACAGGGTAATCCATTGTCACCAATATTATTCAATAGTGTAATAGATCCTTTAATAAATGAACTTGTGAAAATGAATTATGGTTTTGTAACGGAAAAAAATAGAAAAATTCCTGTATTAGCATTTGCAGATGATATAATATTATTAGCGAATAATAAAGAGGAACTGCAAAATTTGTTTGACCATAGTGAGAAATATTTGGGATTAATAGGATTATCATTATCAGCAGAAAAATGTGGTACTTTAGGTTTTAGGGGATGGGAGAAAAATAATTCGGTGAGCTTTAATGCAAAAGTAAATGTAAATGGAATTGAGGTAAAAGAATATGGAATAACCGAGCCAATAAGATATTTAGGAGGGGAATTTACAGGGAATAAAGGACTTGACAATAGTAGAAATTTCAGGAAAATGATAGAATCGGTTGAAAGGGCATCTAAACTTTCATTAAAACCAAATCAGAAATTAAAATTAATTAGTAATTATGTGTTACCGGGATTTTATCATTTATTGATAGAGGACATTCCGTCAAGCAATGTATTCGAAGAAATAGACAGGGACTTGAGAAATATTGTTAAAAGGATTATGCATCTGCCTTCATATATAACAAATGGGTTAATTTATTCACGAAAAAGAGATGGAGGATTAGGTTTTCCATGCCTGGAAAGGATAGCTAATCTGGCAAATATAAAAGGGATGAGTAAGATGATAAATTCTAGCGATGAAAGATGGAGAGATTTATTAGATATTGAAGTTATAAATAAATATCGGGATAAGGCATTAGAGTTAGATCTAGGATGGCCGATTGACGAGGATAAATTAGAGACATTAAAAACTAAAATGAAAGATAAACAATTTAAAAGATGGATAGAACAGCCAGTACAAGGTAAGGGTATAAAGTGTTTCAAAAATAATAGAATAGGTAATGCATGGTTAGGAACAAACTATCTTAACCCAGGAGAAGAAATAGATATGATTAAGATAAGATCAAATGTATTTCCAACAAAGGAGTGTATATCAAGGATAAAGAATGATAAGGATTTAATGTGCAGACACTGTAAATTAAAAATAGAAAGCTTAGCACATATAATTGGAGAATGTCCGTTTGGAAGGGGAGGTAGGATAGAGAGACATGATAATATAGTAGAAATGATTAATGAAATTATGAAAAAGAAAGGATTTATAACGGCTAAAGAGCAATCTTTTAAATCATTAGAGGGAATACTAAAACCAGATTTAGTGATAAATACAGGTAATAAGGGGATTATTATTGACGTTACAATACGATTTGAGCAGAATAATTCATTAATGGAAGCATACAGGGAAAAGAAAGAAAAGTATGAGAGAATAATAGATTCAGTTAAAGAGGTTATGAAGGTTGAAATAGTCGAAGTATATCCGATTGTTTTTGGGGCTAGGGGAGGATTTTTGAATAAAACAATCAAACATTTGAAAACATTAGGGATGGGGGATGTAAAAATTTTAGAAAAGTGGGCAATGGATATAATAAGGAGAACAATTATGATATGTAGGGCACATATAGACCTAAATTAAAATGAATTAAATACAAAATAAAATGTAAACAGTAAAGAATAATAGATGAGGTGTAGGATGGAGCTTGTAACCTTTTAAACCGAGGATTGGGGTATTTACCATAGTCGGTGAAATCAGGTACTAGTTTCATCTAGATAAATCAATATATTATGAGGATTAAATGAAAAGTTATTGGGATTAATTTTATAAATAAATTATATATGGATTGGATATACAGTATTAATTTAGGAAAACATTCCTTTTTTCCACCTTTGTTAGACGTTTTCTTGGAGATTTCTTTGATATTATTTGGTTGAAATCAATATTTGAGGAAAATTGAAATTAATTTTTTAATAATGTTTTTATTTAAATAGAAAGCTAACCAGTGGTATTTTCAAAATTCAAGTATTTTATTACATATTATGTTATTTACATTACAGCTCAGGATATCAGCAAGCCTGTGAGGATGAGGGATATACCTGGCCCTTGTGGCTATGCACTAAGCAGGGTCCCAAATCCTCATAGCTAGCTAGGCCTATCATAGGCTAAAAGGGCGGAACCCGGTTTAGCCAGCCGTGATATAAATTGGTACCACGGGTCCTGGGAAGCCCACTGCTGGATGTTGCCCTATCCAGCGGGCCCAGGATGAAAGAGGTTGGCCTCGTGGGGGTAGTGGTTGTCACCTGTATATGGCGTTCGGTAGTGGAATGGTAAACGGTGAGAATCTCGTAATAAATGGTTGTATTGAATGAATGTACTGGTTCGAATGTTATGATAGAAGTCACTAATTGAATGATGGGTGTTAACTTAAAAAAAAAAAAAAAATGAAAATTAAATTGGATAAAATAGGTATTGATAATTAATTTCATGATATGATGAATAGTTTGTTGAGAAAAAAAATAAAAAAAAATAAATAGATGAGTAAAAAAAAAAAATTAAATTGAATAAAATAGGTATTGATAATTAATTTCATGATATGATGAATAGTTTGTTGAGGAAAAATATAAAAAAAATAAATAAATAAAAATGAAAAAATAAAAAAAAATTTAATTGGATAAAATAGATATTGATAATTAATTTCATGATATGATGAATAGTTTGTTGAGGAAAAAATATAAAAATTACTAGCAGGAATTAGGAATTAACTTAATAAAATAAAATCACCCTTTCTGGGGCATAACGGCAGGTTGAAAAAATAGCCAAATGCCTCGTCATCTAATAATTAGTGACGCGCATGAATGGATTAACGAGATTCTCACTGTCCCTATCTACTACATTAACACACAACATGACCTCTCACAAAAACAATTGACTGAAACTATAATAGACACAGAAACTGCTATACAGAATACAAATATCCATGTACATGAATACCTGGCAGGACATATCACGCAAAAAAAAAACACTTTCAAAGTCCAATCCAAAACCAACCCAGATTTTATAACCATGAAAAATATTAAGAAAAAACAGAAAGAACATAACCTGATCATAACCACAGCTGACAAAGGCAACATCACAGTCATTATAAATAAAACAGAAATAGACACAAAGGTACAACAATTCATTACTAATAATAAAATCATGGAACTAAAGAATGATCCCACTCCCAAGTATCAAACACAAATAAAAGATGCCATCAATCATACTCAACACATCATTCCTCACAGCCACAAAAAGTACCTCAAACACATAAATCCATCAGCACCAAAACTAAATGCCTTACCAAAAATTCACAAAGCAGATATTCCCATCAGACCTCTCATAAATCACACACAAGCACCAGCACACAAATTAGCAAAACTCCTAGATAAAACAATGAGACAGAACATAACGTTCCATCAGCACACAGCAGTAAAAAATAACATAGACCTGATAGACAGACTACAAAAAATCCATATACCACACAATTCCACACTATCTTCTCTTGACATTACTAATCTTTACACCAATGTACCCATACACGAAACAATTCT
Organism: Conomelus anceps; assembly: GCA_948455865.1. NCBI lineage: Eukaryota > Metazoa > Arthropoda > Insecta > Hemiptera > Delphacidae > Conomelus > Conomelus anceps. The sequence continues at coordinate 27,687,580 of OX418221.1, read as the reverse complement.
TCACCTTAAACAAATGCTCATCCAAAACAACACACCACCTGAACAGCTCCAAGAAATTTTAGACCTCACAACACTAGTCACCTCACAAAATTACTTCACATGCAATAATAAATTCTATTCACAACCTCATGGCCTTCCTATGGGTTCCCCAATTTCTTGCATCCTAGCTGAATTCTTTATCCACAATATAGAACAAAAACATATCCCACATAATACAGACAAAATCATCGGCTGGCACCGATATGTTGATGACATTCTAATTCTATACAAAGGCAATAAAAGACAAACTGAAATATTCCACACTAATCTTAATAAAATCCATCCAAATTCAAAATTCACCTTAGAACTTGAACACAATAATAGTATCAACTTTTTTGACATCACTATAACAAAGCAGGAACATTCATTCAAAACATTTAGAATTTACAGGAAACCCACAACAACTGATACAATAATCCATAACACATCAAATCACCCAACCCAACATAAACATGCCGCTTTCAATCACATGCTCCACCGACTAACAAACATTCCTATGTCAAAAGAAGATTACAATATAGAATTGAATACTATAAAATACATAGCACAACAGAATGGCCACAAACACACACTAATAGACAAACTACTGCACAGAATAGCAACAAAACCATTCACTCACACCAGAAACAAACAGAATGACAACCCCCATACATTCATCACACTTACCTACCTCAACAACAAAACTCATAAAATAGCAGCTTCATTCAGGAAACTCAAATATAAAATAGCTTACAGAACAACTAATTCACTCAAAAAACACCTGCATTCTCAGACAACATCACAAAACAAGTACAACAGATATGGAATTTACAAATTGAAATGTGATGACTGCAACAAGTTCTATATAGGACAAACTGGCAGGACATTCACCACTAGATTCAAAGAACACACAAGAGCCATCTCACACCCAAACACACATTCCACTTTTGCTGAACACATCATTTCAACAGGCCACAGTTATACAGACATTGACACTAATTTAGACACACTACACTTCACTCACAAAAGCCAGAAACTCAATGTTTTAGAACAATATGAGATATACAAACATGCAAAGCAGCAAGATGACAACATTTTAAATAATCAACTTAACTTCTTCTCACATACTCTATTTGACAAAATAATCCCAATTTCAAACCTCCCGCCTACTCATCCCCCCACCCCTTCACCATTCCAACATACATAACCCTCAAACTCATGCCTTGAATCAGTGTACTGTGGGTCGTCTGATGATGCTCTAGACAACAGAGCGAAACAGCCGTCACGCCATAACGTGAGTCAATTTCCATTTAAAAGTGTTTTTTAAGTTTATAATATATAGAGTTATTACTCAATCTGATCAAATTGATCGCCTCCCACAATTACTCTTCTGTTTTCCCCATCTCATTCTCTCGGTTTTACTTGCTTGGCCTCACAATCACATTTTTGTTCACAACATTTTTTTTCTCATTCCCCTTTCATATCATGACTCTTTTTCATTGATGAAGAAACTAGTAAGCTTCCAGGGAAGTGATAGCCGAGTGCCGTAGCAGGTATCTGTTCAATCAGAGATAAGCTACGAAACTCCTGCGCCATCTTTGTAACGGTGACCGATTGGATTGGCCAGCATAAAAGACTTTTCCACTGTAAAATCACTTCCTGGTGGTTCGGAACCCACCTAAAACTGTAGGTCCAACTCATCAATCACTATCATCCAATTCATTACCCACGCACAAGTCTCAGACCTATGTGGGATTCATCCTCCGAAAAAAAGAAAGAAAAAAGGAATAAGTTGTTACAACCACATTTATTAAAAATAGTGAGATACTAGGTTCGATTGATACACCATTATCAATCTCAAACAAACTAGAACTAAAGAAAAGAGTAGCTTGATACATACTAAACACGGAATGTTACTATTGTCTAAGTTAAGGGATAGGCTGTCCTCCATTGAAGGTTTGTGATTGGCTGAAAGCCATAACAAGTCACTTCCACAAGTGGGAAAAGCTACAAGCAAAAATAAGGATCAAAGTCAAGAACCAAAAACCGTGAACATCTAGAAAGTAGCCTAACAGAGAAAACCAATACACAAGAAGGCTAGGATTGATTTTAAATTAAAAAATTGAAGCTCACTGAAGTGCAGTCAAGGTCAACCGAGAAAAACACGTGAGTACCGTTATTATAATGTAGGCCAGAGTTATGATGAAACCAAGTTAGTTGTATTGAATTGATTGAAATAAATTTGGTCATTTAAACTAGTATTGGAATCGTGTTTTACCAACCTAGTTATCTTCTAAAGCTTCTAAAATGATCAATTGTCTGTCTTTGCCAATAAAATGCAAAATTCAACATTTTCTTCAGCCTTGAACTTGTGTCCATTCTTAATGAGGTGCTCTACAAAATTTGAGTCTCCTTTTTGGGATTCCCAATCCCTAATATGTTCATTAATTCTGTATTTGGAACTCCAACCAGTCTGACCCACATAACAGGCATTACAATCACCACAATTCTATTTATAAACTCCACTTTTTACCCATTTATCAATTTTATCTTTAATACACCCAAACAAACTCTTTAAAATAGGTTTGGTTTGAAAAGCTACATCAAAACCATTATTTCTCATTTCTTTCCCTAATTTATCAGATACTGGGCCAAGATAAGGTACCGTTATCCATGACCTTTCCCCAGTATCAGTTTCAGCAATGATTGCTAGTCTCCTACTTATTTTGTCATAAATGACAAAAATGATATTACAAAATTTAATAGTCACGGCTACAAAAAATAAAAAGACGTTTGAATCGAGAAGTCACACTCTTTCTCCCTCAACCTGTATGAAGGAGAAAGAGCCGTGAATCTAACAATCAGATCGAAAAGTCAGCATTTTTAAAAATTCGATTTTCAATTTCCTAATGGCTGGACCAAGGAGATTTTTCACTTCTCATCCAGACCTAGTGCCTGACGGAGCTAGCGGTCATCGATGGTCTGAGATTTCCCGATTTCTCCATTGGTAATCAGGTATTGTAACACATTTTATATTATACAGTATTTGTAATGTAGACCAAATATCTTTTTAATCATTATAAAAAAAATATATAATTAAAATGTTAGTCGGAAGAATAATTTAATACTACATAATGTCACTTTTTGTTTTCATTTTAAATCGGAATTTCTTTCTCATCACCATTAACAGTACTGTATGTTAAAAATAAATAAAATTAAAAATTAATAAATAAATAATGTTAATCCAATAAATGAGGGAGATCAATTAAAAATTGATTCAGTTCACTAGTAGAAAATAAATAAAAATTCTGTATTTTATATTGACTAAATAAAATAAAAAAAATTATTTAATTACTGAATTTTATTCGATTTACAAAAACTTTTATAAGTTAGAATAAAAATCAAATAATTATAAGTATATGTTCTACCATCACAAGCTATGCTGAGCCCATGAAATATGAATTAGTGAAATATTATTGTCGCGCCCTGTCTTTCACGATTTCCACATTCATAGGGTGAGGTAGGATGTGGTAATTGAGGGGGAATAGGTGCAATAATAATATTACACCATAACCATATATTACAGAATCCTTACCTGGTGGAGGCTACAAATAATAAAGGCGCTGTCCTTTAAATATATTCAATGTTACAAATGGTGGAGCCAAATCATTACAAATGGTAGAGGCGAACCATTACAAATGGTGGAGGTTTACGCCGAGTTTATTTCTGCTTTATTTAAACTAAAATCATAATAAATGTTAATTATTAGCGGATTAATCTGACTAACAACGTTGGACTTTCCCGATCCCTCCCAGTTATACGACAATATTTTTTAAATAAAACCAACTTAAAAATTAACTTTCAGAAAATGATATTAATAATAAATTTAATAATAGTGACAAAAAAAAAATAAAAATTTCGTGCTAATTAATAATACTGATAAAAAAATGAATTATTATAGGTTATTGTCAGTTGATAGTAAGAAAACAAACAAATAATTTATTATAGAACAATGACAATTATTAAAAATGATTAATGAACTGAAAAAAAAATGTTTTAGAGTAGAAAATACTTCATGATTATTATTATTATTATTATTATTATTATTATTGATTCCAACACAGTGAACGCTGTGAGCGTGGAAAGTGTCAATTCAACAAGGTTAGAAGCACAGATTGCTTCTCATTCATTATTTATATTGTTTTGTACTTGACCTACCATAACGTATTAGGTTGCAGGTTACGGGATGTCGCTCATTTCTATAAGTTCTGTTTTTAAAAAAATACATCTATTACTGATTTACGTACCATTCAAACTGGTAAACTTAATTTGGAAAAAGCGAAACAATTATCGCAGGAATACAATCTTTACATTCCCGCTAATGCTGATCTTGAGTTTATCCGTTCAAATCTCCGTCTCATAAAAGAAAGTTTTAATGATATTTCAGAATATCAGAAAGAGCGTGATAGAGCAATACAATACATAATCGATCGGGTTCCGCTCTCGGACACATTAAAAGATAGCTATCCCGATTTATACATCCTTGAAAATCATCTACGAAGAAATTTTAGACTAACAAGCACAGGAGAACAAACTCTTCAAAATACACCAAATAAATTATTAACACCAACAGCCAGCAAAACTAATATATTTTTTCCTCCCAAAACATTTACAACGAATTCGGATACTCAAACAGAAACACATAAAACAATTCCGGATACACAAACCGAAACAATAAAAACAAATTCAGATACTCAAACCGAAATGGCAGACCGAAAGAGACCATTCATCACGCCACCAACTTATTCCGCCACACCACACGAAAACATTCATGAATTTTTTGGAAACTTTAATAGGACTGCAAAGGCAAATTCGTGGAGTTCACAAGACTCTTTACTCTACTTACCATTTTATCTAAAAGGTAGTGCGGCTCACTATTTCGACACTAAAAGTGATAGATTACAGGCACAGAATAATTTGAATTATGAAAACATGGAAAAGGAATTGACAGATTATTTCGAACCAGTGGCACACCTTGAAAAACTCGAAATCGAGCTCACAAACAGAAAAATGACTCATTCGGAAACTATACAAAATTATATGGCACACATACAATTTCTCTGTAGGAAAATAGACCCACAAATGGGTGAAGCGCGAAAGGTGAGGTTCATAATGCGAGGACTTTTACCTCACATTCTCGATAAAATTTGCATGTTACCGAATAACACAATGAAACAGCTCGAGGAAAACATTCAAAAATATGAGTTATCCCAGTTCATGACAGACGATCGGTTAGGGATCACACCACCTCTCCGCAAAATATCAGAAGCTCAAGACGAAAAAATAAATAACCTAACAGACAAATTAGAAAAATTACTCCAGCAAACGGAACACGTTCACTCCTTAAACATTCAGCGACAAATAGTCAACAAAATATACAGAATCATGGCTTTAATATAAATTAGAAGACAGGGTACTTAAACCAAAATAATAGTCGTAAAGCAGTAAGCAATCAGAATCCCATTAATATGGATCACAGAACTGGTAATATAAATCGTAGACAACCAAACAGTTACAATACTTACCCAAGACACAACCAAGTTCAAGCCAATAACAGTTACTATCATAAACCAAACTACAAACAATACCCCATGTATGAAAAACAATTTAAAGGAGAAATACGTAACACACCTTGTGAAATATGTCATTATTCGAATCACACAACAAAAGATTGTTTTCATAACGGCCTAGCCAACCCAGATGTGAATAAAAAAGTTACGTGCGCTATATGCAACAAGCAGGGCCACAGTACAGATAACTGCTATTTCAATAAATTGAGAACTACAAATTCAAAAAACTCATAAACAGGGCATCCAAAAACACTATCGTAGTTGATGGATGTCCGGTAAATAAAAATCAAATACAGGAAAAAAATACTATGACATACGCACATGCGGCAGCAAAGCAACCCGTGAACACCCACAAAGAAAAGAAAATTATTATGCCATCATGCGATGCCAAAGTGGAACCATTAGAGATAATAAACAATACATACACTCAAAAAAATCGGACAAATCAGATCTTCCAAATCAATCACAAAAACCAATAAAAAATTTAAACAGTAAAAACCCTCAAACAGTAACTAAAACCCAAATTTTTCAACAACCAACACAGCTGGATAAAATAAATATTACTCACATAGTAGAATACATACTGAATGAACAACTATGCTTTTCTTGTAGCAACTCATATTCAAGTATTCAATGACCAACTTACTTATGATTTATTAAATTCCAATAACGAATTACTACCTCAATGGATAGGAAAAAATGTAAAAATTAGCCACTTATGGATATTTTTCATAACATACAAGCACAGCGGGAATAAAATAGGCTTACAGACCGATTCAATTTTGGTCAGTGATAACAAAACGGGACACTTTTACCACTATGACGACAATACTGGCCCAGTTAACAAAGAAATAAGAATATTGGCCGAAAAAATAGTTGGAGTTAGACAAATATTGCCTGAAGGTCCCAACAACACTCATGCCACCTTCAAAAAAATAATACGCCTAGGAGGCCAGACAAAACGAAAGACACTCTGCACAACTATAGAACATTTCATGAATATTTTATACTATTACATGAAGTATAGAACACTTGAAGCTTTCTCATCGGCTGACGAGATAGCGAGCTTTAAAAATTCCCAACTCGATACAATACATAAGTATGCACTCGAAAACAAACAGTTGACCACAATAGAACAAAAGTCAGTAATAACTCACAAAATAGAGAATCTAATTCATATCATACAGGACCCTCAATCATATTTGCCGAACAAAGAATCAAGCAGATCCAAAGCCACCAAAACATGCAATCAGATAGATTCAGCACTCCATCTAGAAGCTATGTCAAATAACAAGGACATTATTATACTTTTTGACACTGGGTCAAATGTCTCATTAGCCAGAAAAAACTAGGTACAAGCGAGTGACATAATAGATAATCCTAACATAATTCTGTATGCCGCAAATCAAAAGAAAATTCCTTTTTTTGGAATTGCAGAAGTAAAATTTTCAATACAAGAAAAACAATTTTCACAATTATGCTACATAGTACAGGATTTATCAACAGACATTTTATTAGGAAACAAGTTTTTGGAAGAACATAATGTTCTCATCGATTTCGCTTCTAAGAAAATAAAGATCTAATGATTCCCATGCGAACGGATACGGAGAAAAAGCTAAGTCAGTCAGAAAAAACAATTTTCGCGGCGTATTCAGTCTATACGGAAAACGACATTCGAATGCATCCGTCCGAATTGTATAATGTTTCATTGTCATTGTCTGAATTTTCAGCACAGAAAGATTTTAAATTTTTCAATCCTCAGCATGAAATAATGTAAAATACAGCGAAGTTTGTTTTCAAATACAAAAAATTGCAACGTGTGATTATCGAATTAGCATTTACAACATCTCGAATAAAACATTACATTTCCCACGTGGACAATCACTAAGCACATTTAGCGAGATAGCTTATGCAGCACAATCTTCGCCTATTGTAAATCAAACTACACTACCAAATATGAATAACAATGAACTTCAATCTATTTGGTTACCAACTGATTTAATCATAAAATCACTTGAAATTGCCTCTTTCTCAGTACAAAACATTTGGAATTTGCAGGAAAATGTCAGCTTGAATTTCAGGCCAAATGAACTGTATCTCAATAAAACGAAAGTAAATTTTGCAGTACAGGAAGTAACGAAATCTGAAATAAAATGTATAGCCTACAATTTTTCACCAACAACGATCTTTTTAAAAATCAGAGCTTGCATTGGATACATAAAAACCCCAAACTCAAAACTTATAAATAATAATATTACATATACATACATACAAGCGTATGGTGCCGCAGTGGTCTAGGGCATTAATAATATTTCTTTTTGAAGGGATAGTGGTCACAAAACTGAAATGTATATTATAAACATTCACATACATACATACATTCATATGTACATAGGTGCCTACCAGTAAATGGATTTGTCAAGATAATAAGAATAAATAAATAAATAAAAAAAACATGCAAACAAATAAATAAAGTGTAAGTCAGCCCAAGAATGACGTTACATGCTGCTCATTTTTTCCAGCCAGGTTATGGCCTCTTCATCTGCCAGGTGCAACTTGGGTAGCCCTCCAGGAAAGCAGTACAGTGGACACTCTGAAACAATATGGTCCATAGTTTGGCTCTCACCACATTCACAATTGGGAGAGTCAGCAAAACCCCATAAATGCATACTTCTCTGACATCTCCCTTGTCCAGTTCTGAACCTGTTTAGGCACACCCAGTGTCGTCGAGACAACTCAAATCCAGGAACTCTGCTGCTTGGGTCTGACACAAGCTCTTTGTTTCTCACCATTTGAGAATTCCAAGTGTCTAACCATTTCTGCATGGTACTATCAGTATACCCCGGTTGGTGTGGGTAGAGCCATATAGGTTTTCTGGACTTCAAACGCAGTGCAGCTGGAGAATCCGGTTTCAAGTCCTCATGGATTGGAAGTGCTGGCATTTCACTTATTTTTCTTATTTCTCTGCCAGCAATTTCCTCTCTTCTCAGCTGTGGAGGTGGGATATGACTGAGCACTGGAAGCCAATTGATTTCAGTCTGCATCAGACATCCATTGACTATACGCATTGCACTATTAAGCACTGTGTCAACCAGGTGAGTGTGACAACTTCTCATCCAAACAGGAGCACCATACTCTGCAGTACTGTAGACAAGTGCCAAAGCTGCGGTCCGTAGTGTATTAGCACTACTGCCCCATGATGATCCAGCGAGCTTCTGCAGTAAGTTTACCCTGGAAGATAGTTTTTTCTTAACTTTCCCCAAGTGCTCACGGAAAGTGAGAGTTCTATCCAGGGTAATCCCCAAATAGGTGGGATGAGGGTTTGCTTGAATGACTGTACCACAGAAATTCACTATAGGGGCTGCTGTGGACTGCTTATTGTTGAGGTGAAATGAGGTTATGCTTGTCTTGCTTGGGTTTGGTTTCAGACCCCAGTACTGCAGGTAGTCGGTCAGGGTGTTGATGTCTTCCTGAAGAATGCTCCCTGTTTCCTCAATAGTGGTTGCCTGTGCTGTCACCGCAATGTCATCTGCATACATGAACTTGCGACTAAAAGTAGGTGGGATGTCTGATGTGTAGATGTTAAATAAGACTGGTGATAGCACTGATCCCTGCGGTACTCCATTGTTCAGTACTTTTTTCTTGCTCATTCCTTCTCCAAGATGCACTCTGAAGCTTCTGTTTGACAAGATACTGTCAAACAGTTTAACCAGCTTGGTGCATCTGAACATTCTCCCAAGCTTCAGTAGAAGGCCAGACTTCCAAACCGTGTCAAAAGCTGCAGTCAGGTCAATGAATACTGCTGATGTTTTTAGCTTCCTCTGGTAACCTCTCTCAATGTGTGTGGTAAGAGCCAAGACCTGATCAGTACAACTTCTATTTGGGCGGAATCCAGCCTGCTCAACAGGTAGAAACTCTTCCACCGTGGGAGCAATGCGTGCCAAAAGTATTCTTTCAAAAAGTTTGAAAAAGATACAGAGAAGTGCTATTGGCCGGTAGTTTTTGGCATTGTCAGGCTGCTTTCCTGGTTTAAGCAACGCAATAATTTTTGACTCCTTCCATTCAGGAGGGAGTTTGCAGCTATGGATCACTTTTGTGAAGAACTGTGAAAGCCACTTCATAGCTTTATTTCCAAGATGCTTCACAAATTCAGGAAGAATGCCATCTATACCTGGAGCCTTGTTATTTTGAACTGTTTTAATAGCTGCAGCAACTTCATCCACACGCACAGCCTCCACAGCATTGGATGTCTCAGCACTTTGAGCTAGAAGTTCTCTCAGTTGTCTCTTAACTTCTTGCTTGGCTTGTCCACTGATTGAGGGTTTGCTATTATCCTTAAGGATCTTAGCCACACTATTTGGGCTCACTTTTGGCTTATGTGTTGTCATATGAGATGCTGCACCCAGGCGTCGGATAAGAGACCAAGCCTTTCTGCTGGAATGTTTGAAATCTAAGTTTTCAGTGACCTCCCTCCAGCGCTCCAGGCGGCCTGAATTAAGTGCTTTAATGAGGCTGTCCGCAGCAGCCTTGTCTCCAGTTTCCTCAAATTTTTTCAGCAGATCTCTGCATTCCTTAGTCCAGCATGGGATGTAGTTTTTGGTGAATCCCTTTGGAATGGACTTTTTTGCTGATGCCAGGATTAGACCCACCAGTCGTTGGTAGTTTTCTATTTCAGGTTTGATGCGGCCGATATTATCCTCAATGTAATCTTGGAACCTTACCCAATCTGCCTTTCTCAAGTTCCAACGGGCCACCGGGTGACCGCCCACTATTGGAACTGACAGTCCAACACTTATCATAGATGGACGGTGTTGAGAGTGTGGGAAGTTGTTCAAAACCACACGTTCAGATGGAATTGGTCTCCCACCTGGCTGGCATGAAGCCACAAAGCATAGATCTGGGTTTGTCTCTGTGTTCCACCGACCTGATCTGAATGTTTTTTTCTGCTTTGCATCATGAAGCAAATACATCTTGTTTGCATTGGCCCAATGCATCAAAGCCTCACCTGTCTCATCCACCATGGAATAGCCCCACATTGTATGCTTGGAGTTGAAATCACCAGTAAAGATAGCTTTTGAGTCAGCCGGTGGGAGCACATTTGGTGGCCAGGTGCGAGAGGGTGGTCTATAGACATTATAGATGGTTATATCCCCTATTTTGCTTGCAATGCAGTTTTCATCATTGATAGCTACTGATGATGTTGGGCTTGAGATGTCCGATCTGATGTATGTAGCAAGGCCATGTTTAGGGTGGAACTTGGCATCAATGAGTGTAAATCCAGGTATGTGTAATCTTTCCTGATGATCTTCGTTAACATGGGTTTCCTGGAGAGCAACAACATCAATCTTGTGCTTACTTATAAGTTCAGTGAGTATCTCTATCTTAGCCTTCGAAATACCTTCTATGTTAAGTTGTAATATCCTCAAATTACTGCCAACATTGAGTTGGGTGTCTTGGTTCTGAAAAGAACCGATTGTTTTATTCACTTTCCTTGCTATTTTTCTCTTCTTCCTACCATTCATAATACCACTGCGCTTGCCGGGAGGCCGGGGTACGGCGTTCGGCACCATGTTGCTGTCCATTTAATGTGAGCACGTACAAGATATAGGCGCGGACAGCTTTGCTCTGAAACCTTTTGCAGTAGAGAAAATCTATATGCGAAATTGCCAATCTCCAACTAATATTACATATAATGATAGACAACCCGTTCATTATACAGAGTCTCATGAAAAATCAGTACAGAACATTAATGAACAAACCAAGGAAAAGAAAAATCTAGACATAATAATACATGATACAAAAAAAATTGAGGTAAACCAAAACTTAGAGGAAACAGATTACAAAGATTTTGGAAAATTAATTACTCATTACTCAGATGTATTTTCAAAAGATAAGTATGATATTCCCGTGTCAACTCTTGAGCCAGTAACCATCAACCTCACGGATAATACTCCCATATTTTCGCCACCATACAAACTAGCTGCTAAGGAAAGAGAAGAAATGGATGAAATCCTTAAAGGACTTGTAAAAGCAAACGTCATCGAAGAAACAAAATCAAATTATGCCGCACCCGCATTTATAGTGCATAATAAAAATAATACCCCACGACTCGTAATAAATGATAAAAGACTCAACAATAAAATTTTGAAAGACAGATACCCCCTTCCAAACCCCTCTACAATACTAGAAGCCTTAAGATCAGCAAAATACCTCTCTACTCTAGATTTGACTTCAGCTTTTTATTCCATGAGGATAGCTGAAAATTCAAAACACCCAACAGCCTTTAATACACCCCTAGGATTATTTTGTTTCAAATGCGCACCTATGGGATTAAATTTATCACCAAACTCATTTATGAGAGGAATGACGCACCTATTTTCAGATATTTTGTACAAATCAGTCCTTATTTACATCGACGATATTTATATAATGTCTTTTACACTTGATGAACACAAAAAAAAATCTAGAAGAAGTATTTAAAAGACTGAGGGCAGCAAATCTCAAATTAAACCCCGAAAAATCCTAAATTTGCTTTAAATCATTAAAAATTCTAGGCCACTTAGTATCAGACCAAGGAATTTCGCCACTCCCTGAAAATGTAGAAGCCATACAAAAAATGCCTAAACCTACCAACATAACAGAAGTAAAACTATTCCTAGGAGCGTGAAAAATGATGACATCATTTTACAGGAAATTTATACCCTGCTTCTCAAAAAGAGCATATCCTCTTACACAATTAACCCACAAAGATGTCAAATTTGAATGGCATGAAAGCCATCAAAAGGCTTTTGATGACTTGAAAAATTGTTTAATGACACAACCAATATTAGCACACTATTGTGATCACAAAGAAACATACATCATTACAGACGCATGCTCCATAGGCATAGCGGCCTGTTTAGCACAAAAAGATACGGATGGTATCATAAAACCAATAGCTTATGTATCTCGCAGACTGACTAATAATGAGCAAAACTGGCCTGCCACTCACTTGGAAATGCTCGCAGTGACTTACAGTGTAAATCATTTTCGGTCTTTAATCATTAACAAACATTTCCAAGTGATAACTGATCATGCAAGCCTTCAATACTACAAAAGTATTCGAGAACCAAATTCACGCTTAGCGAAGTTAGCAGCAAAATTGGTGCAATATGACTTTGAAATAATATATAAGCCGGGAAAATCATTACAATTAGTTGACGCCCTCTCCAGAGCGCCTATAGAAAAAACTATTGAAAAAGAATGGCAAAATATAAACAATATTGATACAGGAAATGTAAACAATATTGATATAGTTAATATAGGATTACTTCAAAAACAAGATCCGTTCTTGAGCAAAATATACAATGCTCAATTTGACTTAGATAAAGCTGATAAGATTATTGCGCGAAAATCCCGTAATTATACATTACGCGATGATGTTCTATTTTTTTAAGAACAGACTAAAACAGGACTACAATATATTTTAGCAGTACCACATAGTGTTATTCAGCAAATACTAGCCCAATATCACGATGACATAAATTATGGGGCACATCTTGGAATCGACAAAACGTTTTCGAAAATAAAATATAAGTACTACTGGCCGTCCATTCGCCAGGATGTTGTAGACTACATTAAATCTTGTCCGACTTGTCAAATCTCCAAAACGAGCAGAGAAAAACCAGCAGGGTTACTGCACCCAATAGCAATCACGGATGAACCCCTACACACCGTCTGTATTGACGCCATAGGGCCGTTATCGCTATCGGGTGGAAGATATAAATATATATTTGTGGCAGTCGACCGCACAACACGCTTTGCGTATTGCGAACCAACCACTGCGATAGACGCTAAACATACAGCGACTTTCATTTTGAATTTCGCCTCTTTGTATGGTCTACCCAGAACCATTCATACCGACAACGGTACTAATTTCAAAGCCGAACTTATTAAAGAGATGTGCTTATCACTTGGAGTTTCCCAGAAATTTGGGTCAAGTTATATGCCCACAACTCAGGGAGTAACAGAACGTTATAACGCCACACTTGTTACAATGCTTAGATGTTATTCAAATATTAAACAAAATAACTGGCATTCCAATATTCGCCACGTTTGTTTTGCTTACAATATCTCAAAGCAAAGTTCACTGGGTTATTCTCCTTTTTTCTTACTTCATGGTTTCCATCCACTAAGTCCATTGGACATAGCATTTCTGCCGAGTGCAGTCAAGCTTGACAGAATGCATGTCCTCAATGAGTTAGCCGAAATCAGGAAAAATTTGTCAGAAATAATAGGTAAAGTTCAAGAAAAACAGAAAGAAGCCCATGATAAAAAACACAGGGACTTAGATATACAACCAGGAACGAACGTTCTAGTTGCCTACCCCCAAGCGCAACCAGACACTTGTAAGAAATTAAATCACCCTTACCGTGGGCCTTTCAAGGTCACGAAAATAATATCCCCTCAAAACTTCGAAATAATAAATTCCAGGCGTGAACAACCATTCCACGAAATTGTGCACATTAAAAGATTAAAGCCATACTATGACAGAAATAACTCTGTAAACGATTGATTTGCAAAGACAGCAAATTTATACTAAATTCGTCACGCTTGAATACGGACGTAATTATGGTATATCATGTATGATAACATCATAACTAAATACTAATTCACTGTAAAATATGTCAACAGATTAGCAACTCTTTATATTAGGCAGTTACGGGGCACCAAGCTGCAGCACATAAGCGACTGCACCACATCCTTGCCAAACTGCGGATCGAGTGGCTTCTTAGGTTTCACCAACGAGACCTGATCAGACGAACGCCGGGACGATCCCCCCTGCTCATAAGCACGAGATCGTTCTCCGACACATATCGCTGAAGCAGAAGTAGTCTACGATTGGATAATGAGACTTTCCAAAACCAACAAAGACCTGCGACTACGTAAACGATGAGTAGCTAGAGTCGGCGAGAGAGCGGACACGCGATCGCGAATTCAAACTACAAAATACAAGTAGGATTAGTATATTATAATATTATTTATAGATATAAGTATTAATAATTTTCATTTATACAAATGTTATTAGACTATATTAAACTATAAATCATGTTAATATATAGTTAAACTTTGATAATTATTAATATATTAATGATGACTGATAAAAATGATTCTTAGTATGTTGATAATAATTGAGTTATAATTAGTAATAATTATTAAAATATTGATAGTTGAAAAAAAAATAGAATAAAAATAATTATGAATATATTATTAATGAATTGATAAACTTAATAACGATGTTAAATTAAGCACTAGCCAGTTATATTTATTTTATTCTCTGATAGGTATAGCTACTTAATACTCTTGACATCTACAAGAATAACCAACCACAAATACTGATATATCGATAACTTTCATAATTAAAATTTGCCCTCTTCCAACTCTTAACGACTAGACAATAACTTCCCGTCTTGAGATATAAAACAAAAATGTCTCGTACCATCCTTACCTTGATTTTATCAATATTAATCCTTTCAACACAAGGAGTGAAAATATTTTCAGGAATTATTTTCAAGGAAATTCCACATACATATGCATATGAATCATCAATTCCATTGTCTTACAAAGCACGAATTCCATCCAATGAGATTATTCTTACACAAGAAAATATGGTACAGCTCCCAACTTGCGAACATGAAGACTGTGACCTCATGAATACAATCAAACAAATATATACACTGACAAATGGAATTCTTCGGCATGAAGAAGGAAACCAAAAATATGATTGGAAAACTTTCTCGACTACAATTAATACAACAATGAAAGCAAAGAGGTCAATTGATTCCATAGGACAGTTTCTACACTACTGTTGTGGCACCGCCACTGACGGAGAACTACATACTTTAGAATTGAATGAAAAACAAATAACGGATCATGTAAATGCCTTCAAAAGTCTGGTTCATGATGACCATAAGGATCTAGTCGATGTTACAGCAAAACTTACAGACTTCACAAAGAATATTTCAAATCAATTTCATGATTCATTCATGAAAATTCAGAAGAAAATCAATAAAGCATTACTACAGGCAAGCCAGCTTCAAGAAACCACAATATCAGAAAAATTACTGGATTACGTATTCCATGGTTTCACCCAAATACATGTGTTAGCACGAACAAACTTCATATCAGCAGTGAGAGATCAATGTCAGAAGAAACTAATTCCTTCCAGTATAATCAATTCAAGAGTTCTAAGAGAAGATCTACTAGAACTTCAAATGAAACTTCAGAAGAACAAATTTCAACTAGCTATTCCATTAACTCAACTGCAAATATACTATGGCCTGCAAATCGCAACATGTAATTTCCACAATGAAAACATAGAGATAACAATAAAGGTTCCAGTTACAACTACAGGAATTAATTACCAAGTTTACGAATATATGGCAGCTCCACTGGCGTGGAATAACTTAACTTGTCAATTGCCATCTACGAATTTGGTCATCGTCCAAGGAAAAACACGAACGCAAGTCATATCAGGACCACATTTACGACACTGTGAAGTACATCAATCACAACTATGTTACCTACCAAGACAACAATCTACTGGAGATATATCCACACAATGTATAAAATATTTGTCAGCTGGATCGACCTTAAAAGAAATGCAAAAGTACTGTACTTTCACGTGCAAGCCAAATAAAAACATCATTTCCATAATTGAAGACACAACCACGAGTTACTACGTCTCGAATATTCAACCTTCAACAAAACTGAGATGCAAGGAATCTTCGGATAATAAATTACCATACAATATGCCAGGAATTTTGCATATCGCAATACCATGTGATTGTGAACTACTGGACAAAAATATCACGCTGATACGTCCTACTTATCCTTGCGACAAACGCACTCCCTCAACAACTTCAATTCAACATTTTCTTCCATTACATTGGTTAAACGTCAAGTCGATAAGAGTCAATCCCTTCAAACCTCATGAAAACTCGCACTTCCAGAACTTTTCAGACGTCCTTGATGACGACTGGAATGTGACGATCCCAACACTTTTCATTCACGACTATATCTCACCGGAGATATTCACAGAACTAAAATTACCAAATGGTCACTTGGTCAGATGTAATTAAATCTGCATCCTTTCAAAATTACTGTATTTTTGGATGGTTACTATTTATCACCCTGATACTAATATATCTCCTTGTTAAACAATATAAATTGTTCTTACTACTTGAAATAAACAACCGACCACACATACAGATGACTGAGTTAAGAGGATAAAAATGATAATAATAAGAATGAAAAGGGGATAAAAGAATATTATTGTCAATAGTGAATACTACTTGTTATTATTTTACATTAGCATAATTAAGATTGGATTATATTAAATAATGAATTAAATTATATAAGAGGAATTAACGAGTTTTATCAATAATGATACACAAAATATTGATGCAAGGTTAAAATAAATAAATTAAAGGATCATTGAATGAATCCGGGAATTATATTGAAAATTATTTATAGTATAAGAGATTTATGGAACTTATGGAGTAGAGTTTTTTAATAATCAGACTAATTAGTATGGGTTCTTTATCAGAGAATTAGGTACTTAAAATACAAAAGTTGATACAAATATATAATATTATAAAAAAAATGATCCACAACAATGTATAAATTAGAATTAGGAACCTCTTGAATATAAAAATATTGTGTTGTCATGTAAGAAATTATAATAAGAATGTATAAGGATAAATAGAATACAGTTTTTTTTTAAATAGGATAAGATTACTATCGTTGTAAGATATTAATAACTGAATTTTTTTTCTGGAACTTTTTGAATTTAAAGTTTCTCCCTTTAAAATTAGTATTTCAGACTACATAATCCCTGATCTG
The DNA here is from genome assembly GCA_948455865.1 of Conomelus anceps. Taxonomy (NCBI): domain Eukaryota; kingdom Metazoa; phylum Arthropoda; class Insecta; order Hemiptera; family Delphacidae; genus Conomelus; species Conomelus anceps. The sequence continues at coordinate 27,670,049 of OX418221.1, read as the reverse complement.
AAGCTTCATAATTCAAGATGAATTTTTTTCCATCTATTGATTAAGGTACCTACTATGTTTTGTACAAAATAATTCACAGTAATATAACTAGGAAAAGGACATGTATTTTTTTGTTTGAAATATCAAGAAATCTTGAAAAAAAAATGTTTTTAATTGTCATATGAACATTGTCTTAAAGAAGATTCTTATTATACAATACACTGTTCACATAATTATATAATAGTAGTTTTAATATTTCACGTTTAACAAATTAGTATTAAGAATTATTAGTTTAATAATTTTTTATAATAAGTAAGTAGAACTGCCTATCGTAGAACTGTTTCAATTAGTGAAATAACAAGTTTGGCGTACTTGCGAAGTTCAGCTATCTTTGTCGTTAGTAATATGATTAGAAAATTTTTTCACGGCATAGATCTTTTTGGGGTATCATGAATCATTTGAGAAGTTGATGGAAAATGACAAATTATTTTTAGGTTGAAGGACAGTAGAAATGCGAGTTTGTATTTAATAGAAGAGAATAACGATTTCTTTGTTTCATTACTGACTAAAGGTGTATTAATAGGATTTGATATAATCATGTAAATGCATACAGTAGGTTAATTTCGCTGTAATGTCATTACATTAATATGAAAAGAAAGTTGTGACGGAGAACTGAGTATTCCTGTCTAAAAATTATTGAATGAAAGTATCAAGAGGATTATACCTTGATCTATACACGCAGTATGTTATTTCGCTGTAGTGATATTATTTAAAATAAGAAGGAGAAAGAATATTGAGTTCGTATCTTTATGTCAGAGAACAGAGAATTCCTTTGAACTGTATTGAATTGCAGTATCATGATCATTTCAACTTGATTGAATATATATTTATGTAAAGTTGTTAATTATATTATAAGTGATAATTTTTTCTGATTTCAGAAGTTGGTTCCAGATTTGAACTGTGCGATTGATTATTAATTATTGTCCTTTTATTCCTGTTTTTTTTTTAATAACCAACCAACCAACCAAATATTCTTTCTAATTTGTTGTTAACGATTCTTAATAGGTTGAGGGATTAGAGTGTGGTTTACTTTAATAGTAGAGTTTATTGTTTGTAAAGAGGTTTCCTTTTTCCATTTTATCCATTCAAGTCCTTGTCTTAATCATGTATGTTCCATTATTATCACTTATTGTGGTATTTCTCGCATCGCACACGCACGCAATCAAAGTTTTCACGGGAGTTTTCTTCAAAGAACTTCACCATGGCGTGGCGTACGAATCATCGGTTCCTTTGACGTACGAGGCGGATTTTCCGGAAATTCAGGAGGACATCCTACAAGCTGAAGCAGTCTTCTGGCCGACATGTCAACAGTCGGATTGTCATCTATCGGATGCTGTTGGATTTCTGTATAACTCGACCAATTCCATACTGATGAGTGGACATCAGGCGTTCGAACCTTCAATCCGTATGGGAGCTCAGTCTTCATCCCGAAAAACTCGAGCCATAGATGCGTTGGGATATTTCCTTCACTTTTGCTGTTCAGTGGCGACAGATGGAGAACTTCACAAATTGGAATTCAACGAGCAGAAGGTGACAGATCATCTCAATGCTTTCCAAGGATTGGTGTCAGACGACCACAAGGATTTAATAATGGTTTCCAGAAATTTGAAGCAGTTTGCGGGAAATTTCACTCAGCAGTTTCACGAAGCCTACAGTAAGATGACGGAGAATGTTAAATTATTAATTCAATCCAATCGGTATCAGGAGGAAACGTTAATTAAAGATCAATTGTTGGCTTACATTTTTCATCTGTACTCACATGTCAACATATTGTCAAGACAGGAGTTCATCACCGCAAAGGAGCGGTGTGATAAGAAAATGTTATTTTCTGCTCTTGTAAATCCAAACACATTACGAACAGATCTTTTTAAATTAGAAAAAAGATTAAAACTGAAAGGTTATCAGTTGGCTGTTCCATTAAGCGATCTTCAAAGATATTTTGAGCTTCCTCTCACAACGTGTGTCTTCAAGGATAATGCGGTGGTACTGAGCCTGAAAGTGCCGTTAGTTAGTGCTGAAGGGCGTTACCAGCTGTATCAGTACGTGCAAGCACCAATGTACTACAAGGGCCAGTCATGCCAGATGCGGCAGAAGGACTTCGTGTTGGCTAAGCGGGAGCAGGATGGCAGAATTCAACTTATATCTGGTCATCACTTGTCTACTTGCAAGCCGCAGGAGAATTTTTATGTTATCTTCCGCGACACTTAAAGGACGGTCGCATGTCTTCGCAATGTATGGATCACATATTATCATCATCTGAGCTTCAAGACATACATAAACTTTGTATGTTGGATTGTATTCCAGCAGGAGATGGATTGGACATCGTCGAGTATTCACCAACGGAGTACATTGTCTCAAATGTACAAGCAAATACATCAATCATGTGTGAGGAGGGGTCATCTCATCCGCTGGAGCCTCATCATCCTGGAGCGACTTACTTGGATCTTCCCTGTAGCTGCACGGTGATGGAGGGAGATCGTGTGCTAGTGAGAACTACTTTCCCCTGTGATTCCACAACCTCTGTTAATCCAAATATTCAACATTACTTGCCTATGCATTGGGTCAAGTTTAATTCATTGAAAATTGATGTTTTTAAACCACATAATAGTCTCAAATTTTCAAATTTAACGGAAATTTTAAAAGATGATATAGATATTAATATTCCTGATTTAATAATAGATGATAGAATTTCGTCTAACATTTTTGAAAAAGTTGAATTGCCAAATGATTGGAATAGTATAATTAATTCTACAAGTTTTGTGTTCTATATTCTCTTTGGTTGGTTGAGTTTGTTAACGTTACTTTGTATTTATTTATCAATTAAGTTATATGTCTTTAAATTAGCGGCTTTTCATTCTAGGAAGCCAAGCGTTATAATATCAGATCAGTAATAATGAAATTTTTTTCTAATTGTTTATAAAAATTGATTTTTTTAATATAAATGTAAATTACACGTATCTGTAGTAATAATTAAATTATTGTCTTAAATATTATCATAATGTGAAGGTGCGATAACATTTTTCGTACATTGTAATTATAATTCTTTAAACTAGCACAAAGAATAACGCTTGTCATTGTAAAAATGTTATAGTATTGTAGAGTTGTTTGTAACTTCAATAAGGTCAATTAGTACATGCAATTTTTTGCTGGTGCGGTGATTATTATAGAATCATTAGCACATTTTGTTTTTAAAGCCTTCTGCTAGTCATTCTTTGACAGAACATTGTGGTGTAACTATCGATTAGAGAATTGAATTTCATTTTTATTGTTCCATGGGATTGTTTCAAATAATTAGTCGGTTTTCAAAATCACCTAGGAGAGTGTGTAATCATTCTTATTTTTTTCAAATGCCCAGGATCACAGACTGAGGGTCCAGTCTCCCAGTTGGGTGGGTGATATGTCATGGATATATAAAATATCCAAACCAACATAATTTAAGAAGTTGGTTCATTAATATGTAAACATATATCTATTATTGATCACACCAAGGTGAATTAAAACCGACTTGTTATTTAGTAATCAATGCTTACTAATGAATTAGTAATGTAATCTTTAAAACCGACTTGTTATTGATTTAGTAATCAATGCTTACTAATGAATTGGTAATGTAATCATTTTCAATGATACAATAAGAATGTTTTGTAAACTGAGTTTGGTTTGGCCAGGAAGAATCAAGGCTGAGTTTCTGGCTTCAATATAAATACCGAGTGAAATTACTAAAGGAAGAGAGTGTTTTGAGGTACAAGAGTGAGTACCACTTGTGTGCTTAAGGCTGTTAAAGTTCAGGATTGCTTCTTGAAAAATACAAGACTGTTACAGTCCGGACAGTTTAAAACTTGTATTTTAGAGACTCAGTCCAAATCTTGACAGCATTAAGGGCACAAGGATTATTACGTTAGGAGTGTTATCATACGCTGGGGCCAGAGCCAGAATTTGGGACTTCGTGGCCAAATTGAGCGAGGATACATATTTTCAAAGGTAAATTCTTTTTTATAAAAAAAACTTAAGATCTTATACGGAAGACACCACAAGGTTCTTGTTAATCTCGCAAGAGGCAAAGCGAAGACAATTCATGTTTTGTTTTGTCCCCCCCCCCCCCCCCATATAAACTTTGTTTGTATTTTAAATTAAGATTATTATGGAATATTAATGCATAGCTATTAATAATTAAAGATTGTTGTGTTTATATATATTGAGTTGAGATATGAAAATAAAATAAGTTTATTTTATTGAAAACTCGAAATCAATTGAGTAAAATAATAACCACTGTTACAATATTGATAGAAAAAAAGTATATGTACATGAAAAGTAATAATGATAGTACATAGTACATTGATAGTAATATTAATTTTATAAGACTTTGTAAGTGCCTTGCCAAGTATTATAATTGAGAGGATCGAGAAATCTAATGCCATAATATTTTCTCAGAAACCATAAACATTTTCAATACCTTTCAAAAATTTTCAAGTATCATACAGACCAGCCCTAACAGAGCCAACTCTTCCACCTCTTCCCTATCAGAGCTGAGGTCAGCTCTTCCCGCAGGGAGGGAGAGATATCATAAATGACAAAAATGATATTACAAAATTTAATAGTCACAGCCACAAAAAATAAAAAGGCGTTTGAATCGAGAAGTCACACTCTTTCTCCCTCAACTTGTATGAAGGAGAAAGCTTTTCCAAACAAACAAACTCTTTAAAATAGGTTTGGTTTGAAAAGCTACATCAAAACCATTATTTCTCATTTCTTTCCCTAATTTATCAGATACTGGGCCAAGATAAGGTACCGTTATCCATGACCTTTCCCCAGTATCAGTTTCAGCAATGCTAGCACTAATTGCTAGTCTCCTACTTATTTTGTCATAAATGACAGAAATGATATTACAAAATTTAATAGTCACGGCTACAAAAAATAAAAAGACGTTTGAATCGAGAAGTCACACTCTTTCTCCCTTAACCTGTATGAAGGAGAAAGAGTCAGCATTTTTAAAAATTCGATTTTCAATTTCCTAATGGCTGGACCAAGGAGATTTTTCACTTCTCATCCAGACCTAGTGCCTGACGGAGCTAGCGGTCATCGATGGTCTGAGATTTCCCGATTTCTCCATTGGTAATCAGGTATTGTAACACATTTTATATTATACAGTATTTGTAATGTAGACCAAATATCTTTTTAATCATTATAAAAAAAATATATAATAAAAATGTTAGTCAGAAGAATAATTTAATACTACACAATGTCACTTTTTGTTTTCATTTTAAATCGGAATTTCTGTCTCATCACCATTAACAGTACTGTATGTTAAAAATAAATAAAATTAAAAATTAATAAATAAATAATGTTAATCCAATAAATGAGGGAGATCAATTAAAAATTGATTCAGTTCACTAGTAGAAAATAAATAAAAATTCTGTATTTTATATTGACTAAATAAAATAAAAAAAATTATTTAATTACTGAATTTTATTTGATTTACAAAAACTTTTATAAGTTAGAATAAAAATCAAATAATTATAAGTATATGTTCTACCATCACAAGCTATGCTGAGCCCATGAAATATGAATTAGTGAAATATTATTGTCGCGCCCTGTCTTTCACGATTTCCACATTCATAGGGTAAGGTTGGATGTGGTAATTGAGGGGGAATAGGTGCAATAATAATATTACACCATAACCATATATTACAGAATCCTTACCTGGTGGAGGCTACAAATAATAAAGGCGCTGTCCTTTAAATATATTTAATGTTACAAATGGTGGAGCCAAATCATTACAAATGGTAGAAGCGAATCATTACAATTTTATTTAAAATTTTATCGACAATGATCTCCTCATATCCATTTGTAATAGCTATCTGTTTAATCGTTCTAATCTCTTTTTCAAAGTGATGTTTGTTCATAGGAATAGTAAAAGCTCTATAAATCATACTACTGAAAGCTGCAGTTTGTGAGGTATAGGATGACATGACTGATAAGGTATGATTACATCGGTATGAGTTACTTTTCTGAAAATAGAGAAATTGTGGGTTCCTGTGCTATGGTTTATTCTTAAATCTAGAAAGTTTAAAACACTATTCTCTTCTAACTCTATGGTGAATTTAATCTTATAGTGTAAACTGTTCAAATGACTGAGGAAATTATCTAATAAATATAGTCTATTACTACCCTTCCACAAACAAATAATATCATATACATAATTATCTAAACCAATGAACAATCCTACCCTTGAACTGATTATTATTTTCAAAAATGTTACATTCAAGGCTAACCATAAATAATTCAGTTAGTAGTGGTGAAAGTGGTGACCCATCGCTAACCCATCTTTCTGTTCATAAAGTTGATTGTCAAACATAAAATACTTATATTCAGTACATAACTTGATCAATCCTAACAATCCAGTTCTAATAATAGTCTGTGATGTTTTCCATGACTAAATACTTAATTTACAATCTAATAATAGTATCGTTAATTGTAGTTTCCATGATATCCTCAGCTCTGTTGAGGATTTCTTCAACCGGTATATTTGTAAAACGATTAGTTACATCAAAAGAAACAAGTTTATAAGATTCTATTGACTAACTTCAATGATTTTGGATGCCAAATTTGGGTTGAAATCCCGTTAACGATCTGAAGCTACTATCAAGTTTCTGAGCCAATTTCGAACATGGAGAATTAATAAATGAAAATAACATGACATGAAAATAAATAAATGACATGGAAAATAATAAATTGTCTTATCGGAATAGTATTCTTGTGGAGTTTGGGCTGACCAAATAATCTGGGTGGGTATGGGTTCATAACTGTTAAATATTTGATTTTCTGCTCATCAATTAACTTAGTGATACCTGCCAGCTCACTTTTAACTAATTCAAAACAACCAAACCATGATAAAATTGTCAAAGAAAATTAAACTTTTGGAAATAAATATTTTTCATTGCTTCACAATCATATTGAAGTACTCGAATATGAATCTTCTTATGTCACTCCCCATACATTCTCCTATGATAAATGCACTCTGCGAACATTTTTCAACCCAATTTCACACATTCATTCTCCTTGTGCTTTTCATACGAGAGACGTCTTCGAAGTAACATGAGAAATTTAACAGCCTAGCTCTACTTTCTTGGATAATATCATTTATAAGGTAGCAACGAATAACGTACAACTCATTCTCTCCCACACTTTTTCTACTCACTCAATTCCTCTCTCATTCTCTTTCTCTCACACTCTTTCTTTCTTTTGCTCTCCTCCTTTCTCTCTTCATTTTCAAAGCAGAAACAGTTTCTCTCTTGCAGACAGGTGGGGCAATTCTAGGCACGTACAGCTCTCAGAGATGTTAGTAATGTAGGCACCTCACCTACTCTACAAGGCTTACAATTCTCATTCCAAAACTCTTCTGTCCTTTCTTCTGCGCATGTTATCTTTCCTCTATTCTCCACCATTTCCGTGATTCCTTTTCGCATGAGAAAGGGGGATACAAATAAAGAAAGATGGATTGAAAATAGTAAGAATAGAATAAATAATAGTGTTTTATAGTGAAGTATTAAGAGAAAGCTAAGAGAGAAAATATGGGTAGAAATCGGAGAGAGGGGGATGAGTGATGGAAAAGAGAGGGAAGAAACAATGCATTGTCGAGTGAAAAAGAGAGAGAAGAAGCAAAGACAGAAAGAGAGGTGGAAGAGATAGAGAGAAAGATTGAACAGAGAGCGTCTTGGAGGTGAGAAAGACTGAGGAAGCAGAGAAAAGAAAGAGAGATAGAAAAGAAAGAGAACAGAGAGCGGAGAGAAACAAGCCAGAAAATGGGAGTAAAGCAGTGAGAATGGATAAGGAATAGGACGTACTTCAACTACATACATTTAAGCACAGGACGTTCAACTTCTATTCACACGCCCATCGTACATGTATAACTCAACAATATTCTCATCTCAATTTTCTACCCCCTAACATTTTCAACCCCCTCCTCAACACCCCCCTTCCTGACAAATCCCCTCTATGGGATGCAGACCCGTGGGAAGTTAGTATCAAGATGAAATTCAGTACATTTCCCCTATTCACTGCATTCACATTCAATCCGGCTTTGATCAATATGAATAAGAACCATTTGGGCGAATGAATGCGCGAAGCTATGTTGTAATCTTTGTAACTCATCTTGGGAATAAAGCGCGCTGCGTTCGAATTCAATATTTGGCATTCAATGGAGATATTGCAGGTGGATTTACAGATTATATCGTAAAAGAATTGTACGGTTTCGAGATTATTTCGAGGAATTGAGCTTATTTCGGTAATTCGAAGATTAATTTACAACATAAACTAGTCTCTGTTCAAGTCTCAGTTTCATTCAGGGGCAAATCCCGAAATTTTTGCCGTGAAGGGCATCAAAAATATTTTAGGGGTATGACCCAAATAAAGGTACTCCCCATAAAAGACACACATGAATGACAAAAGGTTACTTTTTACAGCTTATCATGGGCTCTTACTGTCACATATTAGGTATGCTATCTTAGTATGGGGTAATTCATCAAAACAAAACCTTGATAGGGTGTTTAAAAAGAAAGCGGTTAGGTGTATAGAAAGAGTAAATAGATTAGATTCATGTGGGCTGTTGTTCAAGAGTCTTGGTCTTAACTTTTTATGTGAATTCAACGACTTGCAGTCAAATATTCATTAAGAATAAATAGAATTTACTTACTCTGTAGGCCGAGCGCTTTCGAATCTTTGAGATCCGTTTTGATCATCGAGTTAATATTAACAACGCAGTTCATCATGGAACAAGAAATCCAGGAAGTCTTGGTCTCCAGACTTGAAGAATGATATTAACCAAAATCTTGATATACACGATTATAATACTAGAAGTCGAGGAGATTATCACTTGGTGAATCACAATAGTAGCTTATTCAAACTAAAGCCTAGTTATATTGGTAGGAAACTCTACAACAAGCTACCGCAGTTTTTTAAGAGTCTTGAAAATATAGAAATACGTATTTTAAAAACATATTTTAAAGCAAAAAGAGAAACCGACTTCAGTGAAATGATAAAATACTCACGTACTAAAAAGTTTAAAATAAAGTATTTAAACTGAGAAAATTTTTAATTTCATACAAGTAATCTTTTGAAGTCGGCGCCAAATATTTTATAAATTCTTTTTTAGGATGAAGCCCTCATATGTCTGAGACCTGTGCGTGGGTAATGAGTTGGATGATGGTGATTGATGATTTGGACCTACAGTTTTAGGTGGGTTCCAAACCACCGGGAAGTTATTGATAGGGAATTCTATCTAATATCAAAACTAACACTGTATTTCAATTAAATATGTGATTTACACTCACTTTTACTGGAATACAGTGTCAGTTTTGATATTAGATTGTTAAATTGTTTCGTCATGGAAGACATCACAGAGTAATTCTGTTATATTTTAAAAGTTTATGGGAAATTTGGCGCCGACTTCAAAAGATTACCTACTTGTATGAAATTAAAAATTCTCTCAGTTTAAAGTAATTACTTTATTTTAAACTTTTTAGTACGTGAGTATTTTATCATTTCAATGAAGTCGGTTTCTTTTTTTGTTTTAAAATATGTTTTATTTTAAGCTTTTTAGTTGAATTTTCAAACTTTGAAAACATGAGAAATTTCTTGAAGCCTACATTATGAAATATTCATCAAATTAGCAAGCCAATAATTAATTTATAACATCCAAACTTAAGTAACTAAGAATCCACTTTTAAGAAAATATAAACTAAGGAAAATTCTACAACGCTTTATTTAATGTGGAATATTGTATTTAGGAAAATTATAATAGCAAAAGGCTTCTTAAAAGTGAAATGGCTTTTGATTCATTTTGATGTGGTCCCTTTCAGAATATACCTACACTGAAATAGTAGGCCTATATTACATTACAAGTGTGAAAAATTGTGTTTTCTGAAAATATGATAAGTTAATGCAGGAGATGAAGTTGAGTGCTGTATTATCATACAAGTATGGTAAACATTTTCCCGGATGAGTTATGTACGATATTTTTCGTGATATTAGTCATATATATTTTTTTAATATAAAAAACATAAACTTTGAGCTAGTGCAAAAGGATCATCAAACATAACCTCAAAATAGCCTATTGTACGGACATGTATTTAGTCTATATAATTATATAAAAATGAATGTCTGTCTGTATGTATGTATGTATGTTCCCTATGGACAGATCGGCATGAAACTTTGGGAATATATTGTGTGAATATTGGGGATGGTTTCTGACCATAGATTTCAATAGGAGGGCTAATAATTATTAATAATTAATCCATTTTATAGACCTAAAGTAAATTCGTATGGCTTTTCGTGGTGGGGAGACCCTTACGGGTAGTTCCACCTCGCCGTTTTTTTAACGACTGCTTTTTTTTATATGCAACCGGGACCGACGGCTTAACGTGTCCTCCGAAACACGGTTTATAGACCTAACCTACTGAAATTGCCGGCCAAACAGCTTAAAGGGACAGCTGATAGAAGTTAACAGTTTTTAATCATATGGCAGCCCCCTTAGCGGCGTTATTTACGCGTCTGGAACGCAAAGACTGCAAAGAACGCATTTAGGCTACCGTACAGTCGGAGCCTTGCAGTATGTAGGAAACATATGACTGGGTATGATGAAATGTAATTATGCCGGGTTGATGACATCTGTTAACCAATGCAGCTAGAAATTTGAAATTTATTCTCAGTAAAGTAAATAGTAAATTCGTATGGCTTTTCGTGGTGGGGAGACCCTCAGTAGGAGGTGGCGAATAATAAAATAAAAAAAGACCTAGCTTCTACCCTAATAATCGTGGGAGGTTTAAATTTTAAATGTTCATTGAGAGGTGGTGAGTGAGGTCTTACTCTGTAAGAAAACCGCGAAGGAGGACTCTCTGATCAGCTGGAAGAGCCCTAGGACTAACTTCTTCCCTAATAGTCCTAGAAGGTTGAAATTTGAAATGTAACCTCAGTGGGAGGTGGCAAATAATAAAATCAAGAATTTTTTATGAGAACGCAGCAACGCGCGTCGGACCAGATAGTGGCAAATAAATATTCAAAATCCATCACAGCAGCGAAACTAAAAATACTTCTGAGATCAGCAGTTTTTCCAAATTCTCCAACTTATGATTGAAACTGAATAACCTTATTCCTATGACTCAATAACATCAACTAAATTATTTACAATTTTCATAATATGAACATATGGACAGAAATATTATATTCTTCTTATTCTTGATTCAAATTAAGTTTATGTGATTGGTCAAAACGGGACATTACAGGCTTGTTTCACACTGAACCAGCTTTGGGTAACCTATGTCGTTTACCCGGCATAATTGCATTGCATCGTATGATTTCGAAAACCATCTAGATGTAAAGCGCTCCATATGATACAATAATGATCAGCCTGGTAAACGACACCGGTTATCCGATTGGCGGTTTGTGGAACTATCCTATTCAAACTTTATTGAAATGAAGACATCGAAGAATGCTCCTTTTTGTTTAATATTAGGCTAAGTATTGGGCCGATCCTTGCGAAACTTGGATGGGACCACCGCTGAGCGATGCTCTTTCATTTAAAAAGAAAATTCATCGAAATCGGTTCAATAATGTTCGAATGATTGATGTACAAACATAAAAAAAACAGGTCGAATAAAGAACCTTGTTCTTTTTGGAAGTTGGTTAAAAACAGTTGAAAAATATTTAGTTGATAAAGCTTTTTATAGTGTACAAGAGTTCCTTTCACATCAAAATTAAGCCTCACCCCAACTAATTGATATAGTAATTATAGTAACTAGTGTATAAGAGTATAATTGTTGATCTGTCTTGTCTAATACTCCTTAACTGGAGTCTCCAAGACGTAATCTACAAAAAAAATTCAGTGTCGGTTGAGAATTTTGGGGAGAGAGGATAGATCTCCGAGTTTCTACTATCCCTAGAATTATACTACTTGAATAGACCAGTAATAACGATTCTACTAATCGATCAATTTGATTTTTCTCAAATAGATGATTTTATTGAAACAGATGTGATTTCCACAAGTTTCACTGGTAATTTGACTTTGTTACCCCTCCCTCAGAGGGAAGTATATTCCAATAGGTTAGTTTACACGACCGCTTAAACGGCAGCAAGCTGAAGCTGCGACGCCTCAACCAACTGCGCTAAGCGGCGCAGTGTTTATATAAAACACAAGCTATTGTACCCGTCCTTCGTACGGATTATGTTTAGAAATAAGACTAAATATGTTTCTTCTTTTCTGATAGCAACGATCATGAAGTTGTTAGCAGCTTAGTAAACAACTTAGAACGTAAACAATTGAGTGACATTTATCAGAGAGAATATTTGTGAACAGCTGATTGCAGTGGCGGATCCAGAAATTCTTTTTGGGGGTGGCTGGTAGGGTACTGATGAAGATCGTATGGGGGGGGGGGGGGTAGAGGTGTACTGAATACAAGTAGTATTGTGAAAGCTTTTGAATTTTTCATAGTCAATCATACCCGAACTATAACTTCATACTATTGGGAAATAAAAAATAGCTTTACTAGTGCTTTGAACCGTATCAGCGATAAAATTAATTCAAATTTAAAGTATATTGGAAAATTTTGATTGAATTATAGCTGAATCTTGTGTGTTCAGCAGTTTGTCAAGGAACATGCTATTATTCTAGTATTACGGTCAAATTATTCAATTTTTAAGAATGAAAATCAACGTGGGAGCTTTAATTAGTTACAAATTTTTCAATTAACTGATGTTTCATCTAGTTTTAATAGATAAACTTTGTGTGAATTCCACACTGTAAAAAGATGTTTTTTCAAAGTTTTTATCTGACGATCAGTTTTCCTCTTATAGAAATATGGGATCTGAAGTTACTCCCCCAGAAAATTTTTTATAATCTCTGAGAAATCAGTTAAAATGCTATTAGATCCATATTATATGTAAGTAAACCCAATGCAAGCGTTCTATCTGGAATTTTTCCACGATATAACCTATATCAGTAGCTGGTTTGCCGAACACTGTGATGGAATGTTAAAAAAACATTGGTTGATATGTTAATGTAGTTTCTCATTACTTTTCATTAAAAGAAAGTTGGTACTGTCGTGATTCAATTACTGCAATTTTATGTTGCACGACTTTTTCTATTCAGCAAGTACAAAAATCTAGACACTGAGTTGCTTGGTTGCAGGCAATGTAAATGTAAACTAAGACATTTTTCAGTATTAAAACGTTAACGGATTTCATACAATTGAAGACTTAGCAGTGGAATTAGGTAATTCTTGCTAATGAATATTTTACGAGCTTCAAACTGATTATATTGGTAATACATTCACACTCTTCCAAAAAACTTTTTGGAGATTTGGGGGGGGGGGCTTCAGCCCGAAAGCCCCCCCCCCCCCGTATATCCGCCACTGGCTGATTGATATATCATAATAAATTACGTGATTTGTTCTTATGTGATAATAAAACTTAGAAGAAATGTATCCAAAATCGCACAATACTTGGTTTTTAAACGTTTATTATTCTGTTAAAAAAAAGTTAATTTAGTTTTTTATAGCTAAAGACATTGTCAAAAAGGTTTTCTATACTGATAAATAACTTTAATCCCGATCAGCTTAGGCGCAAATATAAATTCAGACTTGATAACGTAACGAATGGTGGATTTTTATATTTTTTTTTAATTGTTGATAATGCCCACATGAGTTAGCGACTTGTGTCTGGTTTATGAGTTGAATGATAACACATAGATGCCAGACGGAGAAGCGGGATACGAACCCACGACCGCTTAAACGACAGCAAGCTGAAGCTGCGACGCCCCAACCTACTGCGCTAAGCGGCGCAGTGTTTATATAAGACATAGAAGGTAGGATTATTTTTTTGCATTCTATTGAAAGTGCTTGCTTGAATCCAGTTCAAAATAAGAATTTAAAAAAAAAACATGGCACACGAATATTGATTGAATAGTATTAGTTGGAAGATTTTGAGCTTTTTTATCACCACAATCTAGTAGTTACTTTGAGAACTTGGAACTATAATATCGGAGTTATCCAAATATTCTACCGTCATTAAGCTATTGAACGCGCGTTATTGCTTGAGCAGACTCTAAATAAGGGAGAAACTCTGTCTTATAACATTCCTGGAGCCTCGTCGTAGCAGAGTACAAATCTCAATTAAACTCGGACGTTCGTGAAATAGAACGATTGTACGGGGGGAGGAACTATGAGGGAGGATTTGACTGTAGAATTCCCATTTCATTCACCGATATCACCGTTCTGAATTGTTTCCGCAAATTCTCCTCTCCTGCAGCCACTCACCCAAACGCATTTCCGACAAATATCTGAGGTGAAGTTGGCGTTTTCACGTTATTATAGGTTAGCTTAGGTACAGAAAATCCGAACATGGATACTTACCTCGGGCAGAAATTCAAAGCTATCCCCTCTTCTATTACCTTGAAACAACGTCATTCCATTCTTATACCTCCAATCCCCGTCCCCGTTTACCCACCATAGAAGGGACCTTCCCTGTATCAAACTGACCGCAAAACAGACAGCCATGATCATTGGTCTGCGGTCAAGACAATTGCATACTTCTTCGCTGACTTGCATTACAAAATAATGACTTATGGTCAGATGTTAATTAAGAATGTGGGACTGGAAGATTACTGCCAACAAAAGTGATGAATGGTGGAATCGAATTGGATTTCATTCTGAATTTCATTTAAGTCAAAGTCAAGTTCATTTTAAAATTTGCTCTGGAAAACATTCGGCCAAGTGTGAGCACATTTATATATTCACTATCTAAAACTGACTGCAAGTCGTTAAATTTTCAACAAAAAGTTAATATTAACAACGCAGATCGTTATGGAACAAGAAATCCAAGAATTTTCCCTGGACATTGAAAATTCATTTATTCGAATGGATTAAGATCAGAGAAGTGGGAAATCAGTGTATTTCAATTCTCATCCTTGGTGTTGATTCTCATTGATACTATCTAAAACATTTTATGGAATCAGTTGGAAGTAATAGCGTTGATACAGTAATTAATACAGTTGATTCATCAAAAAAGGAATGAAATAGGACTTAAAATGGGATCAATTTGAAGTTATATGATGATACCCTATAATTAATTAATTTAATTATTGAAAGCTTCAGAGATTATCAATTTTAATTTTAAACGAGATGGAATTGAGAGCTTCAGAATTAATTAATCACTGTGATTTGTTCATTGCATGAAACAATCAATTTCATAAACGGTATCTCTTCCGACAAACTTTATTCAATGCCAACACACCATCTTGAATAGAACCAGTTATTGGCCAGTATGCTATCCCAAACAAGCAATGAAAAAAGTTACATTTTTTGCACAATAATCAAGTAGCCTAATGTGTACGGTCAATCATTCAATTGTTGTACTTGTTGCCCTCATAATAAAATTCCATCCTCTGCCACATTCTTTCTATAAAATTCTCCTTTCCATTTGTTGTGAATTCGGTACAGTCATGATAGAACATTCTCCACCTGAACTTGTACTTACCAGAAGAATGCTGAAACTCAGATGGTATAAGTCTATGTAAGACATGAGTCTGGAACTAATGTATTCCATTATTTCTTTATTCATTTCATACAAAATTTTGTACATTGAATAGTGTCAGAGTATAAAATATATTTTAGTAAATACAGAGTGTTTCAGGAGGAAAGGTTCAAGCTTCGGCAACTGATTCTAGATCTAAAAATAAGAAATAATCATAATAAACATATGTCCAGAAACGCTTTGTTAGCGAGTTATACAGAGTGAAAGATTTCGCCAAGAACTCAGTACCCTCGGTAAAAGAAAGTCATATTAAAAGTCCGGGAAGGTAAATTAAGGACCAAATATAGTTATATCTTATGGCTTTTGACCTGAAAAAATGAATAAAATATGTCCCAGAACTCTATCTTCAGTAGTTTTTATGGTATGATGTAAAACAGAAAATTCTGTGCCTAAAAACACGTTTTTTCAGCTTTGAAGAACAATAACTTTGTTAAAAGAATAAATGCATGAAATTTGTATACAAAACTTGTAGAGAATTTAATTCTGAAAAATCTGATGTATATAAGTCCAACAACAAACAAATACTTCTATCAAATATTCGTCTCTAATGAAAACTGTACAAAGGTTAATTTATTGAAAATTTTGAGAGGGACACTACCCCTCAATTTTTTCATTTGTTAGTTTTTATAAAGAACCATAGTGGTCTGAGTAACGGATTCAATTCAACGGCTACACATTGTTATAGGCTACTTGAATGTGTCCCAGAAATATAAACTTAATAAAAAAACTTTTGAATGGAAATTAACTCACGTTATGGCGTGACGGCCGTTTCGCTCTGTTGTCTAGAGCATCGTCAGACGACCCACAGTACACTGACTTAAGGTATGAGTTTGAGCTCAAACTCATACCTTAAGTCAGTGTACTGTGGGTCGTCTGACGATGCTCTAGACAACAGAGCGAAACGGCCGTCACGCCATAACGTGAGTTAATTTCCATTCAAAAGTTGTTTTATTAAGTTTATATTACATATATTAGTGGAAACAGGATGGATCTTCAACATCATGTCCCAGAAAATTTCGATAGTATTATGCGATTCATGCAAATATTATGACTCACTTACCATTGTTGATAGTTGATGATAACAATTCCAATTTAATAGAGTAGTACTCTCTCTTGAATACTGGCACTATGTAGTTTATAAAACTACAGCAAATAAAATTGTTCAATAGGCTACCTCAAAAAATTTGAGTTCTTCCAGTTAGGAGTTTTAAGACTGCAGTTGACAAGTGGATTACATGCAATTCAATAGAGGAATATTTTGAATGTGATATGACTGGTTTTTAGGGTTAATTGTGACGACAGCATCTTGTGCAATTGTATTTTCTTCATGTATTATTTGTTTTCATGTATTATGACTACATTGTGACTTTGCCTATTACTGTTGTAAGTTTATTGGCAATAAAGAAATCTTATCTTATCAGCCACACTTTGACATTAAATTCGTTCACTATAATAGTGAACGAATTTAATGTCTATTCAAAACACTTTTTTTTAAATCGAAGTGCTGCGGTGTCGTTAATACGTAAGTAACACTAATCCACTAACTTATAGAACGTTTGAAATAGCCTAGGTTGAAGTGCACACTGAGTAGGAACATTCTATCAATATTTTAAATTTAAAAAAATCTTTGATTAACCAACAAGCTGAACTCAACTGGCTCTGAATGTTTATGGACCCTAAAAGAGAGAACTCTATCTCATAGTTCAAATGCTTTTCGCTTGAATTATGCTTTTTAACTTTTTCTTTTAGGTGTTTCAAATCCGTTACTCCCTCAATTGTGCATGCTGCATCAATATGAGGAGAACTTAGCAAGCAAATAAAACAATAGAATGCGTTACTTCGTTCACAACCACACAACCACTTAGCAAAATCATAATATTTTACATTAAACTTTCGATTGAACACCCTATTACCATTCTTATCTTTCTGTGAAATAGTCAATAAAGGTCTTGGGGGCCTAGCTTTTTAACTGCTGAACGTGTTTCAAAGTCACTTAACTTACATTGTTTTTCAAATTCTCAACAGCATTCATTATTGAAAAGTTCAACTACATAACAAACAAATCAATTTGAACAATAACAACTCACATGACTCACTCACAACTCACATGAAGCCTGAAGTTACCGAAAACTTGATAAAATAAGCTTTAAAAATGTCGTCGTAAGACAATTTCAGGCACGTGTACACACTGCAGAAAGTAATCTATTGAAAAGTGAGGTTATGGCAGGTTGACATAAACGATCCATGCGGCAAGCGGTATGCGGCAGACTAGCTTGAGGCAGATGCTGAGATGCGCATGCGTATACAAGCTTCGGCCGCCGGCCTAGCCACGGCTAAATTTAGCGATACTAGCTCGTCACATGTTGCCATTTCATCCGTAGAGAATGCAACAAGCGAATAGGGCTTTCGACTTCGCAACACTGCCCTGGAAGGCGCTCACAGGCAGTGTCCGCAGTTCACTTGCTACGTGCTTGTACTATACAGCAAAGTGCGGCTGATCGTTCATATTTTGACGTTCTAATTCCTGATTTCTACACTCTTTTTCTATTGTAAAATGATAACAATAGCAAAAAAAGATAATAATTATTATCAATTCAATTTAATATCTGAATAATTACTGGATTTAGTATTACATTTTTCGCAAATTGACAGGGAGGACAGTGTCCGAGCGCCTCCCTGCTGGAGCCGCTCCTGCCCATTCATTTTAGACAACCGTGTTAATGCAGAAAGCTATTTAGAATTTTTACAAAACAATTTGTTCAATTGTGGAAGACGTCTCACTTTAAAAACGTATGACAATGTTCTCTCATCATGACGGAGCTCTAACCCACTGTGCAAATCGTGTAATAGAATTCTTAAAAGAGAAGTTTGATAACAGATGGATTGGTCGAAGATAGCCTGTTAGTTGGCTACCAAGGTCTCACCCCCGTGGACTATTTCTTGTGGGGTTGAATGAAAAATGAAGTATACATGCTACAAGTTAATTCAAGAGATGAATTATTGATAGATCGTATTTTCATTGCTGCTGCCGTAATAAAGAACGGAAAGATGCTGATTGTCGGGCAACTACAGCAATTCAGGAAAGAGTTTTATAGTGCATGGAATATAATTTAGGGATTTTGAACACCCGCGTTAAAAAGAAATTAACATTTATTTCTGTGCTTCAAACCACTTGAGTGCATTTTGAATTTAATATAAGTAAAAGTTGCTATTTATTATTTTTTATTGTCTCAATTTACATTTAATTATTCTGACTGAAGTTTTCAGCTCAATTAACCATTGTTTAGTTTTCATCAGAGACGAATATTTGAAACATTTATTTGGTTGTTGTTGGGTTCATTAACATCAAATTTTTCAGAATTAAATTTTCTACAAGTTTTGTATTTAAATTTCATGCCATTATTATTCATTTAACAAAGTTATTGTTCTTCAAAGCTGAAAAACGTGTTTTTAGGCACAGAATTTTCTGTTTTACGTCATAATATCATAAAAACTACTGAAGATAGAGTTCTGGGACATATCTTATTCGTTTTTTCAGATAAAAAACCATAAGACATAACTATATTTGGTCCTTAATTTACCTTCCCGGACTTTTAATATGACTTTCTTTTACCGAGGGTACTGAGTTCTGGGCGGAATCTTTCACTCTGTATAACTCGCTAACAAAGCGTTTCCGGACATATGTTTATTATGAAATTTTTTCTTATTTTTGGATCTAGAACCATTTGCCAAAGTTTGAACCTTTCCTCCTGAAACACTCTGTATATAAATAAAATTTTCAGAGTTTATAACTGCTACCACTTAAAGACTACCACTTATAATACAACCAACAACTAATATTATAACTATTCAACGGAAACTACATCTAGCAAATACAATATTTTAAAGTCAATTACCAACATGGGAAAAAATTCTTCTATATTATAGAGGGCTCTCTTCGTCAAATATTCATTCAATTGAATTTTAAATTTATTAGAATTTGATCCTTCTTAGATGTGAAGGGGCAAATGATTATAGAACTTGGCTACAACATAAGAGGGCTGCTTAAGATTAAATTCAAGATTATGCCTATTTAAGTAAAGCTTGTCTCTATTTCTTGTATTATAATCATGATTGTGTCCCTGCTTTGAAATGCTTTCAAGTTTTTCCTTCACACACAGAACCGTTTCAAACACATAGAGGCTACACACTGTCATAACATTCAATGAGGTAAAATGTTTTTCAACTGTTTCTCTGTAACCCAAGTGTAAAATTGATGTATTGCTTTTTTTTGCATTACTAATATTGAGTTCATATTCCTGTTTAAGGTGCCTCCATAAAGGCTTATTCCAAAAGAGATTATTGTAGGCAAAATATCTAGTTTTTAGAGTTCCAGAATTGCAGATAAAAGGCATTTTTCTAAGAGAATAAAGACCACTTGATATTCTTGATAATATAATATTGTAACATGGTCTGTCCAATTCAGATGTTGATCAAACCTAGAAACTTTGAAGAGCTGGACTGTGATATTGTTTAGTTATTTAATTTTATTATGGGATTAAATGAACATGAGTATGAAATGAAATGAGTATGTAATGAAGAGTAATGAATGGAAAATGTTAAGTAGTGTAATGCACTACTAATTTACTCATTTTATGCTTTATTGAAATTTGAGCCAAGAATAAAGATATTATTACTATTCTTAAATAATTTCTGTCTATCGAACACCGTCTATTTGCCCCTTCCTATCAACAATCTACGTTTCTTTCACTAACGTTGATCTGCTTTCAATCTCCTACTATTTAAAAGTAGGAGATTGAAAGAGTATGTAATGGTTTTCTGAATGGCTATTCATATTGTATTGCTTTCTCCTATCTCTCTAATTTTATCAACATAGGTTTTCTACATACATTTCCCATTTTTTTCTATGTCTCCTTTCTCCAACTTTCTTTCATCCATCTCCACTACTTTTGTTACTTGTGAAGTGAGCAAATAAAAGTCAGTTAATTATCTACAGTAAAGCTGTTTAAATTTACTTGTTTAAATTTAGCAAGTAGTACTTTTTTGTTTCGGCCTTATATTAGTTTGTTATTATGAGACAGTTTTGTCCAGTTTTTTTTGTTAAAATTATTTTTCTTGCTTAATTATTGTCTGTAACCAGCAAAATTGTTTCAATTAATTGTTTGTGATGTCAAAATAAAAAATTATTTGATTTGATTGATTTGATTTGAAGCACCAATTATCCGCGAGCGGATGATCCGCGGTGCGGATTATCCGCGAATGCCATAAAAAATGTTTAATTAAATTTTAATTTTTAAAAGCACGAAGCAAAAACGAGTGATTGATTTTTTTTAGAAAGGCGTAACTGAACACTTTTTGTTAACAGTGCAGTATATATTTTTTGTTTACTGTTCTTTATTTTAGTGATTTAGATGTAGAGCGAATGTTTCTGCTGTACTGTACATATTTTAAACGTTTAAACATATGTTCTTCGTACAATAAAACATAGTTTTTATACTGAAATATTTTTTCACCTCATTTTTGCCCTTTTTCGGGTTATCCGCGTTTTTTGCTATCCGCGGTATCTTGCCACCCAATTCTACGGATAATCGGGGCTTTACTGTACTTAATTCTGTTTTTCTGCTCGCACTATAACTCTCATCTCTTCTATGTTATTTTTCTTATACATCTCATCTCTTTTTTCAATCATTAATCGTTTTTCTTGTTTCTCTTTGTCTTTTATATCATTCTCTGTTCCATCCCTTCCCCGATTCATGTCATTTTTTCTGCCTTCCCGATTCTTTCCCCAACTACTATCATCCTATCTGCCTTCACTGAATCTTTCTTACTCTTTTATTTCTCATTCTCTACAAGTTTCTCACTCTTGTATTTCCTCTACTTCTTATTGTATTGCATGAATCTGTCTCATTCTCTTTTTTATTATTCCAATCATAATTTTAATTTTTAATTTTCCATTTACTTCTTCTCCTTCTATCTTTGTCATTCACTCTCTCCCCCCCCCCCCACCATAATTTCTCGCCTTTTCTTTGCGTTCTTTCCTCAATCACTTCCTCTTCTTACTTCAATCTCTGTTTTTTCTTCTCTTTTTTCTCCTCTTCCAACTTTGTCTTATCACTCTCTCTTTTTATTCCTTCCTCTTTCTTTTTCAATGGCTATTCACTCTTTGCAGAGCAGAAAACGATCTGGTACAGAGAACCGCCAGCGACGTTCCAAATGAAACGTTTTTCTCATTAGGCAAAATTGCTTTTCCTTACTTTTATGAGTTATAAAATTCCTTCAGAACAGCTTTCCTCCTTCCATCCTCTCTCCCCGATCCCCCACCACCAACACATCTCTCTTTACTCTCAGACGGGAAACTTTGATTGTGATTCTGAATCTATTTAAGAGATTCAATCCAATAACAAGAAAAGTTGGTTGGCAGAAAAGAGAGATATTGTAATAAGGGACGGAACTGTTTCTAAACTTATATCGAACTTGCAAGTTCTAACAAGTGGGAAATTTTATGCTATGATTGAATTCTGTCTTCAAGATTCGGTTGCCATCTTGGAAGGACGCCTTGCCCCGTTTGCTGATTCAATGACATTGTTTATCCATTTATTTCGCGCGAAATTGTTCTTCAATTCACTTATGATAAATTTATGGACTTTTGTTTATTGAATCTGCCATTGAAAGGGAACTATGCAAGTGAATTGAAATAGTGGTTTAGAATATTGAAATAGTGATTTAGAATTGAAATAGTGATTTAGAATTAAAAAGTACTTTTCTCTTGCTGATGAAACCCACATAAATCTGAGACATGTGCTTGGGTAATAATGTGAATTACTGTATGAATACAATGATAGCACATACAATCATACAAGTATAATATTGTTACGGGTTCTATCTCTAAAATAACGCTGGCAACACTTAAATTTAACACTCGCACTTTATTAACACAAATTATTCACAACACAAATTAGCAGTTATGTCTTACACATAATAAAGCAATCAGAAACAGATAAATCGATAAAGTTCAGCTAATAAAGAATTTGCAATATTATTGTACAAAAATCAATCACTAACTGTTAAAAGGCCGATGTACTATTTCATAATAACCGTTCAATAGACTGTTCAAAAAATTCAAGAAGAAAAGTCTAAAATATAACAGTGGAAACACTACAAGCACTTATGAGTCACTGTATAGACTTTTAAAGAAGCTTGAATGATAATCTGTCAAAATATATTGCGATTATCACTTTAACAATAAACGTTCATAACACAGTTTGTATTAGCGCTCACTGGTAATTCGGTTTGTATGAGCGGGAACTGTCACTGTCACTCTAAATCTGCCACTTTTCGCATTAACGATTGAAACCTGACTCACTTTTACGAGAGTTTCTCCTATTTATACATTTTTCATAATCTAGAAAGAACTAGATGTCTCTCCATTTTTCTATCAATTTCTAAAGTAAACAAATAGAATATTCTACATTCATCCAGGCTATTTTGATTGCCATGATAAGAATATTCTAGAGGTGTCCCGATGAACCGCAAGGTGAGGGGATTACAGGAGTAAGAGCAAATTGAATAACACGCTGCTTAATGGTAACCGGAAACCAGTATTGACACAGGCAGATAATAATTAAACTTCTTTCTCTTTTGCCTTGTCCATAACAATATCAATGATGAACTTACATTTTCAGGTGGGTTTTGAACTACCGCGTACATAATAAAGCATATAACATCATGGCATAGCAATTGCACATCGTGATTTTCTGGTCTCTAATTATTGGATTGATTTCAATTTCATTAGTTTCCTACTCATTTGTATTCGTTTGAAACCGATCAAATTCTAGTAGAATGTTTTATCAATCATTTTCAAACCGACAAAAACTTGAAAAAAAAATTCGCTTCCACGAATAGGTCTGGCACCTAAAAAAATGAAGGGCGGCTATAACTGTAACGTGCTATTGTCCTATCAACGTTTGAAATCTTAAATTAGAAAGCAGCTTCGACTCTAAT
Organism: Conomelus anceps; assembly: GCA_948455865.1. Taxonomy (NCBI): domain Eukaryota; kingdom Metazoa; phylum Arthropoda; class Insecta; order Hemiptera; family Delphacidae; genus Conomelus; species Conomelus anceps. The sequence goes on along the minus strand of OX418221.1, from coordinate 27,646,430 downwards.
CCTTACGGAAGAACTTTGCTTGTATACTTCTTATCATTAAAATCTGGAATAAATGACTGAGAACCTAGATAAACTCACAAAAACCACAGTAATAATGGAATTTTTCGATTGTTTTACAATGAAGGATGATAATTGTGTGTTTTTTAGTTTTGTCACATCATGGAGATACTTTAATATCTTTATTACTTTACCTTTAAATTCATTATTGATTTCTCTCATTTCACGAGCTTTCTATGTTTCTATGTTTACTAGTAATATTATTGAATGAACTCACAGCCAGCGCTCAAGTATTTACTTTGCTGACTGTGCCAAAAATGTGTTATACACTTTATATTGTGAATTTTCTTATTTTTGTATTTTGGCGAAATAAAAATATTATTATTATTATATTATAATTCTATGAAGATAGAGTTTCTATTGGAAAATAATTGTGAAAATAGAGCTAGAGACTCAAAACTTACTGGGAAACTGTGGAAATACAGCTTGAGAAATTTCCCTCAGTATAGAAGTCGAATTCAAACTAATGATAAAATTAATAAATATTCAACAAAAATTTCAATGCACCAACACACTAGCCAAAATTAACCTAAAGCCTATAGTGGAAGTCTGTTTTACATCATGTTTTTATATTCGATCCCCAAGCTCCAAAATCAATAGCGATCTCACTTGGACTGAGAAAATATGATTCCGAAATGACGTCTGCATGTTCCAGAAATGTTTATTACGTTAACCTCTATGCATAGCCATTCATAAGCTAAACATATTCCATCTACTAATGTATCCGGGAATTCTATAGTAATGGAGTGAGAAAAATAGTAAATGCTGTTAAAGCAAGTGCCAAAGGTTGTTTAAATCATCATTAAGGTGTACTAACTACGTTGTCGAGTCGAAAATCGTAAAGGATTACAATTGGTACAGACCGTTATTTCACTTAGGACAGAATTTATAATGCATGTATGAGTGCAAATGTTTGTGCGTTAGTGTGTGTGGTGAATAAAAACTTGCGAAGCATGATAAACTTGCAGTACGTGTCGCTTAATGCTAATATAACGCCAGCTTTCCAGCTTTCTAATCTATATGCAAATGCATGCATGTTGAACCCACTAGCAGATAACGAACATCACAAATGAAATTAATAAGTTGTTATAATTATAGCAGGCACAATGTTTGTCCTGGAAAATTGAATTTATTTGACAGCGGATTAGACGCCACTGGAAAAATACGTTCATTAAGTGTTGTTGTGGAATGAAAAAGATCTACGATTATTGAATTTAACAATAAGACATTTTTGTAGTTGGGTCCTAGGATTTCAGTCAAGTTTGAAAATATTTTGGAACCTGATGGTTCTATTTTCAAAAGGTTGTGAATCGGAGTTAATTTTTATTTTTGATAATATTTGGTCATCAATTAATTATTTATTACCGGGGCCCTATTTCAAGAAATATAAAAGTAATGGCATTCAGAAGAGATTCCTCAATTTATAAATGGGGTTCTCCTGTACCGCATGAAATATGTATAATATATAGGGCCAAATTATTATTTTTCTAGTATGATAGACATTTTAAATAATTTTTTTGGAGGATAAATACCTTTTCGTGGATAATTAGTTGATGAAGAATAAGACGAAATTGTCACAACCACATTTATTAAAAAGTATTGAAACTAGTTTCGGTTGTTATACCATTATAAAGCTCAATCAAACTCAATTTGCTAGTGGGTTTGATTGAGATTAATAATGGTATAACAACCGAAACTAGTTTCCCAATATTTTTTAATAAAATGTGGTTGTGACAATTTCTTCTTATTATTCATTATGGATACCTTCTACAATATCACCTTCGCCACTACAAAGGACGATAACTAGTTGAGTGATGATGATTGTTGAGATGGACCTACAGTTTTCGGTGGGTTCCGAACAACCAGGATGTGGTTTACAACAGAAAAGTCTTTTTTGCTGGCCAAGTCAGAGTGGTCACAATTTCAGTTGCAGCCTGAGCGCTCGTGACTTATCTTATCTGACTGAAATAGCACGGCTCGTAGCTAATCACTTCCCCACTTTCTTTGTATCTATTATGATGCAGATAAGAATGTAACACAAAATTTGTGTTCTTTTTGGTTCTGAAATGGAATGCAAAATGTTTGATAAAACTCTACGCTACAATATATGAATGAGATATCAAGTCTGAGGAGAAAATCTTTGGATTCTGAATATATTGCAGTTGAATTACTCAATTATTTTCACAATTTTTCAAGTTCCGTTATGATAGGACATTGATCCGTATTGTGACAGTGGGCATGCAGACCAAACAAGCAGAGAAATCAATTAAAATTGGGCACGGCAAGCCTTAGTGTGATGTGGTGTATTGTTTGTTTGTGTTGGATAGGCACAGGGCACAGGGCACAGGCAAGGACAGAACAGGAAGAATAGCGAGAATGATAACCATAGTGAAGGGAAAGCGACTGATAGGGACGACGGTTGTAGTAGTTGTTGGGTGGTGCTACTACTGCTGCCTTACAGAGCCTTCATTCCATTCCATTTGCATTTAGAATGCTATCAAATCCATTCTTATTTATTATGCAGTCGCGAGATTCGCGTCCTTCGACGGTGAGGGGGTTTCTGAATAGTGAGGGGGTTCTCGAATGGCGAGGGGTTGAGGGGAGGGTCTACACCCTGCCATGCCACTCTGTTGTTAAACATAGGCGCGATCAATAGTGTACAACGTTCTGTTAACTTAATAGGCTACATTGATTGGAAACCATTTCGCGATAATAACAAAATATTGATTTTGGTCTTAGCCAGGCCTCTCCAACACCAACCAGTCTCGCCGATGAAGCCCCCCGAATTAGCTCCGGCTTGATGCAGAATTTAATCAGTGCCATCTAGTGTGGCATTCCCAATAAGATCAGTAGATAAAGGTGGCTCCTGATGAAAAGTAGTCAAAGTTGATTGAGCAGGGAATAACCCGCAGTTCCCAGTTGCAATTGCGTTTGGTTGTTTAAGATCCAAAAGGAAGCGGTTAGGTGTATAGAAAGAGTAAAATTAGATTCATGTAACCCGTTGTTCAAGAGACATGGTCTCCTAACTGTACCCTGCTTATATGTGTATGAAGCTACTTTATATGTAGAAGCGAATGATATTAACCAAAATCTTGACGTACACAATTATAATACTAGAAGCCGAGGAAATTATCACTTGGTGAGTCACAATAGTATCTTATTCAAACAATAACCTTGATATATTGGTAGGAAACTCTACTACGACAAAGCTACCTACCGCAGTTTTTAAAGAGTCTTGACAGTATAGAAATATTTAAAAAACAATTGGAAAAATATTTAGTTGATGAAGCTTTTTATAGTGTACAAGAGTTCCTTTCACATCAAAATTAAGCCTCACCCCAACTAATTGATATAGCAATTATAGTAACTAGTGTATAAGAGTATAATTGTTGATCTGTCTTGTCTAATACTGCTTAACTGGAGTCTCCAAGACGTGATCTACAAAAAAAATTCAGTGTCGGTTGAGAATTTTGGGGAGAGAGGATAGATCTCCGAGTTACTACTATCCCTAGAATTATACTAGCCTACTTGAATAAACCAGTAATAACGATTCTACTAATCGATCAATTTGATTTTTCTCAAATAGATGATTTAATTGAAACAGATGTGATTTCCACAAGTTTCACTGGTAATTTGACTTTGTTACCCCTCCCTCAGAGGGACGTATATTCCAATAGGTTAGTTTATAAACACTTCCTCATGGTTCAATCTCCGGAAAAAATCAAATGTTCTTGCACATCAGATGTGAGTTGAATAAATGGAGCTTGATCAAGTTGACTTCAATGGGTTTAAATGAATTTCTTTTAGTATGAAAAATTTTGGAACTTATTTTTGAATAAGTCATGTCAACATACTCATCTATTGCATTAACAGAATCCTGTGAGATCGGGCTTATCATATCATGAAATATTATTTTATTGATTCAATTAAGATAGGATACCACAAATAATAATATAGTTTTCAATCAATTATGATGGGGAAAAAATATTTTCCACTTGTGTTTTGGTCCATAATTTTCCATGAGTAGCGATGCTCATCTTGTTCACATGCACTTTCAGCTTAGGCGCAAATATAAATTCAGACTTGATAACGTAAACGAATGGTGGCTTTTTATTTTTATTTATTTTTTTAATTGTTGATGATGCCCACATGAGATAGAGACTTGTGCGTGGGTAATTAGTTGAATGATAACACAGAGATGCCAGATGGAGAAGCGGGATTCAAACCCACGACCGCTTAAACGACAGCAAGCTGAAGCTGCGATGCCTCAACTAACTGCGCTAAGCGGCGCAGTGTTTATATAAAACATAGACGGTAGGATATTTTTTTTGCATCCTATTGAAAGTGCTTGCTTGAATCTATTACAATATAAAAATAAAAACATGGCACACAAAAATTAATTGAATAGTATTAATTGGAAGATTTTGAGCTTTTTATCACCACATCTTGTAGTTACTTTGAGAACTTGGAACTATAATATCGGAGTTATCCAAATATTCTACCGTCATTAAGCTATTGGACGCGCGTTATTGCTTGGGCAGACTCTAAATAAGGGAGCAACTCTATCTAATAACATTCCTGGGGCCTCGTAGCTGAGTACAAATCTCAATTAAACTCGGACGTTCGTGAAATAGAATGATTGTACGGGGGAAGGAACTATGAGGGAGGATTTGACTGTAGAATTCCCATTTCATTCACCGATATCACCGTTCTGAATTGTTTCCGCAAATTCTCCTCTCCTGCAGCCACTCACTCAAACGCATTTCCGACAAATATCTGAGGTAAAGTTCGCATTTTCACGTTATTATAGGTTAGCTTATGTACAGAAAATCCGAACATGGATACTTACCTCGGGCAGAAATTCAAAGCTATCTCTCCTCTTCTACTACCTTGAAACAACGTCATTGCATTCTTATACCTCCAATCCCCGTCCCCGTTTTACCCACCAGTGTAGGGACCTTCCCTGTATCAAACTGACCGCAAAACAGGCAGACATGATTATTGGTCTGCGGTCATTTCTTAAACCACCGATTATAGAAACAACAAACTTATAGTTCTATTTTCTGTGCATGAAAGCGAGGAGGAGTTCTACGTTTTTTCCGTAAGTATCCATAATGGCCTAAGTTACCGGTTAACAGTTACCGGTTAACCTAAGTTACCGGTTAACGGTTACCGGTTAACCTAAGTTAACGGTCTTCTCACCATTACTATGAATACGAATACATTTGCTTTTGTTGTAGGAGAAACACAGCTACATAACGTTCAATCAATAACCGAGAGCTTTTGATTGTTTCACTGGAGTAATATTAATTTTTTTTAATTTGAGAATTTGGTCAAAACTATGTTAGCGATAACGCTAATGCTAACTTAAACATTCTACGCATCTGCCTGTTCTAACAGCAAAATAACAATAGAGAATAAAGTTCCTGGATTTCTTGTTCCATGACGAACTGCGTTGTTAATATTAACTTTTCAAGTGAATTCAACGACTTGCAGTCAAATTTTTATTAAAATAAGTAGTATTTCACTTACTTCTGTAAGGCCTCTTTCAGGCCTTGCAGATGGGTTTTAACAACTCGAAAACGTTCGGCCTACAGAAGTAAGTGAAATACTACTTATTTTAATAAAAATTTTACTGCAAGTCGTTGAATTCACTTCAAAAGTTAAGAGAATAAAGATTTATAGACACAGGTACAGGTTTTCGTACAGGTTTGCATTTGCGTTATCGTTAACGTAGTTCTACCCAAACTCTTTATCTCAAAGTGATTAAAAAACCCGTATTACTATTAATTTATTTACTCGTGGGTTTCTCAACTTTACATGGATATACTGATATCCTGTACGGTAATCAGTATTCACATGAACTGATTTTCAGCCCTTCAATACTGTATTTTTCATCTGTTGAACTTGTTTCAAAAGAGAAATAATTCACTTTGATTATTCTAGTAAATGGCCTAAATGAGTTCAGTTGTTCCATTTCAGACAATGTATTTTCAATCTAATATTAAATATTATAAACTTAAAAAACACTTTTAAATGGAAATTGACTCACGTTATGGCGTGACGGCCGTTTCGCTCTGTTGTCTAGAGCATCATCAGACGACCCACATCATCAGTGTGTACTGTGGGTCGTCTGATGATGCTCTAGACAACAGAGCGAAACGGCCGTCACGCCATAACGTGAGTCAATTTCCATTTAAAAGTGTTTTTTAAGTTTATAATACATATTAGTGGAAACAAGATGGATCTTCAACATCACTAATATTAAAACTGGTACTGTATTCCCTCAACTGAAATACATCCCTCAAGCATCTCCAATATAAGTGAGTAAAACAAGTGAAATACAGTGTCAGTTTTAATATTAAATTGTTCATCAAGTATTTCGTCATGGAAAAATAACAAAATGTATTTCTTCACATTTGAAACGTTCATCTTGTCATAGATTTGTTTTTCTTCTAATGATTTTTCGTAGTGAAGTTTGGTTGTGGAATATAAAAGAATGAATCTCCTGTATAACTGTTTTCACTGCACATAGAATCAGCTTTACCATTCTCGTTATCCTCCCCAAATAATCGGAGAATGTAACAATTCTAAAGCGATGCTAGACGAAATCTGTTGGGAAAATGAGAGCTAGCATATCCATTATAGCATAATCACCTTGGTGGACTGAGCAAGAAGAAACTTTTACATTATTTCGATGCTGATAGCTTATCATTTCCTTCATCTTAATAAACTTTTCCTAACAAACATTAGGAAGTTGGCAAAAGTTTTCTCTTGTCTGGAGTAGTAGGCAGAGAGAACAATAGGAGAACGCTGGTTAGGGTTTGAGGAGCTGAAGTAAGTGCAAAGTGGAAGAAGAATGGAGAAAGGGAATGGGAAAGAGAGAGACTGAGAAAGTATGTGTGTGTGAGGGAGAGAGATTGATGGAGGAAGTTTTTTAAAAAAAGTGAAAGGTTAGAGTGAATAATTAGAAAATTATTGATTTTTCAGTGTCCTAAATTGAATGGAATAAAACAAATTTTAAAACAAAAAAAGAAACCGACTTCAATGAAATGATACTCAAACATAAATACTCGCGTACTAAAAAGTTTAAAATAAAGTATTTACTTTAAACTGAGAACATTTTTAATTTCATACAAGTAATCTTTTGAAGTCGGCACCAAATATTTTATGATTTTTTTTTTGAGGATGAAGCCCACATAGGTCTGAGACCTGTGCGTAGGTAATGAGTTGGATGATGGTGATTGATGAGTTGGACCTACAGTTTTAGGTGGGTTCCGAACCACCGGGAAGTGATTGCTAAGAAATTCTATCTAATATCAAAACTAACACTGTATTTCAATTAAATATGTGATTTACACTCACTTTTACTGAAATACAGTGATTAAACAAGAAATTCTATTTAATATCAAAACTACACTGTACGGTATTTCAATTAAATATATGTGATCTACACTCACTTTTACTGGAATACAGTGTCAGTTTTGATATTAGATTGTTCAATTATTTCGTCATGGAAACATCACAGAGTAATTCTGTTATATTTTAGAAGTTTATGGGAAATTTGGCGCCGACTTCAAAAGATTACTTGTATGAAATTAAAAATTTTCTCAGTTTAAAGTAGATACTTTATTTTAAACTTTTTAGTACGCGAGTATTTATGTTTGAGTATCATTTCACTGAAGTCGGTTTCTTTTTTTGTTTTATTTTAAGCTTTTTAGTTGAATTTTCAAACTTTGAAAACATGAGAAATTTCTCAGAGCCTATATTATGAAATAGAATCGAATTAGAATCGAAATAGAATCGAAATAGAAATCGAATTAGCAAGCCAATAATTAACTTATAACATCCAAACTTAAGTAACTAAAAATCCACCTATAAGAAAAGATAAACTAAGGAAAATTCTACAACGCTTTATTTAATGTGGAATATTGTATTTAGGAAAATTATAATAGCTAAAGGCTGTTCAAAAGTGGAATGGCCTTTGACTCATTTTGATGTGGTCCCTTTCAGAATATACCTACGCTGAAATAGAAGGCCTATATTACGTTACAAGTGCGGAAAATGGTGTTTAACTTACTGAAAGTATGATAATTTACGCAGGAGACGAAGTCGAGTGCGGTATTATCATATGAGTAGGCTATGGTAAACATCTTCCCGGACGAGTTACGTACCGTACGATATTTTTCGTGATATTAGTCTTAAATATTTTTTTAATATAAAAAACATAAACAATGAGCTAGTACAATAAGCATCATCAAACATAACCTCAAAATAGCCCATTGTACGAACATGTATTTAATGGCGAATAAATATTCTTCATCCGATCCATCACAGCACTGAAACTAAAAATACTTCTAAGATCAGCTGTTTTTCCAAATTCTCTGTGAATTGGCGATTATTACGAAAAATTAATAACTTTGAAGAATATTGTTCAATTATTTTTTTTAAATTAACGATTTCAAAAACATGTTTCACTCCAACTCATGATTGAAACTTCTTCTTTAGTAGTCAACCCTGGGGTTGATTTGCAGCAGCTCGCCATTCCATTCTATTCTCCGCCTTTCTCTTGAGGTCCACATACGATGCACATCCCATGTCTCTTATGATCTGAGGCAAGAAAGACAGCCTTGGTCTTCCACGTGGGTTTCTTCCTTCAATCATGCCCTCCATTATGTCTTTCACGATGTGATGGTCTCGGCGTAATATGTGCCCTATCAGTCTATCTCTTCTTGTTTGAATGCTGTTCCATAAGCGTCTCTTTTCTCCAGCTCTTCTAAAAACCTCCTCATTGGTCATTCTATCCATCCAGCTGACTTTCAAAATTCTTCGGTAACACCAAGTTTCAAACACTTCTAAATATTGAAACTAAATAACCTTATTCCCACGACTCCATAACATGAACTAAATTATTTACAATTTACATATGAACAGAAATATTATATTCTTCTTATTCTCGATTCAAATTAAGTTCACGTGATTGGTCAAAACGGGAAATTACAGGCTTGTTTCACACTGAACCAGCTTTGGGTAACCGATGTCGTTTACCCGGCATAATTCATTGCATTGCATCATATGATTTCGAAAATCGTCTAGATGTGAAGCGCTCCATATGATACAATGATCAGCCTGGTAAACGACACCGGTTATCCGATTGGCGGTTATGTGTGGAACTATCCTATTCAAACTTTATTGAAATGAAGACATCGAAGAATGCTCCTTTTTGTTTAATATTGGGCTAAGTGTTGGGCCGATCCTTGCGAAACTTGGATGGGACCGCTGAGCGATGCTCTTTCATTTAAAAAAAAATCATCGAAATCGGTTCAATATTGATCGAATGATTGATGTACAAACATAAAAAAAAACAGGTCGAATATAGAACCTTGTTCTTTTTGGAAGTCGGTTAAAAATAGCAAAAAATGTTTGAAGACAAATTCATGTTTATTTAATTAAATGCTTATTTCTCTTTATTGAAAGGACAAAACACTTTCGATTGATACTTCAAAAATTGTTGAATTGTTGATTTTATTTTTCATTTCAAGACAATTGTACAAACAAACAGGAAAATTGTCAAGTGAATAAGATAAATACAATACACGAACATACAATTCTGTGATGTCTTCCATGACGAAGTACTTAATGAACAATCTAATATAAAAACTGACGAAGGCTGACGAAGCTTCTTTACAGAAGTGAAATGCATTCTTCAAGCATCTCCAATCTATGTGAGTAAAACATCATATAAAAGTGAAATACAGTGTCGGTTTTAATGTTAGATTGAACAAGAATTACAACATAAAGTACTTCATCACATATTTTAAACATTTTCACCCTAGATATAATTGAATTACTCATACCGGTACTTCAATGCAGCCAGTGTCATACACAATTTCAATATCCATGAAGGCCGCAACACAATCATCCATCAAAGAACTCACCCAATGAGTAGAAAGCCTTATCCACCAGCCATTTCTTTAGCTCTACTCTGAATCGTTTATAATTTAGGACTTTTATGTTTTGAAGCAATGAATTATATATTTCAGGGCCTATATATGATGAGGAGAGTTTTCCAAAAGTTTGGTTTTGTGTGGGATAGATTATATTAGAGATGCATTTCGGGTATTGTAGGTATGGAAAGCATTGTTCCGCATGTATTAAGATTCTTGTGAGTGTATGACGCAACCTCTAATAGAAAAAGCGATTGCACTGTGAGAATCATAATCCTTTCAGAGCGAAAGAGTTCCCGTGTGTGTCTTGGAGGCTTACCATAATATAGCTCTTATTGAAGTAGCTCTTAAAGCTCATAAGAAGTCCCACTCCACTTTTGGGGTGATTTCATCATCAATTACTCTAATTAAGCGTTAACCAGTAACGTTATTAGTTCATGTTCTTTATAATGTCGTTGGGAACCCACCTAGAATTGTACGTGTCGTGATGAAACCTATATGCTGTGATGATGGTCATATTTTCTGGGCTCAAAATCTGTTGAAAATAAGACGAATTTTAGGAAATAAAGCTTAGAACACTCAATAATCATAATTTTCATTTCATACATCACAAGATTCTGCTCTTGCAGTTTCCAAATATAGTGTTCAGTTGAAACCTGTAGAGCTACAGCGCCGTTACAGTTTACTGAGGTGTTCTTCCCTAATGTAAGGTAAATATGTTTCTAGTTGAAGCGGAAAATAAAGGCTTGGAAAATAACTTTCTTGTTAAATGAAATATGGCAACTGAAAAAGCGCCTTAGAAGTTGCTGCTGCTTTTCTCACAGCGTTATAATTTCATTCATGACATTCAATGCTTCGCTCAGTGCATCAGTCTGAATAAACAGCCCTGAACGTTTGCAATATTTACAGTCGTGCATAGAATAAATGTTGTTGAGAGTCGCTGTGAATAAATCTAGCATTAAAATTCCCTCCGAATGTAAGGCATTAGAATGTGTTAGTTTTGTTAACAGAAAGTGTTTATGAAATTCGTGGAATTCTCTAACGTTAAGTTCATAATTTTGCTTATTAATGAACAACACATCGCACAACAAATTGATGTTTTTCATTACCTTTCCTGAGAATCAATGGAGAACAAAAATAAAATTCTATTGTAGACGTGTATATATTGATTTAGCCTATTAGAGGACTTATAGTACTTTTGTACATTAGCCTAACAATATTTATATGATAATATTTTAAAATTCTTATTCTCAAGGATTGAGATGATACCTATGATAAATAATTTTTCAAACAAAATGTTAACTTAGAATGAACCCCTTTTTTATTCTAGAATAAACAATGTTTTCATACAAAATGCTGACTTGGAATGAACACCTTTTTGTATTCTAGAATAAACAATGTTTCACTACCCATATGGACCTAATTTCTAACCAATACTAATTATTACTAAAAAAATAAATGCTTATGACTTTTATTGGTGGGGAGACCCACCTCGCCGCTTGAGCCATGTTATTGGAAACATGAAAGACCTACAATTTTAGGTGGATTCCGAACCACCGAGAAGTGATTTTACAACGGAGTCTTTTTTGCTGGTCTATCCAATCGGTTACCCTCACAAAGAAGGCCCAGGAGAGCGTTGCTCAACTTTCTAATTGAACATCTACGGCTCACGGCTATCGCTTCCTTACTAATTATTATTATTTTTGTATATTTTTACAAAAAAATTCTGATTTCTGAATGTACAATTTGTCGATTTGTACCAGTGGCGGATCCAGACTTTTTTTTGGGGGGTGGCTGGTAGGGTACTGATGAAGATGGTGAGGGGGGGGTAGAGGTGTACTGAATACAAATAGTATTGTGAAAGCTTTTGAATTTTTCATAGTCAATCATACCCGAACTATAAATTCATACTATTGGGAAATAAAAAATAGCTTTAGGCTACTAGTGCTTTGAACCGTATCAGCGATAAAATTAATTCAAATTTAAAGTATATTGGAAAATTTTGATTGAATTATAGCTGAATCTGGTGTTCAGCAGTTTGTCAAGGAACATAATATTATTCTAGTATTACGGTCAAATTATTCAATTTTTAAGAATGAAAATCAACGTGGGAGCTTTAATTAGTTACAAATTTTTCAATTAACTGATGTTTCATCTAGATAAACTTTGTGTGAATTCCACACTGTAAAAACATTTATAAAAAAAGACAAAAAAATCTTTGTTTTTCAAAGTTTTTATCTGACGATCAGTTTTCCTCTTATAGAAATATGGGATCTGAAGTTACTCCCCCAGAAAATTTTTTATAATCTCTGAGAAATCAGTTAAAATGCTATTAGATCCATATTATATGTAAGTAAACCCAATGCAAGCGTTCTATCTGGAATTTTTCCACGATATAACCTATATCAGTAGCTGGTTTGCCGAACACTGTGATGGAATGTTAAAAAAACATTGGTTGATATGTTAATGTAGTTTCTCATTACTTTTCATTAAAAGAAAGTTGGTACTGTCGTGATTCAATTACTGCAATTTTATGTTGCACGACGTTTTCTATTCAGTAAGTACAAAAATCTAAACACTGAGTTGCTTGGTTGCAGGCAATGTAAATGTAAACTAAGACATTTTTCAGTATTAAAACGTTAACGGATTTCATACAATTGAAGACTTAGCAGTGGAATTAGGTAATTCTTGCTAATGAATATTTTACGAGCTTCAAACTGATTATATTGGTAAAACATTCACACTCTTCCAAAAAACATTTTGGAGGTTTTGGGGGGGCTTCAGCCCGAATGCCCCCCCCCCCCCCGTAAATCCGCCACTGATTTGTACATTGCCAATTTAAATTTTGAATCCCTTTTACAAAATTAAAATTTTGTAGATCAAATAATTCTTTTAAAATCTATGTTATTTTATCAGAAACACTGCAATTGTACACACACGAATAATTTCATTCATGACATTCAACGCTTCGCTCAGTGCATCAGTTGAATAAACAGCCCTAAATGTTGTTCTACTATTTACAGTCTTGCATAAAATCTACAATTCAAATAGTCTATCACGAGAATGAAGCCTACTCGCAGTTTCTTTGTGATGAGAACTAATGTGATCTATCGTTTTTACTAGGATGAATTTCATATTATTGTCGCGGAACTAAAACGAAGAGGAGAACGTCATCCAATAGCTTGTATTGCGTCAATCAATAGCCGCTTTCGCAATTCTGCTTACATCACATAGCAGGACTATGTAATTAGTGAGGCTCTTGTTGCTCTCCTTATCTCGAGGCTTTCTTTCACTCTCATTATTCAAATGTGCTTCTAGTATTTTGGAGGGTATCCTAGATGACAGCTTTTCTGTTTTGACAATATTCTGTCAATAGAAAGATCTGGAATAGAACCTATGAAGAGGGCTGTGTTTGTCAGCAGTCAGCCAGTCTTTATTCAGATCACCTGATAAGTTCATATGTGACAGTATAATGCGGTGATATATACGTAGAATTGTGATTTAGTATTTAAGTGTGATAATAATCATAGCAATAATTGTGCTTACTAAGTGTTTAGCTTGTTATTGAGTTATTGAAAAATTGTTGGACACTTATTGTGCTCAAACAATAATCAGTCTATTGACAGTTATCAGCTAGTTTTGGGCAGTTATAAATTTTGTTATGGGGATATTCATAAGTTTGTTGAAAGTTATTGAATTGTATATTTCTGTGATAATTACTATTAGTGTCTGCTGTGAGTAAACTGTGTAAATAGAGGTCGAGTGTTACTTTAACGTGTTGTCAGCATTATATCATTATCAACATAAACGTTACTTTAACGTGTTGTCAGCATTAGCATTATCATTATCAACATAAACGTACGAAATCTCTCTAGTGTGAAGAAGTAAATGTCCTACGTTTGCCCCTTGCAGCTCCTACATCAGAGGAGATCAAAGGGAACTTTCAACATCTTTAATTCACATCAATTCATTGCGAACTCATTCGGCCTTGTTACAACCTGGCTTGAGGCTTCCAAATAACTAGCTTATAAAGGCTGGAATTGGAAGAAATCGATAGTATTAAATTGCTATCCTTTGCTAATAACTAACTTCAATGTTCTCCAATTCAATAACGACTAATCTTGAAGTATTTGCTAATTTATAAAATCGAATATCATTGACAGAATATATCGTCTACAATTGAATTGAATATTTTGCCAAAACCAATATTACATACAAGCAGAAATATCTGCAACCTAGAATTGAAACATAAAAATGAATACAAGAATGTGAATTGACTGAATACTTCACTTCTCCACTATCCTAGTGAATATAAATATTTTCTAGATTACATACATTTTTATGAGTGGCTAATTATTCTTACAAAAAGTGATTTTTAAAATTTTCTTTCATGATGAATATACAGTACTGTAGTGTTGCTTGACTAGTAAATATGTTTGTTCTGGTGTAGCTTCAGAGAGGCGATTAGACTTATTTTTTAGATAATATTTAGAACTATATTCAATCTCACAGGTTATCCATAGATGCAATTTGTGTGCGTTCCATTGATCGTCAAATACAGTGCAAATACAGTTTTCCGAAGGAAACTGCAAGCAACAATTATTTCTCTTTAGTGATGTATCTTTTATCAGCGAATTCTATGTTTTTCTATTATTCATGGCTACTCATTATCCACTATAATAGTAATAATTATTATTTTATCTCTACTTTGTATTCATTCTATCTCATATTCATGCAAATTTTACAAGTGAAAATTATTCTTGAAAACCTCTATTCACGGAACCACCAACCGGAAAACTGATGTTATCTGTTGTTGAGTACAGAAGAAGAATATTTGACACAGTTATGATATTCTACAAGTCAATTATCATATTTATCAACCACTTGGTGTCTGGTGATGGAGGATCATGTTGACACAAAAATAGGGTGAGTATGACTGACTGATGAAAGAATAATTTTCGATTCATTCTCAAAGTGTATATTAGAAGTTCATCATTAATTGAAAATGTAGTAGTATTTTTTTTTAAATCACTATTATTTGATACTTCCTTTAAATTTTTATGGCAGCTAATATGGACAGTTAGGACAACTTAGAGAGAAAATAAGTCTTGCAGAATATTAAACAATCAGCGGTAATGGGTAAAGCTTATTCTGGATTTAGCGAAGAAGAAGGGTAGAAGGGAAAAGATTTGAGAAGTACATTGAGACCAGGATTTGTAAAGGGAATGATAGGACAGTTGTAGCAAATGAAGAGATCGACGATGAGTAGGGGTGAGAAGCTAAGATGGGCCAAATCTACCCCAAGTTACCCTACGTTGAGGGGTGAAAGGGTCTTCGATAAGAAGAAGCTGCTCAGGCTGCTTTCTCACTGTCACTTGAGGATCATGTGCGTAATTATTTTGTTTACCCCTCCTTAATGGTATTACTATTGGATTAGAATTGTTTTTTTTTTTGTGGACAATAGTTACTATAGTTGTTCCACTATTGCCTAGTTCTCTAGATCTAGTGGTTGCTTTAGAGTAAGGGAATAGTATTGTTACGGATTCTATCTCTAAAATAAAGCTGGCAACACTTTAAATTTATCACTCGCACTTTATTAACACAAATTATCCACAACTCACACTGATCAGTAATGTCTTACACAAAATAAGCAATCAAGAACAGATAAATCGATATTGTTCAACAAAAAAAGAGTTTGCAATATTAATGTACAATCAACAATAAATGTCAAAAGGCCGATCTAATATTGAATAATTACTGTTCAATAAACTGTTCAATAATTCAAGGAAAAGCGTCTAATACATAACATTTGAAACTCTACAAGCACTTACAAGTCACTGTATAAACTGTCAAATAAGCCTGAATAGTAATCTATCACAAAATACTGCGATTAACACTGTAACAACAGACGTTTGTTTATCACGGTCTGTAAAAGCGCTTACTGGTAAACAGGAACTGTCACTACTGGCACTTATTGCATTAAAGATCGAATTACAACTGAACTCACTTTTACGAAAGTCTCTCCTACATTTTTCCATAATCTAGAAAGAACTAAATATCTCTCCATCTTTCTATCAACTTCTACCAAATTCTAAAATAAACAGATAAGGACTCTCGCATTTTCACAATATTCGATAAATTTCCATGAGGTTCTAATTATATATTCTCAAAGTTCTAAGTAAATATCATAAAAGTATCAAAAAATAAACTACAAGGCGAAGAGAGTACAGAAGAAGAGTGATTAATTGCTTAGACCGGAAGAATTGTTGACACAAGCAGATAACACTGAAAATTACTGTTCATTCTTTCCTTCTCCACAACAATATTTTATAGGAGGAGAATATTTTCTTGGCCTTTCAAGTTCCAAAGTATCATTTACCAAGTACCATTCCAGTTCCAATTTAAGATAAACCATTGTAAAAAAGAATTATGGGGAATGTTTATTGTAACTCTTCAGGTTTTCTAATTGGAAAAATGGGATGCTTACATTTCAAATGCTTATTAGGTGTTCGGATAACTTTCTACACCTTCAGACCTTCTATTTAGTTTAGATAGCTTAGCCACCTATAACCACTAACTCCAATATTACTCAATGGTCAATTATTCACTTACCATCCAAGCTCTGTTCCCTCTCTTCACCTCTGGGAAAGAGGGGACTTATACAATCGAAGCAACATGCTCGCTCTACTCAGTTTCCAAAAAACCGTTAATTTCGGGTGTATTTTAACGACAGTTTCGTAAATCTTTCTTCTTTGTTCGTACATCGTGTTACAAATTTCAACTTTTTTAGCCTAGTTGTTCTCGTGGACCGGTGTTGAGAAAGTGACTCGGTCAGTCAGTCATTTGGCTTCAATATATAGAAGTTTTAATGTTTGCTCATTAACTTTACACCTTTACAGTACAAACTCATGTATCCTGACAAAAATTACTTGGAACGAAAATGATTTGTTAAAATGAAAACCTGGGTAAATATTAAGGAATGTAGAAAAATGAATAAACAAAATGTAAAATGTTAGGTTACCATTAATTTATTGATGTTTCCTTTTGTTAATGAAAAACACATTATTTATATAGTTATTTACTCCATTCAGTTATTTAATTCACTAGTTATTTACTCTATACTCATAAGAGGGTATATTTACCCTCTTATGGATAACAGGGAGTTGACAATTTTGGTTTTAATAGATTTCAGTAAGGCATTTGATTCTATATTTCATCCTATTCTTTTGTATAAACTCCGTAACTTGGGCTTTTCTAACTCCACTGTGGCCTGGGTGCGGTCTTATCTGCAGAACAGGTGTCAGTGTGTGAGGGTGGAGGACGCCTCTTCACAGTGGCGTGAGTTAAATAGAGGAGTTCCTCAGGGATCAGTCTTGGGTCCTCTGCTATTTAGCATTTACATCAATGACGTGACTAACGCCCTACTTACGACTAGATATCACCTGTATGCAGACGATTTACAGATATATAAGCACTGTAAGAAGGATGACTTTTGTACAGCTGTGGATGAGACTAATGCTGATTTGGCTCGTGTGCTGGAGTGGACTGAAAATAATGGACTGAAAATAAACGAAACTAAATCAAAAGCAATAGTTATTGGCTACTCAAGACTGTTGAACACACTTGACATAACAAATGGACCATACATCACTATTAATAACGTACAATTACAGTATAGCACTGACGTTAAAAACTTGGGACTCACTATGACTAAGACACTTGACTGGACTAACCACGTGAATTTGACTTGTAACAGGGTTGTAGCTGGGGTCAGTTCGTTGAAAAGGATTTCAGACTACATTCCCTTTTCAACCAAGGTTATGTTAATAAAAACTTTGATTTTCCCCATCTTCAACTACTGTGACATTGTTACACTTGACATGACAGTTCAACTTTTACAGAGGATGCAACGTGCACATAACTATTGTGTGCGCTTCATCTTCAATCTTAGACGCGATGACCATGTGACGGAATACTTTGACAGACTTAACCTCATGAAGCTGCATGAGAGTAGATCATATCATGCAATCCAGTTCATGCACAAACTTCTGAAAGCAAAATCTCCTAGGTATTTGGCAGAAGGGTTTCATTATTTGAGCGATGTTGGCCGTGGTGGAACAAGGCATGGTTCCCATCTGCTGGCTGTCCCTACTCACCGAACAGTAATGTTTAATAAGTCTTTTCGAGTGACAGCTTGTGGATTGTGGAACTCATTGCCTCTAGACCTGAAACGAATTGGGGAGCGTCATCGGTTCAGTGCGGCTGTCTTGCGGTGGATAAGGGGTGGAGGACTCAGCTAGGCAAGGCTCGGGCTTGGTGTGTGTGTATGTGTGTGTGTGTGTGTGTGTGTGTGTGTGTGTGTGTGTGTGTGAGCTCAATACTTTGATTTTATTTATTCTTTCTTTTAATTTTTACTTGATAATCGTTTCAATCTCCTATTTTCCAGCTATTCTGTTTGTTTTGTTTTCTATTTTGAAAATTATGTTCATCTAATATGCTTATCTTAATTAGAATTGTAGGGGAGGGTTAAGTGGAAGAGAGGGCCGGCTGCGCTCTAACTTCGCCCTCCCAGGTAATAAATAAAGGCAGCCATTCTATTCTATTCTATTCTATACAGTTATTCAATTTAGATTTTGTTGTGCACAATATGATGATGCTCTGTTTTATATGCCTATTGTAAATCACGAGACACATCTTATTCACACACATGTAATTTTCATTTGGTTCCCCTATTTCTGTTTTGTCTTATGTTTCATTTCTGTTGCATTCATGAAATCGCATTTTTATTTAAAAAAATTCATTTTTTCGTTCAGGATCGATCCGGATAATTCGGCTTAGATAAATGTAGCAGTCTACTTTTTTTTGTAGATTCCGTCTTGGAGACTCCAGTTAGAAGTATAAGACAAGTCAAATAAACAATAATTATACTCTTATACTCTTATAGACTAGTTGACATAATTACTATATCAATTAGTTAGGGTGAGGCTTAATTTTGATGTGAAAGAAACTCGTGTAAACTATAAAAAGCTTTATCAACTAAATATTTTTTTAATCGTTTTTTAAATATTTCTATATTTTCAAGACTCTTTAAAAACTGCGGTAGATTGTTGTAGAGTTTCCTACCAATTTAACTAGGTTTTTGTTTGAATAAGCTACTATTGTGACTCACCAAGTGATAATCTCCTCGGCTTCTTGTATTATAATCGTGTACGTCAAAATTTTCGTTAATATCATTCGTTTTTATATATAAAGTAGCTTCATACACATATAAGCAGGGTTCAGTTAGGAGACAAGTCTCTTGAACAACGGCCAACATGAATCTGATCTATTTACTCTTTCTATACACCTAACCGCTTTCTTTTGGATCTTAAGCTTATCCTCTTTTCTCATACTTATCCACTGCACTTGATAATACTCACGTCACTGACTTGACTTACCTATTCTCTTTACTAAAACTCACTTATTCACTTCACTTGAAATAATGCTCATTCGATTTACTGAATTAATAATTCTTGTCCTATTTAGTTGAGTACTTCAAGTTCTGAATCATTCCTGAACCATCTCAATCATTACCATTATAATGACTTGGAGAGACCTGTACCCTGCGCTGTTATAGTTTTTGCGCTTATCGGATTAACGAAGTTGACTTGGTTTTGGCGCGCAAATCGAATCATTCACGAAATTGTAATCTGCAATTCCGCTTCAATCTACGAAAGTGATGCCGGCCAAATGATTACTAGAGTTGCGGCATCTCTACGCTCAACTCACTAGTCCATTCGATCTGCAACAAATTAGGCATAAATTTAACAGCTTTGCTATCGATCGAGAATAGTTGAGGGTTTGACGTTATGCTATCTCTGTGTATTTATGTAATTGTTCAACGGCGCGCGTTCCATAGATAACGAATTGAAGCAATACATCAATTTATCACAAGCATTTGGCCAATAATGTGTGCGTTTGTGCAATAATTGTGTTGTAGGACTCTTGAAACTCGCGGGGATTGGGGGTTAAAAGCTTATCGATATCATTCGAGAATCATTAGATCGCAAATTTCGAATTTATTCACCAAGATATATCAGCTTCCTACTTGATTCTATTTATTAAAATGCTCCATGCTCACAAAATCAATTTCATTTTTCTTCAATGCTATAAATAATGTTATGCTCAAGGCCTCCACCACTGCGGACATTGTCACCTTCATCCTATAGCTTGGGGGAATTGATGAAGATACCACCTAAATATATTCAGTCAGTGCCGAGAATCTAAAGCTTTCGAAATTCGGAATCAATTATGTCATTATGTAGAAATAAAATTCTTGATCACTCAAATGTAAACTTGTATCGGCAACATACTCTAACTCACCATCTGAGAAATCAATGATGATTTTAAATCACTTCCCGATGGTTCGAACCCACCTAAAACTGTAGGTCCAACTCATTAATCACCATCATCCAACTCATTACCCACACACATGTCTCAGACCTAAGTGAACTTCATCCTCCATAAAAAATTAGGCAAGAATTTTCTAGCTTCGAAGTGTAGACTTAAATAAAAAATTATTTTGAAGATCATTTAAAGTGCTGATTTCGGTTTTAATAAGGCTAATGAGTGTGAGAGGACTCAAATGACAGACAACCAATTTGAAAACTCCAATTAAACTTATCCAAACAGTTATAAATTATCATTAGAGGAATATTAAAGGTTTTGTAATTAAAAGAGGAGCGTTGTACTGAACAAGGCTCCAATAATATTGAAGCCACGATGAAAGGTAGAAACTTTCTTCCGGCGATTGGGTTTCTATGGTGGTAATGAAAGAGTCCGCGATCAAGGGAGAATTTGTAGCTGACAATAGTTATCATTTGGGAGCGAAGGAAAACTATTAGAGTGAATCACATTTGACACAAAGACGATCTGATTACTGGTTTAACATGGAGAAGACCGTTCAAAAAGCATTACTCAATTAAATTTCTTTATCTGATGGTTTTCCACTCTTAATATATTTTCGTTCGTCCTCAATCCTTACTATTCATTTCGTTTCTCCTCCGTATTTCGATTCCTCATTCCATAATTCACAATTTCGAGTCAGTACGGAGACACAAACTCTCACAAACAATTATTTTCATTTATTTTGTTCCTTCTTCAATGTTGACATTGAATTATTTACTACCCGATCGCTCGATGGTGAATAAATTACAAAGAAATTTGTATGCTGTATGCTGTCCCTTATTGATTTTAATTTTTAATCTGGAGGATAATTTTGAATTTTGATGGACTACACGACTACACAATTAAAATTACCCAAATAGGAAAAACGACAGTCATTTTTACTACTTGTTGATCTGACCAATCACTCTAGGCCGCAAGTATCGAACAATACAATTTCAGTAACGACTTTCCAGATTTATTGTGCATTAATTATATATTGTGCATTGTGAATTAAATAGAGAAATCTCATCAGGTTAATCAAACCAAAAAAAACTAACAAATTAGAATATCACACTTTCTTTGTAGTGGCGAAGGAGATATTGTGGAAGGTATCCATAATGAATAATAAGACGAAATTGTCACAACCACATTTATTAAAAATATTGAGAAACTAGTTTCAGTTGTTATACCATTATCAATATCAATTAAGCTAGGTTCTAGTTTGATTGAGATTGATAATGGTATAACAACCGAAACTAGTTTCTCAATATCTTTAATAAATGTGGTTGTGACAATTTCGTCTTATTATTCATTAAAATATCACAACACAAGATTACAGCTTAATACTTAATACTAATGCACAGCTTTAACCGTCTGTTGTAATAAGTTTCATTAACACTTAATAAAGCCGCGTTCACACCAAAGTCTTCCACTAAGTTTTCCACTAGTTGCTTTTTCTATAAAATGCAGCAACTTTTTCAGTCTTACACTAAATTCTGGTTTCCCGCAGAGTGTCGGTGATCAAGCGCTCTAGTTGACTTTGACAGTACTCCACTCCGTGAAATATATATTTTCTCCTTCAATTATTGTAATTCAGTCTATTCATTACAATATTAATATACAATATTGACAATATATAATATACAAATTGATGTACATTAAAATATATACAGTAATAATATATATATATATATATATATATATATATATATATATTGTCACGGTGCAAATTCACCAACCCCAAATCAACATTAATATCATAACTAATCTGAGAAAACAAGGTATAATTCTGTAACATTAATACTCACTCAGAATTATTATCAATCATATTATTTAGTTTTACATAAAACTTAGTTGCACAGTCATTTGCCAAAGTTGTTATAAAACAGCATCCTACTATGGGCTGAAGTACAAAAGTTGTTTACTTTATGTGAAAGGTTAGCTTGTCAATTGTCTTGATAAAACCGGCTTATCAAACAGCTGTTACCGGTTAGTAATGTCACTTTCCTTTTCGCTAAAATATTCGTATTGTTATTTATTTCTTGTATTTATGTTATTTAATCAACTTGGGAAATCTGCTTATGCTTGTCCTGCTAATTATTAATTTCTTTAATTTAATTATTATTTCCTCCAAAATTTCATTTATTTAATTTTCTTGCGTATGGTACACCGTACTTAAAATCGGGTGTAAGCTCCTCATTGGAGGAAATTAAATTCTTGTACTGCGATTGGCGGATTTACCGCATGACGCAGTCCCTTCTTCAAGTACTGAACCAGAGCTTGAAGAAGGACACTTCACGAAAATCGAGGCTGGCTAAGGGAGAGGTCCCGTTTTTAAACCTCCCCTACACAATAATTTTCATTTTGAAAAGAAACTTAATCTAGTCAAATTTTAATGTATCATAAATGTTTAAAATCCCGCCGTTTGATCGCAACCCAAAGATTGCCGAATTTAAGTAGTGAACCTGTTAAAATCTCAAAAATATTCGCGATCGACCACGAGGATCAATCAAAGATGTCTGAGGGTGACGCCAACTTGTGACGAGCCAAAGAAGAAAATAATACTTCGACAAGTGCGCGTATAATTGGGCCCAAATATCTGGTATGTGCGAAATATATTATTTATAAAATGTTTATACAAATAATCGGCATATCTAATTGTAAATTGCCATCAAACCACTCTCTTGTAACTGAGATATCCTTAGGCTAAAGACCTAAATGCTCATATGAACAATTTATTTATTGTATCATTGTTTAACTTCAGTATATTAGTGGTAGGATTTGAAGGCGAGAGTTGCGTCTCCGCATATGAATCACTTTTCAATCTAAAATTTCAAATTTACGCTTATTAAAAATCCATATTAATTTTTAAAACTTTAGTTCTGATTTATAATCCTTGCTCGACCCTGGCTGCAGATTATAGTTATATATTATTTCAGCGGACCATCAAGCGGTATAGCCGAGAGGGATATATATTATCTCAGTAACGTTCTGGTTTGTCCTTGTTGAAGGACACATGGCATTGATTCTTTCAATTATTTATTGGAAGGATATTTGTATCAGGATTATTTCTCATAGCTTTTCCACCTCGCTAGCGTGAATTGCGAGGAGGGTGCAACAAGCAAGAATTGCATATTACGCACTCGATCTTCGCTCGCGAGAGGGACTTAGCTGAATAATTCCTGATTTTTAATATATCTTTCTTTGTTGGATTATAGTTGCGTGGGCGTAAATAACAGCTATTCTGTGTATCACCCCGCAACTGTATTCCGCAAGGACGGATATTTTCTAGTATGGGGTTTGAGTTGGAGTGGTGTGTCCTGATGATTCTTCGGGAATTTGCCCGACTGCAGCTTCCGGCCATCAAAATTTATTTTAAGCGCATATGAGATACACACCCCCCCGGGTCGAACCTTATAATATATATAAATACAATATTGATGTGTTATTGATTACTACTATGATAACCCAGACAATCTTAAACCGAATTGGAATAAGGAAATCCGGAAGGAAGAAGAACAGTAGGAAAGAAAGAGAAAGAAGAAGAAGAGTAGAAAGAAAGAGAAGGAAGAAGAACAGTAAAAAGAAAGGAAGAAGAGTAGTAGAAAGAAAGAGAAGGTAAAAAGAATGTAAGAAGAATAGTAGATAAAGAGAAGGAAGAAGAACAGTAGATAGAAAGAGACGGTAAAAAGGAAGAGAAGAAAGAACAGTAGAAAGAGAAGGTGAAAAGAAAGAAAGAAGGACGAAGAACAGTAGAAAGAAAGAGAAGGTAAATTATTGTTTTCTATCACATGATTGCAGTGGGGTTATCTATAAGTAGGCCTATAAAGGTATCCCCATCAATAAAAGCCTCAGGCTTATTATTATTTTGAAGTTTTTGGAGATCAGTAATCTGTATTTTATAAAGAATTTCATGTGGATGTACCTCGTCTACTCGTCATAGTTTATTCGACAAGGCTCTACTATCTATAGTGTTTTAGGAGGAGTCCCCCCTCCTCCTCTACTCCGTTCCCCCCACCCATACCTCCTTCTCTACCTTCTCATCATCCACTATTTCCTCCACCCATGAGCTTGTTTCTTATTAGAAGTGTAATTTTCAGAGAAGTTCGTACTGTACATCTTTTTTGTTAAATACATTAAATTGAAAAAAATTATTCCTTTCATCAAAGATGACAAGTATAAAATTGACTAAAATTGGAAGCTATCCTTATCAATTTACTCAATCATTAATCTCCAGGACCTTCTTTTAAGTGGTAAATTGGTAAAGTGGTAAATAGTTAAAAGTCTATTGTTGCCGTAATTATTGTGATATTTCACAATATACACAAAAATGGCTTTAAAACAGGGGCTTTCAAATTTTAGTGAATTACCTTGGTTATTTGTTGATTAAACGACATTGTTTTTCAACTGAACTTGTAGGGATTTCGATTTTATAAATAATATGTTGAATTAACCAATTGCCGAACAACCCACAATTAATAAAAACGAGTTCTATTGGCCAAAGTACACTGAATTTGCACGGTTGTTTTAAACTCGTTAATATTGTGTGTTTAGATATAATAAGCCCTCATTTATGAACT
Organism: Conomelus anceps; assembly: GCA_948455865.1. Classification (NCBI taxonomy): domain Eukaryota; kingdom Metazoa; phylum Arthropoda; class Insecta; order Hemiptera; family Delphacidae; genus Conomelus; species Conomelus anceps. Next base: position 27,621,421 of record OX418221.1, on the reverse strand, counting down.
CTGGAGTGATTTTTCACTATTAGGTGATTCAAAATTGCACTTGCAAAATTTTTTAGTAAAATAATGTATTGATAAAGTAGTGGAATTCTTAGTAGAAAATAATTTTAAGTGACAAAACCCTATGAGCTGTCGCGGGCCGGATTGATCGCACTGGCGGGCCGGATTTGGCTCGCGGGCCATAGTTTGGAGACCCCTGTATTAGATTATTGCAAGCATTATGTACTCACTATGTTGTTTACCCGGATGCAAACACCCCGAATCAATCCCATTGCTATTACCTCAACCTTGCGTTAGCATAACTTCTTCAGAGCTATATATTCTCTCTCACTAACTCTCCCTCTCCTTCTCGCACTCGCACTCTCTTTCTTTAACACTATGTCTCTGTTGCACTCTTCTGAATATTCCATTATTATTCAAATTGAGATGCTTCTCTATATGAATCAGTAATAGCAATGCGGCATTTTAATGACGTTGCTTACATTACGACGACGCACACAGCATAAGTTTGCGCCAAACGCTGGTAATTCGCAGAGGTGGCGCTGTGTGGTTGAGCCCAGCGGAAACTAGGCTTCACTTAGTAGCTCTATCAGTTCTAGTTAGCATATATAGCTCTTCCCGTGTGACAGAAGCAAGCTACTATGCAACTTTGTTGCTTCATCTTGTGGCAGACGCTGTCTGCGTCTCGTTTACATTTTAACGTTTCCTCACTAATATTCCAGTTAACCGTGAAATCAAACTACAAAACGCTTAATGCTGTGTAGTTTGTGTGTTTTGTGAATCTAATTAAATTATGTTATGTATTATGCATACCTACTCAGCTATGGGACAAGGCTCATGCACCCTGCCAGTGTTTACAAAGTTAATAGTCTAGTATGCAACTAAAATTTGTTCGATGTTATTCCTTGAAGATAATTGCACAAAACCTTTGATTTGAGGAATTGGAATATTTTCGTACAGGCCTCTCTACTTATTGTTAGAAACCTTACATTTCCAGGAAGGTAGGTGAGATTGATTCATACCTTCTCACGGTTGGAACTATGCAAATCTTGTAGGCTTCATCAACAATTTTATTCCAAACGGATTTGTCTACCGCAATGACCTTTCATCTTCTACTGGATTTATAGCTTGTTTTACTTGAAAAAGAAAGCTCATCATGAGAAAACTCGAATCGATACGAATGGCTCATTCAAGAAATATTAATAGAGAACCTTCGTCTCAAGACATTATTATTATTATTATTATTATTATTATTATTATTATTATTATTATTATTATTGTTGTTGCAGTTATTGTTTTTGTTGTTGTGGGAGAATTAACAGTGATTTTCGGTGTTGTCTGGTTGTGTCAACAAGTCTTCCAGTCTAAGCAATTAATTACTCTTCATCTGTACTCTCTTCGCCTTGTAATTTATTTTTGACCTATATTTACTTAAAACCTTATAGAAATTTATCGACTAAATCGAATATTGTGGAAAATGCGAGAATTTCCTTTCTGTTTATTTAGAATTCCATGGAACAATTTGGAAAAATCTTAGTCTTTCTAGATCAAACAAAACCTATTTAAAGCGAGCGCGTAGGTAAAAGTTAGTTCAGTTGTTGTTCTACATTGATAACAAGTGGCAGTGTACTGTGACAGTTCCCGTTTCCGTTAATACGGACAGTACAATCCCGTTGGAGCTATTACAAACTGTGATAATGAACTTTCGTTGTCTATAGTGGTAATCGCAGTATTTTGTGACAGATTCAGGCTCACTTGAAAGTTTATACAGTGTCTTGAAAGTGCTTGTAGAGTTTCAACTGTTATGTATTAGACGCTTCTCCTTGAATTATTGAACAGTTATTATTTCATATTAGATCGGTCTTGCTACAGTAGTATAGCAAAATCTTTATTAGCTGAGCACTATCGATTTATCTGTTCTGATTTCATTATTTTGTGTAAGAAATAATTGAACAGTGTGAGTTGTGGATAATTTGTGTTATAAAGTGCGTGTGAAAAATTTAAGTGTTGCAGCGTTATTTTAGAGATAGAACCCGTAATATTATTATTGGCGAATTCTCCCTTGGTGGAAGATGATAGCAGCAATTATAATATTATCAGAGTTTTAATAATATATTGTAGGCTAAACAGGAAAAATTATTTCCATGAATGAGTCACATTATAGTTGAACTTCATATCTCTGATTTCATCATTAAACTCTAACTACTTCTTTCATATGAATTAAAGCCGGGCTTACTCGTTCATCCATTATAATTGAAACAGATGAATGAATCACTGTTAATTCATCCCCGTAATTATTATTTTTGAAAAGAAGTGATGGGTGTGGTCCCTGGATAAAAGGGGGGGTGGGGGGAAAATACTGCTTTATAGGATGGATAAGTGGGGAAGGGGGAAGGGGGTGTTATGAAATGGTGGTGATGGTGGGGGACATTGTCGGGCTGGTAAATCTGTATGTGACATGCGATTTAGAACTTCATATAGAGTCCAATCATCTCCTGTCTGTCGTAAAATTGAATGTTCGTTTGAGAGTGTTTGGCTTTGAATAGCCGGTAAACTGGTACAATGCTACAAAATCGTTTCAACAATAGACATAACGATACCGTTTAAGGAGCCGCAGGATGAGGATTTATTATTAGGAATAAATTGACAGGTACAAAATAAAAACAACATTTGTTCCAGCTTACATGGGCCATCAAGAGAAACAGATGAAGAATTCACAGCAAAAACTTGAGATGAACATCGGTTGAAATGGTATTATATAAATTTGGCAGTCACATTAACGATACGGCTAGCCGAAATCGAATAACTTTTGGACCAGTTGTGTGAGTTCCGTCTTGTCGAAGAAAGGAAAAGTTCCGAGAAAAAGTTCCAAACGAGAGAGAACCTGTTTAAAGTTCATAAGCAATCCACCTTGTGTCGCTAAAAAATCTCCATTTTATCCTTTTATTTATAGCTTTATAAAGTGGAACAATTTTTACATGAGGTGTAATAAATAAAAGTCTTTTTCAATGTTGCTTTTTCAAGTATTGAGGAGACAGAATTCTTTTCTTGAATACGAGCACAGAAAACTGAGTATCTTCTTTTTTGATGTTCATCAAAAAGTAACAATTTTTTACACCTCAAGGTGTTTTGACTTGCCGACGCGGCTAATTAGGTAAAGGCTATAATATTTATCTTTTGGAAATAATATATTTTGAAATAATATGTCTTAATTGAATATATTTATTTTCGCCATGAAAAATACAAACTCAATCATAAATCGTAAATATGAAAGAAATTAGATACATAACAAGCATGAATCATAAGTATGAACTAAAAGTATAAATAATACAGAAATCTCTTCAAGCATTCATGGCATCACCAGAAAAAAGAAAACTTTGCTGACCGTTGCAGTCGAAAAAATAAAAAAATCTTCAATATTGTATTATTCCTCAGATTAAACTTAAGAAAAAAGCTGTGTTTTCAGAAATTACTTTTATCTTTAAGTTATTTTTTCTATTGAAAGGAAATGTATCTGTTGGATACCAAAACGCAGGTATTAAAACCTTTATTTATGGAAATAATACTACCTGAATACGTAGCATTGGTATACATAATGTAAAGTATTAACACAAGAAGGCTATGGAAAACACAAATGAATGTGTTGGTCTTAAAAATTATAACAGGTTGTATTTGAATGAGTAAATTCTGTTCCAAATTTAATTAAAATCCTATCACAGGTTTCCATTTGTCTCCAATAATATATTAGTATGTAATCGCATCAGAACACGCTGGTTGTCCACCCAGAGAAAATAATTATCTTGAAATAAAAAATGGGAAGTCACTTAACAGTCAATTAAGAACACCATGTAAAGATAACAAAGAGTTCAAGAAGTTTCTCCAGTTTTGAAATTTGTAAGTCGGATTTTTTAATGAATTTAGAACATGCAAGTATATGATTTTGATAAAAACTTGAAAAACACTTTCAAGCAGAAATTATGACTCACGTTATGGCGTGACGGCCGTTTCACTCTGAGCATCGTCAGACAACCCACAAGCACACTTATTCAAGGCATAAGTTTGGGGGTTATGGATGTTGGAAGTGTGAGGGGGTGGGGAATGAATAGGCGCGAGGTTTGAAATTGGGATTATTTTGCCAAAAAAGGTGTGTGGGAAGTTAATTTGGTCATTTAAAAATTAACCAGAAACTTTTGATTTATGGATGTTTTTGACAAAATAATCTCAATTTTAAACCTTCCGCCTACTCATTCCCCTACCCCCTCGCACTTCCAACATCCATAAGCCTCAAACTCATGCCTTTAATCAGTGTACAGTAGCCGCTACGTAGATGTGCCCGCCGGCAGAGGGCCAGGAGAGTACGACACTACCCGCGCTGAAAACACTTGCCCATTTTCCAAAAAGTTCGAATATTGTTTTAGAACAAATTCTTTCTATTAAAATAACCCATGTGCATCATTTTTGTCCTTTGCACTTTCAACGAGAATCTATTCATTACAAAGATATTTAGAATTTAATAAGAACCAGACTTCATTCAAAAAATGTGTTCACATTTAATTCCAAACATAGCTAATGTCGAACCATTAATTAAAAATCGATGAAACTTTGGTAATGTAATAAAAACAGTTCGAGAATGCCATAACCATCGATTAAATCCCATTTCAATCTAAGATTTTTCGAGCACAAGACAATTAATACAGAAAATTTACAAATCGAAATTTTCATGACATTGAAAAGTTAAGTTATGTATCCAGAAACGTTTTTGTCTTCAATAAGTTTCATTTACATTCAGCATATGAAATGTAGAGAATAAATTAAATTTATTTTCTGTGAAAGAATCATCTGACTAGACCTATTTAGTGAGATCTTGCAAAGATTCTAAATACGCGTACCTTGTATGTAGAAAGGCATTGATATCACCCCGCGAACCTTACTTCATCAACAAGGTATTTCAAGGACACGCGGGCACAGCTATATGGCGCGTACTGTACAATACTATAAGAAATATTCAAGAAAAAATAAAAATTACAATATTGCAGTGCAGAGCTTAGTTTTAATACAATACAAATAAAATAAGGTTGTGCGTAGAGAGAGATAGAAAATAAAATAGAGCACGAGCTGGACATAGCCTAGCTTAGTCGAGAGTTTCAAGTCAGGAGTCTCAAGTGTCATTATGTCTCCCTTCTCACTTTTTGGAATTCTTATTTTATTGTATCACTTTTAATATTTTTTTTTATAACTTTTAATATCATAATGTTTTAAATTTATTAAATAATATTTTCAAATCTCTAAATTAAAAATTGAGTGTTAAAAATCCATTGACTTGTGAAGAGAAGCTGTTAAAAATTGAAGGGAAGTACCTAAATTTAAGTTACATATTATTAATAATCCATTTCATATTAGGATGTGTTAATTTGAGTTTTTTTTTTTCGTAAAATAAGAATAAATAATAATTGTAATTGAACCAAAATGGGACAATTTCATTCAAGATTGTCTGCAGCATTTCAAAAATTCCACACATCACCGAAAAAATAGGAAAAGAGAATTCTTTCCAAAGGCGCGTGGTTGCAAATGGTTTTTTTCATATTTGTTTTTAATATTTAATATTCAAATGTTGTTTTTTCAACAAAAAATACCTACAGTAACATAAAAACCAAATTCTAAAAAATAATCTCAATAATAATAGCTGCTAACAGATAAATTGTGTATCGAATAAATGGATAAGTAAATGAATAATTATTGAATAATAATAAAAATACATCCCTTTGCATGTATGCCCAATGCCCACGTTATATTCATTATTATTATTATAACTCTATCAATATAAATATATGAGTATTTAATAAATTGCAATATAACATTTAATTACTTCGATGTAAATCAAAACAAATGGAAGTAATTAAAAAATAAAAATTGAGTAAAAAGTAGATGAAATTAATCCTATATTTCATCTGACATTTTGAATTCTATGGAACAGGCCCTATTACACTTTTGCATATTTAATTGTAGATGTGATAAATCTATAAGAAAGATACTAGAGGTGGGAAAATAATGGCATAAAAAACATAAATCGTGTCATTAAACGCTCTACATCTATATCTGTAATAAAAATTACAAGATATAAATCAATTCTTATAATAATAATAAATAAAACAGAATTTCAAGAGCATAAAATGACCTTTCAAATGAGATATTGATTGAAATGTTGAGATTAGATGAGTTATATGGATCAGAATTAACATGGGCGCAATCCAGCCGACCTTGAAAAGTAGCCGAGCCGAACTCGGGAAGTTCACAACACTTGGTGGTGATTTTCTTTCGAGCCCGACTCGCCGAGCCAGGCTCGCGAGTCTGGCTCGCGAGCCAAACTCACTAGTGTGTGGACAAGTCAGATCAACAATTATACTATCTTATACACTAGTTACCATAATTTACTGAATAATTTAGTTGAGGTGAGGCTTAATTTTGATATGAAAGGAACTCTTGTACACTATAAAAAGCTTTATTAACTAAATATATATTTTTTTAATATTTATATGGATCTTCAACATCAGAGATATTCCTGGATTTCTTGTTCCATGACGATTTGAAAACGTTCGGCCTACAGAGTAAATAAATTATACTTATTCTTAATAAAAATTTGACTGTAAGTCGTTGAATTCACTTAAAAAGTTAATCATACATATATGATTTTGTTTGAGAATCAATAATTTTTTCAAAATTAAAAACAATTACAACATTGAATTGATGAGAATTGTCAAAAATTGATAAATATTAATTGTAATAGACTTCAATTTAATATTTTTCCACTCTTTTTTCCTATTATGTCTGAAAATTAAAGTTGTTAAAAGACTTTTGAATACCACATTCTTAAAAGTTTGAACCAGTGCGAAGAAGACATTGTTCTGTATTGCTACATTGTCACATCAAGTTATTTTTAACTTACAATCTATATAAAATTTATTGTCAATTCAACTATAAATATTATTGGATCAGTACCCTATGTTTTTACACCAACAACAAATCATCGAAAGGAGCAAGCATCATGAGCAAGTGATCAAATGCCGTCTTAAACATCTGTTCTATTAGATTAATCGACGGTCTCAGGCCCTAACCTATTCGGACCGCGAACTTATCGTGTGTAAACACTGTTCTGACAGTCACGGAACAGATAAGAGGAAATAAAAGTGAAAGAAGTATCGCGAATTGAGCCGAAAAGAGGAGTGTGCCTTGCAAAACTGTTTCTAGCCTAAACCAGCCATGTTTTTCCCAGTTGCAGCCAGAGAAATTTCGATTTCCTGAAATGGCCTCGTAAAAAAGCAGTATACAGCCCTTCGCCCCATGTTTATATGAGGGGAGAGAATCGTACTGGCATGCTTTTGAAGAGGAGATTTTGAGGCGGACAGGAGGGGCTGTGTGTTGGCGATGGGCGGAAGAGTAGAAGGAGTGCCACGGACGTGGAAAACAACTCTTCTCTTGAATGGTAAGGGAGGGGGTTAATATGTAGATAGGAAGCGGGTTTAAATAAAATATTACCCTGGAATGAAATTTTTGGAAGGGCTGTATTATCCTCTCTTCAAATAAGCGGATATTGTTTATGCGCTTCAGATGCTCGATTATAATCTAAACTCATGCATTTCCGGATCGTGGCAAAATGAAAATGTGTAGGTGTGTTTTGTAGAAGGTGAGCTTGCAACTTCAGTTTAAACTAGATACTGTACTGTAATTCAAAAAATATTGTGTTTTAACGGGAAATGGCGGAAATGAATTTGGTAAAAATCGTTTGTATTAATATTTTTTTATGTAAACAAAATTGCCCCAGCTTAGATTTCTGATCTACAATTTTGCAAATCGGCAAAATAATAATTATTATTATAAAAATATACGAACTTCGAAACTTGGATGGAATATTTTGATTAATTATTCCAAAGTTACAACACATTTGGGCTAAGTTGAATGCTGTTGATTTTATGATGATTTCTCCTGACCATTTAATGTCATCACTTGAGATTAAATTGGCCGTCATGAGCTCAGGCGTACATAGAAACTTAGACGGGGAAGCGGGATACAGGATGGCTTTTTGTAAGACTCAGAAATAAATTTGTCCTCACCCTCGGCTCTGTTTGCTCAGTCCTACACTGTTCTTTGTTCCAAAACAAGTCATATCGAGGGGATTGTACAAAAAATACTTTTCTTATTTCTCTCAAGAATAAAGATTTATTTCTATATTTCTCTGCATATTTTAAAGTTACCCCTCACACAACAGGGTAGCTTCATACATAAATGATAAGAAACATATTTAAGTGGCATTACCTTCATAGTGTTACAAGAGCAAACAAGCAGTTAGTCACACACTTGTTCTATATAAATCATTCTATTGTTTTCATGGTTGGACGTGACTTCGACTGATCTTCATCCGATCTTCTAATTCTCTCCCCTTAGATGTCTTTGTCATTCTTATTCTTCAAGTCTGCAACTCTCTCAATCAATTGATTTCTTGAGACTTCTCGTGATTTATTCAGATTTCTGGAATGATTGAGATCATGTTTCTTGAAGATTCTCGAAGTGTCTGGTGAGCTCCAATTCTTGGAATTATACAACTACAACAGCTATATAAAGGAGTCTAAAGGAAATCCAACAAAAGTCAAATGTTTTAATAAATTGAAAATTGAACTTGGGGATCAAATTATAACTGACTAAAATTCTGTGTCAAACTTATTTAATGATTACTTTGTAAATATAGCAAGGGAGATTGCCGATTCATCTGGAAGTGAGCATAATGGTTTGGGGGGCTACTATGAAAACTTTAGGGAAACAACTCACCAAGAGTCCATATTTTTGGAACCAGTAACATATGATGAGCTGCTAAAGTATATTAAGAGTCTAAGAAATGGTAAGTCTCCAGGGAATGATAGTATATCCTCTAACTTGTTGAAGAATGTTGCTCTGGCTATAATTCCCATTCTTGTAGATATCTTCAACTGCAGTCTTTCTGGTGGTACATTTCCATCTAAGTTGAAGTTGGCAAAGGTGGTTCCACTCTTTAAATCTGGTTCTAGATCTAAACTGAATAATTATAGACCTATATCGTTGCTATCCATTTTTTCTAAGCTTCTGGAAAAGGTGATGAAGAAAAGGGTACTTGAATTTCTTAATTCATATAACTTTTTTTATAAAAATCAATTTGGTTTCCATGAAGGCAAGAATACTGAAATGGCCCTTGATAGATTCATGACAGCAATATACTCAGGTCTCAATTCCAGACCAGCACACTGTGTTGCAGGACTATTTCTGGACATAAGGAAGGCGTTTGATACCGTGAATCATAGAATTTTGTTGAAGAAGCTAAACAATGCTGGTGTCAGAGGTGTAGCTCATGATTGGTTTTCATCATATTTAAGAAATAGAATGCAGTACGTTTCTATTGGAGATTCAGAGAGTGAGGTCCAAGGTGTGGACTGTGGGGTACCACAAGGATCAGTCCTTGGACCAATCTTGTTTTTGATCTTTATTAATGATCTCTTTTCATGTGATTTTTCTGGTATGCCTGTGTCATTTGCAGATGACACTGCTCTTGCATACAGCAGCTTCGAAGGACCAAACTTGTGGATGAAGATGCAGAAAGATTTGGATAGATTATTGCTTTGGTTCAGTCACAATAAATTATCTCTGAACCTGACAAAGACTTAATACATTCTATTCACATTGTCTTCATCATGGGAATTACCAGTCCCACTGAGGTTCCATGGTACCTGCCATCGTAATAACTGTGACTGCGAAATTGTTAGCCAAATTGATTCTATCAAGTATCTTGGTGTGACTGTGGATGAAAAACTGACTTGGTCTACTCATATATCCAACATCAAAAACCACCTTTTAATCATTCTCAGAAAATTCCATTTTCTCAATAAAATTCTCCCTTTGGTTGTTCTCAGATAGTTGTACTTTGCTCTGGTTGAACCGAGGTTGAGTTATGGAATAAGTTGTTGGGGCTCAACCTATTTCACCCATTTAAGACCATTGATAACTTTGCAGAAATCAATGGTTCGAGCAGTAAAGGGGGTGGGTAGGTATGAGCATTCTTTTCCAATTTTCCAAACCCTAAAATGCTTACCTTTGAGACACTTATTTGTTTTCAAGGTCTTGAATGTGTTTTATGTCATGTCTGGAAACTGTGGTCACACATTATTCAAGGATGTACCTAGTTACTAAGATGTAGATCTACTAAGGCTCCCAAAGTCAAACACCACTTGTTTCCAAAAATCATTTGTATTTCTTGGTCCCAAATTTTCCAATTGTATACCACTGGAAGCAAAGAGGATACGGAACAAGGACGCATTTAAGACTTACATTCTAAAGTGGCTCAGAGGTCTCATGCCTGATCACTTAGAGACTCTATTTTCAGTGATAAACTAACAAATGTAAATAATGATTATGAATACTGTGGATAAAACAAGCATTTAGGTGTATTCAATGCTGACATTGGGAATGTGTGAAAGGCGAGTGACTGGTAGTGTGAATGTTCCCCCTTTTTTCTCTCTTTTTTTTTTCTTCCATTTATCAAGGGTTGTTTTTTTTCATAAGATATTCACTCCCATTTGCAGGCGAAAGTATGAGTATACTTTCAGCAAGTGGCTTGTATTTCCAATTGATTTCTAGAATTGTAAGCATAATCTTAAAAATACTTTGTGTATTTATGTATTGGCAATGATATTTTTATACTTTTCATGAATCTTTGGAAATAAATTAAATTTGAATTTGAGTCCACATGAACCAGACAGTCAGTTCTACAAAAGCTTGCGTGACAGTTACGTTTACAAACCTGCGTGACAGATTGTGTTACATATCCAGTGCCAGTGGAGTGTAAACAATGCTCGTTTCCAGTGTATAATGCAGAGACAAGTGTTTACTGTTTATGTAGCTTACTAATAGTTTAAAGACGTTGTGTTAAGTGATATTATTTGGGACTGTCAAATAACGAATTGGACTGTGTTTTGTAAGTGATTAGTGGTTCTTTTTGTCATTTCTTTCTACATTATTGTACAGTTTATTGGACTCTAGTTTCTTTTGTTATTGATCAGCCTGTAATTACTTATTTATTAATTCTTGTAAATAATTACTGAAAATAGCTATTAGGTTGTCATTTGATGATCTGTCTTATTTAATCAATTGAACTTACAATTAATTTGTGTAAATAGACTAATTTGTGTAAATAAAGTGCAAGTGTGAACTTTAGTGTTGCCAGCCTTATTTTAGCTAATAGAACCTGTAATAATATGTAGGTTGAAATGTAATGATAGTCTACCATGAATAATCCTGCAATTTTATTTTTATGTATTATTGCTACTTTTAAAGAGAATTTCTACTCTTTTTCATGTATTCACGTCTCAGATTAGGCTGTATGATTTTTTTCAATATTCGATTCTGATTCCATTTTCATTTTTTTTAATTGTTTTCCATACAACATACATTGAATATTATCTTTGAAATTCCTGTAAGCTAGAGAATTCTTAGGAATTCCCTTCGTATAGAAGAAAATAAAAATTTTAGTAACTTTTTATATACTCTTTTTATATACTCATATACTCTTTAATAACAAATTTTCACAGAACATAATATACTGGCACAGATACGTAGATGACGTTCTATTGCTATACAGAGGAAACAAAAGACAATGTGAACAACATCGATCATACATAAACAAAATACATAAGAACATTCAATACACAGCTGAATATGAGAAAAACAATTCAATAAACTTCCTAGACCTCTCAATTACAAAGAACACAAACCAACAACACAGCTTCAACATCTACAGAAAACCAACAATGACAGATACCCTAATACACAGCACCTCCAATCATCCAACACAACACAAACACTCAGCATTCAGGTCAATGCTACACAGACTCAACAACACACCGCTTTCCACCGACAATTACCACACTGAACTAAATACAATAAAATACCTAGCAGAAGAAAACGGCTACAAACACGACCTAATTGACAAACTCAATCATAAAATAAGAAACAAAAAACAAAACACCAACACCACTGACAAAAAATACATCACAATGACATACATTAATCCACAATCACACAGACTAGCAAAAATCTTCAAAAAAGCCGGCCACACCATCTCATTAAGAGCAAAAAACAAAATAAAAAATGCACTTACACTCAAAACCACACTGAACACAAACAAATACGATCTCCCAGGGATCTACAAACTAAACTGTTCTGATTGTAACAAATTCTACATAGGACAAACAGGCCGCACATTCAAACAACGTTACAAGGAACACTTTCAAGCCCTGACATCCAAAGCTGAATCGAATTTTGCCGACCATATCATTCAAACTGGACACACTTTTACTGACATCAGTACCAACCTACACATTCTACACATAAAATCTAAAGGACACGAACTCAACACCTTGGAACAATTTGAAATATACAAACACACCACACACAATAAACAAAAGATTCTCAATGAACAACTAAATTTTAAATCTCACAAACTTTTTGATCACATTTTACAAAAACCACAACACTTCTAACCAAAAAACTGACATGATGATCTAGGAGCCTCTGAAGATGGATCTCATAGATTCGAAAGTACTCGGCCAGTTTAAGTGAGTTATTATACTTATTCTTAACAAATATTTGACTGCATGTCGTTAAATTTCACATGAAAAGTTAATATTAACAACGCAGTTCGTCATGGAACAAGAAATCCAGGAAAAACTTTAGTTTTCCTATTCCAGCTGAGCCATAACTTATTATCAAAGTTTTAACAGATTGTTAGATGTAATATGTAATGTTGTTTCCAACTTATTATTAGACGTAAAACTACCAAAATGGAAGACGCTGAGTGAAGATCGTTCATTTTTTGGACTTGTTCTCCTTGTTTGCCAACCAGCTTTTCATTTTTTGTGCAAATTCAGCTTTTCTCTCTTCACTCCATTTTGTTCCAACTCTTGGAGGTTTTGTCTCTGGTATAACTTCCCATTTATGAAGTTTTATTCTGAAGTTTTTTCTATTGTAAATTTCTTTGTTGGTTATTTTGGTCTCAACATATTTATTATTGAAGAACACATTCTTGTTATAAGTTATTTGGGTAATCGTGGGGTAAACTACGAACAAACAATTCAAATATTGCGTTGAAACACAGAGTAAAATAGTGTTTCTATAAATGATACACTCGTATGTTGCTATCATTCTACAAAGCAAAAAAACTCGCTCTCAATAATTCGGTTATTCATCAGCTCTACCAGCCTATTACAAAATATTACTTTGCCAGATTGATTTAGATGTAGACCATGGTTAGTGTGGTTTTGTTTTTCCAGCCTTTCATTTAGAAAACAAAAATGTCAAACATGTCGAAACTGCATATCGCTTGTAATCGAGTCGAGTAGTGCGTAGATTCAGCTTGATTCAAGACAGATACATTAACAACTATCAGTATGTATCCTCTGGTAGCTCAGTTGGTAGAGCGGTGGACTGTAGATGGTTGTTATCAGTAATCCATAGGTCGCTGGTTCAAATCCGGCCCGGAGGAAATTTTTTTTCTAGTTCTGTAAATTTCAAGTTTAAATTTTCGCTAATTTCTGCTATAATGTGAGACATGATAATATAATTCTTGACGAGATTTTTTTTTCAAAATTTCATTGAATTCCAATATAACATGATATAAAATAAATTACAAATTACTGATATAGGAAGAAGATCATGAATAGGCCAAAGTATTTATATTAAACATTATTTATGTGTAATAGAAATAGGTCAATAAAAAAAAATTAGAGTTCAGTGAGTTCTATTTATGCTGTGCAATGATAAATTAGAAATGACAAAAACGAACCAGTCTTATGATCTAGGCTACAGAACTCATTCAATCTATAAAATGTTCTTGATTGAAATTCAAATATTCAACACATGAATAAAATTATTGAAATAAATTCAAAAATAGTTAAATAGTATAAATAATTGTAAATTAGATGTAACATGCGTTTGGAAACTTGGGTGACAGTGTGACACCGACATTCATGCCCGGTTTATCAGTTGCTCAATTTATTACAGTAGCCTATATCGGTTCGCTAACTCTATTGAATCTATAAGTATGGTAATTTAAATTCTAGTCCATAAATCTCTTGCTAAACTATAAAAAATTCTAGTACATTATACTGGTTGAGTATATAACAGTATTTTTCTTTTTTGTCAAGTGATATAGTTTTTCAATAATGGAAATTTCTAATATCAATACTGAAGTAGTAGAATGTTCACGAAAGAAGAGGAAAAAACGGGTAAGAAATGTACTGTTAAAGATCTAAAATTATTTTAAAAAATCTTGGGTATCAGGAAGTGCATACACAAATAATGCAGGGAAACCAGTCAAAGAGTTGAAACCAGGAAATAATTGCAAATAAGTTATTCACATTTCTACAATTAATATAATAAAAAAATATTATTAATTTTCACCATTATCTTTCAAGTATTCCTATTTCAGTATGAATGCCTACATAGCTCAGAGCAAAGCTAAGCATAAAATGAATCTATAGCTGCTATTGAATGATTAATTTATGTAACGACTTAGCCTGTTGTGCAATCTTGATTCTGATAGAGGTGAGATTGAGTCCAGTAAGCTGCACCGTATATATATATATATATCGAGTGGTAGTTAAATTTAGCATAAGGTTAACTCGCATCATCAATAATGCAATCATGTTGAAACAAAGACAGTGTTTGCCTGCCTTCTAAATTCAGAATTCCAGCAAACCATTTCCAGTCGACGAAATTACATTACATTCGCTTTGATTGAAACGTCATTGCCAGTCAGTCCATTGTACAATTATTCAATGTCTTCTCAATACCCGAAAATGAAATATGCGGATGAACGAGAAAATTGATGTCACGAGCGTTTTCAATTCGAATTTAATAACAACGTTCAAATGCAAGACTTTGTTGAAGTTGATGGTACCCTACAATAAGTAATAAATATCTCATTACGCAATTTTCCATTTCGATTTTCCTTGTCGACATCATTGCGTCGAGATTATTATTGGAAGAGTTTTCCTTACCCCCCACCAAATACTCCATATCAAACCTTTCCCTTTATTACTGAGTAGGCCTTGCTTTCCATTTAATTTCCTTGTAGCGATACTTATCTAAAAGGAATTGGGGAGGGGCTGGCTTGTTCCTCACAAAGAATAATAGATCTCCCTCTTTCCCCTACCTCACAACCCTCCCTCGACCCATTTGAAGGGAATTTAGTTTAGATCAAAGGAGAGCTTCTATTATGAATATAAATAGCGATCGGTCTTTTGAAATTATTATCTCCCCGTCAGTGGCTTAACTTGTGTTCAAATCTCTTTGTGTGTGTAATAGGCATCGCAAATGCCGCGCGCGATAAGGTTGATATCAGCTCGTTGGAAGAGATTTCTAATAACTTTGTGGTGCGCTGAATGACATTCAGAATAACGATGAAGGTTGAAGGCGCACGATTACATGAATGATGCTCTCATCATTTAGTGCTGACAAGTTTCATTATCTGGCAGCGGTAAATTACAGCTTTCATTGCATAAATATGTTTCATGATTTTTTGTAAGAACGTTCTAGTTACAATTATCGTCCAGACAATAGTTATTCTCTTCAAACATACATAATAGTATTTATGGTTATTTTACGTGATACGTCAGGCGCATAAAGCATAGAATTCTATGCTCTGTTGTCAGGCACTATTGTCAATATTTGGCATATTCAGTCAAAAGAAGAATGAGTAATTCAATTTCCAATCAATCTATTCTCATTATATAGAGCCAAGTTTAGAAAAATTTAAAACGATAATATGTACTATTTTTTTTTTTTTTTTTTTTTGAGGATGAAGCCCACATAGGTCTGAGACCTGTGCGTGGGTAATGAGTTGGATGATGGTGATTGATGAGTTGGACCTACAGTTTTAGGTGGGTTCCGAACCACCGGGAAGTGATTTTACAGCAGAGAACAGTCTTTTTTGCTGGCCGATCTAATCAGTCACCGTTACAAACAGGACCTACGAGAACGCAGCTTATCTCTCTGACTGAACAGATACCTGCTACGGCTCGCGGCTATCACTTCCATAAATATATCATGCATACTAGAATAAAAAGTATATACTATACATTAACATCAAGAAACCCAACTATAAGGCTTTTGCCACAGGAGTGAATCTGATGGATATGATGATAATTATTATGATGATAACAATACCGTGGTGTAAGAGAGTACATTTGCAAACAGTACACAGTTTGCAGAAATAGTTTTTTGTAGGTACTATGATGGTAATTAATTAGTTATCAATAATTCCACCTTTGTTGAAGAATTCATGATAATCGTTCCAAGTTATTTCCTTCTTGGAAGGGTTCTTGGATATAATTGAGTATCACTGATGGACAGTAGAATTTTCATCAAGTCGTTTTGCCAAGAAAACAATCTTGGAAGGCTGGCAGCGAGGAGAGGAAGCTGAGTGAAAAAGGAAAGAATAAAGGAAGAAAAAACGATAGGAAGAATAAATACGATAGTAATTCGAAGAGAATTAACTGTGAAAAGGAGTCGGTAAATTGAAGATCTAATCTAATTTGAAATTTCTTTTTATTTTCACTGTTTCCATTGTGCTTTGTGCGCGAAACCGTAACCAATCTGCGCTGCTTTGTGCTCCTGCAAAATCCATTGTCTGCTCCAGATTTTGCTTCACAATTCATTAATTTTTGAACCAGTTCTCTCTCCCAAAAGGATCGCTTGATGAATGGTGTAACTTTCTGTACATAGCAGAAAGCAGAGATTAGAATTGCTTCTGGGGGATAATGTTGAATTTGATATGAATTTCTCTTGAAAATAGTCGTGCATATACAATTAGTTTTTATTAGGTTCACCTTTAATTCACACTTATGTTTTGGCCTAGTGGAAACGTGAGCACTCTCCGGATCAGAAAATGTCTCATTTAAATGATTGAACGAAACTCCCCCATGCCTCTGCTACCCTTCACCTAGAATTACCTTTATCGACTTTTTCCAATTCAATTTGAAGTTCGATATCCACTTTTGAATATTGTTATTATTAAGGGTGAAGCCCCAACCTGTTTAAATATATCCAATTTCATTTCCGAAATTCTTCAAAGTTGATATATTTAATGTTCAGATAAAGTGAAAAACCCAAACTTTGAAAAAATGGGGATTATACACCTTTGAAATGTATCAATACAGTCTTTGACAAAATAATTATGCAGTGGAAAATATCGAATCGTGCAATCAACATAAAATACAAATTAATGAATAATTCACTTACAGAGGCAAATTCAATAATATATCGAAATTTATATTTTATAATTTTTTTTTAGATATGATTATGATTTCTGATTGCCTATCATCAACGTTTGAGTCGTGGACGCTGTGTCGATATTCGACTCAATTTCTATGGACAATATATATATGTCTTTGCTGTGAGATTAAAAAATATACAAGAGCATGCATAGACCAATAAGAGATTAGGAGATAGAAAATAGAAAATGGAAGGGAAAATTGGAAGGATGTATTGTAATGAATAATAAGACGAAATTGTCACAACCACATTTATTAAAAAAATATTGAGAAACCACTCAGTAGATTGATAATGATGATGAAAGACTGAGATCGATAATGGTATAACAACCGAAAGTAGTTACTCAATATTTTTTAATAAATTTGGTTGTGACAATTTCGTCTTATTATTCATTATGGATACCTTCCACAATATCTCCTTTGCCCCTAATAAGAAAGGATGTATTTTCTCTAAAATTGATTTTCCTTCTTCTGGCTCACAGCATTGGGTATCCCCGAAATTTGAGGAGATTTTTTAAAAGTTTTATTCCTTATCCGAAAACTTCCCTACTTGATATTTCCCTGAAAAAATGTCGGTTAAAAGTGATAAAAAGTGATAAAATTTGTTTTAAGCGATCACTACTCGTTGATGGATCAAATTTTTGCCTTCATTTTTCATTGAATTTGTAGCTCTAATAGAATAATCTTAATTGAATGAATACGTCATAGTTACTGGAATCATAACGCAAATCGGTTACTAGTAACGCAGGTCAATTATTAAGTTCCCAAAGCATTGTAGCTAGTTAAGGAAAGAACATTGTGAAGGCTTCTAGGTATGTAGTGTAAGGAAATAAAGAGGGTGAGTAGGGGAGGAAGACAGTTCTGGGCCAGTTTTTCTTTAACCTTAAATTTAAGGTTAACCTAAGTCAACCCATCCAAACCTAACCTAACCTGAAATAGGTATAGCAATACCTTGCGGTATAGTCAAAGTCAAATCAACGCAATCTATCCGATCTCCAAAATTCCCATTTTCACGTGGGTTCCGAACCACGAAAAAATTTGAACTTTTTAACCCGTGAAGGGAATTTCAATTTGAAGACGCCATCTTGTTCAGCCTTCAAGGCACCCCAAATTCATGTATCAAATACCATTTTGCGATCACGATAAATTGAGGAAAAATAATAATAAAATTCAACCTTAAATTTAAGGTTAAGGTTCAGTTTTTCTTTAACCATAAATTTAAGGTTAACCTAACCTAACCTAACCTGAAATAGCTAAGTCAAAGTCAAATCAACGCAATCTATCCAATCTCGAAAATTCCCATTTTCATGGGAGCTAAAAATCACAAAAAATTTTAACGGCGGTTAAATTTTAACGGTGGTTATAACAAAAATTTTAACGCTGGTTTTAACGGTGGTTTTAATGGTGGTTATAGCGGAGATTAGTCACCAACTGATTAGCCATCTTGTACTAGCTTTATTATCACTTACCCAGTGGTTCGGAACCCACCTAAACTAAAGTTTATTAGATGGTTCTTGTTCAAATTTCCAAGGCAATTGAATTTCATGTATTAAACACTCTCATTTATCAATTGACATCCCATTTTTCCCTTTTCTCTTATTTTTTCCCTTTTAAATTAAATAAGTTGGTAACTGATGAGATGGTAAATCTATTAATTTGAATGATAACCAATGAGATGGGAAATGGGGTATCATATTATTGATGGCTGACAAGATAGCTGATATTTCAATCAAATTGGGAAGGTTGAAAATAGAGTATAATGTGAAGGCTTATGGATCTTTATACACTCCTCACCTAATATCTGTGGGGATCTATTATGTCTGGGTGGAAGGAATGACAATGTTAAGGTATATAGCTAATCTTTTAATTGAATTGATTATTAGAACTATTGGAGAGTATCAATATAATATGAAGGCTTGTGAATCCACCTTTTCCACCTCATGTCTGTGAAGACCTCTGATAAACAGTAAGTTGGATAATAATGTTATTATTGCTAACTGATGAGATGGTAAATCTATTAATTTGAATGATAACCAATGAGAAGGGAAATGGGGTATCATATTATTGGTGGCTGATAAGATAGTTGATATTTCAATCAAATTGGCAAGATAGGAAATAGAGTATAATGTGAAAGCTTATGAATACAGCTCCTAATCTACACCTCACCTAATGTCTGTGAGAATGTTAGGGTATGTATCAATATTATATTATTTGTGGTTGATAAGATGGCTAATATTTCAATTTCAATGATGATTTTACAAGATGAGAAATATATCAATATCATATAGACAAAAAGGCTAATTGAATTGCTGTCTGATGAGATGATTGATGCATTAATTACATTTGTGTTTGAGGAGATATACTAAAATTCAGGTATAGGTTTAATTAAGATGAAAATCTGCACAAATCTTATTCAGTTCACAAAATCGGATCAAATTCAAGCCAGCACTATATAAAGGCTTGCAAACCACATTTTTTATCCAGTATTCACTGGCAATTTGAACAGTAGACACCTCTCTTAATCAGATACAAGTGTATGGAAAAATAATGCTATTAAATCATTGGTAACTGATAAGATGAGTAATATAAGTTGGTGATTGAGGTTGATCTATTAATTTGAATGGTAACCAATGAGATGAGAATGATCTGCACAGCTGGATATAGTTTATGGAGGCACATTTTATGTTTGATGATTCAAATGTATCTTTGTATTATGTATTATATACAATTTTCTGAATGAATTTGATTTGATTGGATATATATCAATATTTGTAGCTGGACAGGATAGGTAATATTTCAATTGAATTGGTAATTAGCAAGATATGAAATAGAGTATATATCAATATAAATACTGTATAATGTAAAGGCTTTTGTAAATCAATCTCTTCATCCACTTCTCACTTCATGTCTGTGTGGATCTATCATGTCTGGGTGGGAGGTGTTAGGGTATATAACAATATTATTATTGATGAGTGACAAGATTGTAAATCTATTAATTTCAATGATAACCATGAGAAGAAGAGTTTATTTCAATGTAATATTATTGGTGACTAACAAGAAGGTTAATTGAACCGATGTCTGATGAGAGAGTAAATCTATAACAAGAATGGTGAGTAATACGGTGACTAATCCATTCAATGAAGTGATGAGATGGCTAATCTCAGATAGATATTTATTTAGAAGTTCAACTTTCCAAAATACTTCTGTCAATTCTACTTGCTTCCCAATTTATTAATTGAATTGATAACTGATGAGATGACATTGGTTACCAAGTAGATATGGTAAATTATACTGGATGTGAGGGTGTACATGTATTATTGGTGACTGATAAGATGGTTAATTACACTGATAACAGGAAATATAGCAAATAGTGATATACCAAATGTTAAGGTGAATAATATATTTTATTATTGATCACCAATAAGATGGCTAAATCATTCATTGAATTGATAACTGATGAGATGATTAACTACACTGGTGGCTGAGGAGATGGTGGGATATTTATTTGAACTTGGGTCAGTTCTACTTACCAAGGTAGTTTAAATTCTTGCATCACACAGTAATTTCTACAGTTCAAATATTCAATACACCTACACTGTGGGGCCCTCCACACTTCATATATTCTATTAATTTCATTGATAACTGATGAGATAGTAAATCTATCAATTGGATTGGTGAGTAAGGATATAGTAAATAGGGGTATATAATGTTGGAGTATATAATATTATTGGTGAGTGACAATATAACTAATCTATCAATTACATTGGTGTGTATGCGGATGAGGAAGAGGTTATAATATATACATTGATATTATATTTTATTGGTGACTGATCTATGATTGAAATGGTGGCTGATGAGATGACTAATCTATTTATTATTTCACTGTTTCATGAGAAGGGTGGTACTGTATTGATGGAATTGGTTGATAAAATTTGTAACTAATAAGATGGATTGATTTGAATGCTGATGAATATATAGTAAATGGGTATATTATATTAATGGTGAGTGAAAAGACAGCTAATATTTTAATTGAATTGGAAACTAATAAGATAAGCAATCTATAATTGAGATGGGGACTGAAACCCATAAAAAGATGTTTATTTTATTGGTTTCTGATTCAGTTAAAATGGTGGCTAACTAGTTTATCATTGATCTCCAAAAAGATGGAAAATAGTGGATGATCTCACATGCTACCTAATGAAATTATGAATGAATTTATTAAATTGGCTGCACAAGAGGTGGTGGATGTACCAATTGAGTTGGTAACTCATTATATGATTAATTTACTAATTAGGCTACATCAGCAGCTGAAAATGACAAATCTTTTGAATTTAAAGATGGTGGGGTACTTATTTCAGTCCAACTTTTCAAAACATGCGTCCCTGTAATTTCTACATGCTTCTCAATTTATTAATCACATTGATGACTAATGTGTAGAAGGTTAATCTATTAATTCAACTGACAATGTGTTTTGTTGAGGAGATGGGAAATATAGGGTATATATACTACAAGTTGACAATGTAGAATTGGTTGCTGGGAAAATTCTTAAGTACATTAATGACTGAGGAGATGGCAAATAGGTTTATACCAAATGTTACAGTGTCCATATTGTATTACTGATGACTAATGTATTAATTACATTGAAGACTGAGGGAATGATAAATATATACTAAATTTTAGGATATATATATAATATTATTAGCAAGACCACAGGATGTTTACAGTTTAAATTCCCCAATACACCTATAATGCATGCCTCTATCATTTCCACATGTTTTCTATTTATTTATGGAATTAGTTGTTGATGATATATTAGTTACATTGATTACTGATGATATGGTTGAATATGTATAAATGCTGAATGCTAGGGTATGTCATTTGTGACTAATATTCTCATTAAAGTGGCAACTGATGACTAATCTATTAATTACTTTTGTGACTGATGAGATGTCATCATCTATCCATGAAAGCAATGAAGAACCAAATTTAAAATTCCATTTTCCTCAATTTATTAACTTAATATCAATAAAAGATGGTACCGTTTGAAGCTCAAATGAAGCCTCCATATTGTATTACTGATGACTAGTGTATTAATTACATTGAAGACTGAGGGAATGATATTCTAAATTTTAAGATATATATAATATTATTGGTCACTAGCAAGACAGCAGGATGTTTACAGTTTAAATTCCCAATACACCTATAATGCACACCTCTATCATTTCCACATGTTTTCTAATTTATTTATGGAATTAGTGGTTGATGATATATTAGTTACATTGATTACTGATGATATGGTTGAATATGTATAAATGCAGAATGCTAGGGTATATCATTTGTGACTAATATTTTCATTAAATTGGCAACTGATGACTAATCTATTAATTACTTTTTGTGACTGATGAGATGTCATCATCTATCCATGAAAGCAAAGAAAACCCAAATTTAAGATTCCATTTTCCCCAATTTATTAACTTAATATCAATAAAAGATGGTACCGTTTGAAGCTCAAATGAAGCCTCCAACAATATTTGATTTTTCATATAATTTACATTAAAACGAATGGAGGTGTGAATCTATTGAACAGAGACTTTTCATCTACTGAACTCAACCTTAACCTCCCCTTGGGTCTGGGGGGTACCCCCAGACCCCCCCCCCCCCCCCCCCTACAACCTCCAATCAAGTATATATATCAGTAACACAATAGAGATCCAAAATTGGGTATGAAGTTGAGGTACACAACTCACTCAGTCTTGTCCATTGAAGAGCTTCCAGGACCCCCTTCCCCCTTTCCTCAAGCATATATCAATATTTATCTTAAATCAGGTGTAAAGTTGACATAGTTGAATACTTTTATTGTTTGAAAAGACCAATGATTTTGATTAATACTCTATTTTCAACCTTCCCAATTTGATTGAAATATCAGCTATCTTGTCAGCCATCAATAATATGATACCCCATTTCCCATCTCATTGGTTATCATTCAAATTAATAGATTTACCATCTCATCAGTTACCAACTTATTTAATTTAAAAGGGAAAAAATAAGAGAAAAGGGAAAAATGGGATGTCAATTGATAAATGAGAGTGTTTAATACATGAAATTTAATTGCCTTGGAAATTTGAACAAGAACCATCTAATAAACTTTAGTTTAGGTGGGTTCCGAACCACTGGGTAAGTGATAATAAAGCTAGTACAAGATGGCTAATCAGTTGGTGACTAATCTCCGCTATAACCACCATTAAAACCACCGTTAAAACCAGCGTTAAAATTTTTGTTATAACCACCGTTAAAACCACCGTTAAAATTTAACCGCCGTTAAAATTTTTTGTGATTTTTAGCTCCCGTGAAAATGGGAATTTTTTAGATCGGATAGACTGTGTTGATTCGACTTTGACTATTTCAGGTTAGGTTAGGTTTAGGTTAACCTTACATTTATGGTTAAAGAAAAATTGAACCTTAACCTTAAATTTAAGGTTAAATTTTATTATTATTTTTCCTCAATTAATCGTGATCGGAAATTTGTATTTGATACATGAATTTGGGGTGCCTTGGAAGGCTGAACAAGATGGCGTCTTCAAATTGAAATTCCCTTCACGGGTTAAAAAGTTCAAATTTTTTCGTGGTTCGGAACCCACGTGAAAATGGGAATTTTGGAGATCGGATAGATTGTGTTGATTTGACTTTGACTATACCGCAAGGTATAGCTATACCTATTTCAGGTTAGGTTAGGTTTGGATGGGTTGACTTAGGTTAACCTTAAATTTAAGGTTAAAGAAAAACTGGCCCAGAACTGTCTTCCTGCCCTACTACATGATAATATTAATGATAATTAATTTTTTTTATTTTATTTTTTTTTTTTTTTATTTTATTCATCGGAGTGTTTGATACGTGCAATTGGAACGCCTTGGTGAGCTGCATAAATTTAATTTCAAATGAAAATTTTTAGAATCTGTTTATTTAACCCTCGTTAGTTAATCACCTTTAAAATTTAACCATCGTTAGTTAACCACTGTTAAAATTTAATCACCGTTAAAATTTAACCACCATTAAAATTTAACCGTGCTGTTAAATAAAGTTTGTCTATGTTAAATTAAGTAAGGTTTAACCCCGTTGAAATTTAACCGCCGTTAAAATTTAACCGTGGTTAGTTAACCGCCGTTAAACTGGCCCAGAACTCCCACTCTGCCCTACTAGGGTGAAAATGTAAAAGAAAAGTTGCAAAAGTTTGTATGAACAATAACGGAGAGATGACAAGCTGGTAATGAGTTACAGAGGCAATGACTTGAGAAAACTGGGCTTGAAAAGGGGTTGACACGAAAGGGGTGCGGAGGGGCGAGGTACAAGGATTTTCGAGGTGGAGATCAGAGATCCTCAGTTTTTAATTACATTGTAAAGCGCACTTAATTATTCACTTTTCTCAGAAATAGTTATTAGTGAAAAGGGATAAGAGAGAGGAAAGAGAGAGCGTGTGAGAGAGAATGTGTGGGAGTGATGGTGGTTGAAAGAGTAGAAGGAGCTGAAGAAGGCAGTGAAAGAGAGGGATTGAGAAAGAGAGAGAGAGAGAAGAGTATGAAAGAGAGTGTAAGAATGGGTGGGAGTGAGAATTGAGACGGGCATTGAATGGTTGGGTGATAAGGGTTGGTTGATGGCGAGGGGATGAGGGGAAACGACGAAAGGCAAAACTTTTAATTAAGAATCGAGAAATTAAGAGCGAGGATGGAAAAAGAAAAAGGAGAACAAATCCTTGAATGCAGAGAAACGTTGGTTGTCTGTGGATGGGGGGCGGAGAAGGGATTTGGAAAGTCGGGTATGAATTGGTTTGGAATAATGGAAGGGGGGGGGGGAAGAATTCAAACATGGAGAACGTTATCAAAAGTTGCTCTAAATTGCTTTACATATTTCAACAAAACGTTTCTTTCCCATTTAAAACTCTCGGAGAGAAAAATAGAGAGATGGAAAGTTTTGATAATAGAATCATGTCGGTTAATTGTTAAAGTTAATGAACTTATAAGCACTTTTGAAAAGGAAAGTTTCGCGTTAACTTCTATACTATACAAGGTTTTATTGAACTGTCCAATCACTACTCTTTTCGTTTCTTGTCATTTATTCCCTCGTCTCTTTTCTCATTTTCCCTCCTTCCTTTCTCTTTCTTCTTCCATCAGCTTCCTGGACCTAATTTCTCCTTTCTCATCCTACCACCACCACTGTCCTGCTATCTCGGAAACCATGTACACTTTATTGTGCAGGAAAGTGAAGTTAAATGACTTTTGTGAGTCCAAATGGAAGCAGTCTAATGGGTTTCACTGTTTCATTGGTTTAGTTTCTTTAAAAAATAATGAAGTTCCTCTTATTGAACTTGTTTTTTCAGTTATGCTTGGTATTAGAGAGTTTGATTCATACTAATATATTTAAACTTCTTAAATAACAGTAGGCTCTTATTTTTTGTAGACTGTGGAGTTGATTTAGATTTAGACTGTATTTTACTATTGTAGAACTCACTTGTAGATCCATTTAATTAATAAATAAATGGATTTATTCTTACCAATAATGATTAAGGAAGACAAACAGTAGAAGCAAACTTCAAAATATTGTTATAGGTTCTAACACTAAAAATAATGTTGACAAAATTTAAGAATAAAACTAGAACTTCATTTACACAATAACATAAGTCAATAACAATAATTCTCAAATATTCTGATGTGAACAACAATAGAATAATAATATTCTGATATATGTACAGCAATAGAATAATAACAGTCCACTCACTCCCAATATTGTCAGCACTCACTATTCACACAGTCCTTTATAACTCACAGATTGTAGATTCAATGGAATCACACTCAAAAAGACGGATTCTTACCCTAATGCACGTCCTTATAGAAAAAGTTGGTACTGTTACTCGAACTGCCATGATGCACAGTACACTCACTCTAAGCGACTTGTTGTCTATCCACATCTCAGAACAAGACCAAACATTATGGCCCCCATCAGCACTTCAATATCACCTATAGAAAACTTGACACTGTTCCAATACATTCTACAATTTTTTATTTGCTCTTTTTTTTATTCTACCACCTTCTATCAACTATTATGTCCTTCCATGGAACATATTACGTTGCCAAATGTGGTTAAGTATGACAAATGTGATCAAAATATGACAAATGTGATCGAAAAATGCTTCTTAACCTTGATGTTTGTCAGTCTCGGAGCTGTTCTAGAATAATCTGGTAAGTTTATTACAATATTATACAAGAAAATTAAAAAAATAAACATTTAACATAATTTCAAATACAGCTTATTGAGATTTCAACAAGAACATTTCACTGGTTGAACGGAATAAATAGGTCTCTATTATCATATTTTACATAGTGCAAAAAATATACCAGGAAGTATAACAATAAATTTGGGAAAGTAATAGTCACAAAGGCCAAGCCAGTTGAAATAATCATCTTCAACGTTGGTCTGTTTTATTGTAAGATTTAATTGCATGTGTAGTTGATATTTTTTTATCATCACCATTTATTGCTCAAAATGCTCAAAATTGCTAAATCTCTTTCATTGATAATATAAATTAGTTACAATTAGAATAGTTATTCATTGAAAATTCTATTTCAAATCAAATCGTTTATTGCACAAAACCCGAATACAAATAATATACAACAATATTATTACAATTTCACACACAAAAATAAATACAATATTATTATAAATTTGTGCTACACGCCGACAAAAGTAAAAATTCGCTCACCGACATGGAGTCTTATCAACAGAATTTCTCTACTTGCATATTAATGAAAAAAAATAATATTTCTTATAGATAAATTGAATTGAAAGAATCTCATAGATAAAATTGTACGCATATATCACAGAAAATATTATTAAAAAAGAAAAAATATTTATTCACTATTATTATCATTATAAACAAAGGGACACTCGTGCTAGGAGATCTATAGACAGATGTAATTAAATACCATCTGAACGATTTAGAGAATTATTTTTTATGTACAAGTTATAACCATTAATGCCTATTGTGGATTTTTCTTCTTCAGAAGTCCAAGTTTCGGTAAAAATTAATACTTCAAACTTTGTTTTCATATTATTCAGAATGTAAAGAATTTGATTGAAATTGTTTTTCAAGCTTCTTATATTCAAACTAAATAGATTAATCTCGTAATTCACGGATTGAATGAAGTTAAAATAATCATCAATGCTTTCACTCGCTCTAATACTATTAATACTATCTACAAATTGCGTGAGATCATTCATTAAAATGTTTTGTTAAACCCACTTACAAATCAGTCAAATGCGGAAAACAGCTCATTCCTTTCCACCGATAATTCTTCACAGGTAATCCATTCCATTGATTTTAATCACAGGAGAGCCTTCATCTTTTTTTGCGCACATTTGTAGACCACGAAACCAGACGAATTTCCAGTTGCTCTTCTGTGCAAACATGCATTTAATTGAGAACCTTATATCCACCTACCGAATGTAGGCTGTAGATAACAGTAAATGGAAAAAGTGAATCTCTTCAATACAATTTCGCCCTTTTTTATATATTTTCATTTCAAACCAATTCATACAAAATCTTAAAATCATAAAATGAATTCCTTACTTATTACACTTCTACATTGCAGTTTATGAAAAAAATCAAATCTACTGTTTCCTTTCTAACTTCAGTCTCTCTTTCCCTTTCTATACAAATTAATTACAATTCAAATTTATTTTTAACCAATTACATCTTTACATTTCAGTCTTTTGGAAAAACTCAAAAAAAAAACAATCTTTTCACTTCCCTTTTCATCTTTTCTTGAATACCTTCACTTTCCATAGTAATCTAGCTTTGTTTCTTGCCAATTCAATTTTTATTTTCCTTCACTTTGTACTTTCAAAAATGATGGTGGAATGCTGAAATTCGATATTGTAAGAATGTAGACTCCAGTTCTCAAGACAGTGAATTATTCAAAATTATTTTAGCAAGCTTCAATTACAAGAGCTGTCCAAAAGTTTTCCACTATATCAGACTAGCTTGTGACGTGTACTTATGAGCTATATCTCTTCCATAAACTACCCAATAGTCTTCTCATAGAGAGAAAGGATGAATAACATTGAACGTTATACAAGATATTACATTCCGTGCAGGCTCTGAGCATATACAGTAACTTTGAAATGAGTTTTCTCGTTATTAGTTTTGAAATTTCCTTCCACATCCTGAGAGAAATTGAATGGGGTCGGAAAACGGAATAGAAATTTCATCTTGGAAATAACTTTCATACAGTTCTTCTCTGTCACAGAAAAAAATAAACTTACGTAGAGAGCATATTTTTCTAGGAAATAAGAATGTGTATGATTATGCCATGATTTGATACTTCAAGTATATTATTTGATATTACTCAAGCAAAAATATAAGCTACTATTCAAAATGCACCACGAAATTCATCGTGTAGCTTCCAATGAAGGTACTCAAAAAAGTATGAATACTATTATAGTACTAGAATGAGATTCAAGATTCAAGAATTATTCAGCCAGAAAGTATAAAGTGTAGCAGATGACCGCCCCAGTACATGAACAATGTAAGTTAAGAAATATTACGTAATTATACAATAAGTTGAAAGCGCAGTTACACCGAAAGTATAGTTACAATAAAAGTCCATTTCAAATCTTAAGCTGAAAGCTGTAAGCAAACAAACAGTTAAAGCCACAAGGAATGTGTTGGTTGTTTGCCACATTTAAACATTAAGGTACAAGAACGCTTAATTTATGACATGATGGTGACATATCATAAAAAATCATCCCTTAAATATTTATCCAAGGAATAAAATGGATTCTCCATCATCCAGGCTCTCAAGATTTACAGAAATTGGGATAATGAAAGGTCATGGAAGGGGGCAGGCAAGATAATTATAATACCTGTGAATGGAAAACAAGATCTGGACTTTTCCAACCTACATCTGAGCACAAAGAAATTGCAGCTGCATAATTGAGCGCATCACTAATAACAAAAAATTTTGCCTCAAGATTCATAGGTATCATCCAATGTATAAAGCTGTAACTAGTATTACATTCTTGCAATTTTTTTCTTTAAAAAAGACACGAGCAATTTTTTTGTCCGTGCCTTAGTTTGATCTCAAATTTGAAGAAAACGAAAATGACATAACTAGTGAGCCCAACGGGCTGCAGAGCTCGCTTGCAAACAACTAATTTCGGAAAGGGAAACTAATTTGGGAAACTTATTGTAGGGAAAGGTGGTAACGAAAAACGGCTGTTTTGAAAATAATGATTTAGATAAAATTCACAAGACATCTATCACTTGACATATCAAGTAAAGTTCAATTTCATTGTTGCTCTGATACTTACATTTATTTTCCACAAAAAAGACCTACCATACTCATATACCTATATATCAGGGCAATAGAATTAGTGTATCAATCTATAGAGAAGATATATTTACCACATGAAAAACAGCTGTTTATATATCCATATATCAGGGCAATGAAATTAGTATATCAGCTTATAGAGATCCTATAAAAAGCCTGATCGCATTTATTCACCTACAGCTGATGATATAGTACAGTTAAGGAATGAGGTGTAGAGTGCGTGAGCAGGTAACTAAGCGATTTCTTCAGATACTTGTTCAGGGGGCTTGGGGTGTTAACATACCAAAAGTCCTGACTCATAGGTATGGAGCGTTGATGAGGAGGGGGGGAGGTACGAATTTTGGGTTTTGCTTATATCTCGAAAACGGTGCTTCGGAGGGAAATATTTTTAAATAATAAAATGAAGTTCTTAAACTTATCTAAAACTTTTATATTACATGTTTTTTTCTAATTCTCAACCGTTTTCGAGCTATACCCTCGGAAAAAGTTGAAATTTACAAAAAAAAATCAATTTACCTCAAAATATTCATAAAAATTGCATCATATTGTCTAAACCTATTCATAAACGAAAGGTATGCATAGAAAAGAAATTGTAGATATTTAAAATCCCTTTTAGAATATAATATATTATGTATATATTAATATTATATACATTTATGCTGATTAATGTCCAACCCGCCTAAAGTTACAGCTATTTCAAAACTTCTATAGCATTTTGCAATTTTCAGAAAATTGGTTTGTATATCATATTCTTAACCCACAACCTTTGTTCTTTCATCTCATAACATATATATGGCCACTTATAAGTAAGTTATTAAATAAAATAGAAAAAATATGATGATAACAAATTTCACACTTTATTCTACAGATAGTTTCATTACACCAATACAATAACAATTATTGTAAACCCCATTGTTTTCAATATATTCCTAATGTTGTTCTCTCAACTTTAAAAGTATGATAATCATATTTCCATCCTCTATGAACTTGAGGGCCCGGGCAATGGTTGTTCTACCATGGCATCTTCTTCCTCAGTAGCGGGTGGCTCCTGCTGAATGGGGGGCTCTACGTCGTCTTCATCTTCCTCATCGTCAACAGGCACGCTGTTCAGGCACTTACCTTGTCAGTGGAGGCACGTTTTGTTGGTAGGATTTGATAAAAAGTCTTCCTGTTTAACAGGTATTTGTGTGTCCCATGTCAAATTGATGTTGGCTGCCCTTTTTAGTAGTGTTACGGAAGCAAACAGGCAGTTAGTCATGCACTTGTTCTATTTAAATCATTCTATTGTTTTCATGGCTGGACATGACTTCGTGACTTCGACATCCAATCCATTCTTCTAATTCTCTCTCCTTAGATGTCTTTGTCATTCCTATTGTTGAAGTCTGCAACTCTCTCACTCAATTGATCTTCTCGTCAATTCTACATTCGTCTAGAACGATTGAGAAAATTCTCGAAGTGTCTGGTGAGTTCCAATTCTTGTAATTATCCAACTACAACAGCTATATAAAGGAGTCCACGTGAACCGGTGGATCAGTTGAGTTCTACAAAAGCTTGCATGACAGTTACGTTTACAAACCTGCGTGACAGATTGTGTTACATATCCAGTGCCAGTGGAGTAATCAATGCTCGTTTCCAGTGTATAATGCAGAGACAAGTGTTTACTGTTTATGTAGCTTACTAATAGTTTAAAGACGTTGTGTTAAGTGATATTATTTGGGACTGTCAAATAACGAATTGGACTGTGTTTTTTAAGTGATTAGTGGCTCTTTTTGTCATTTCTTTCTACATTATTGAACAGTTCATTGGACTCTAGTTTCTTTTGTTATTGATCAGCCTGTAATTACTTATTTATCAATTCTTGTAAATAATTACTGAAAATAAGTATTAGCTTGTCATTTGATGAACTGTTTTTATCTCATTAATTGAACTTGCAATTAATTTGTGTGAATAGACTAATTTTGTATAAATAAAGTGCAAGTGTGGACTTTAGTGTTGCCAGCCTTATTTTAGACATTAGAACCCATAACAATTGGTGTCAGAAGTTTAATTTAAAATGGTTGGCAATATCACTTTGTGTGATTTAAAAGTGGCTGATCTCAAACGAGAATTAGAAGACCGTGATTTAGAAACATCTGGAAAGAAGTCAACTCTACAAGACCGGCTTTGTGGGGCATTATTGGGAGAAGGAGAAGACCCAGCTACATACCTCTTTGAGACTACTGACATGAAATTACTCACATCCATGGAGCATAACTTCACATCCATGGAGGGCAAGCTTCAAGACAATATGGCGTTCATGAAAAGTGAACTACAAGAGAATATTACATCTATGGAGCAGAACTTCACATCCATGGAGCAAAACTTCACCTCCATGAAGGACGAACTACAAGAGAATATTACATCCATGGAGCATAACATCACCTCCATGAAGGGTGAACTTCAAGACAATATGGCGTCCATGAAAGGCAAACTACAGGAAAACATCACCTCATTACAAGAAGCCATGGAAGAGAAAGTTAAAAATCTTGCTGATTCTGTTAATCAAGAAGTCAGTAAGGTAAAAGAGGATTTGAAAACAATGGAAGATCGACTACAAGGAGACTTGAAAACAATGGAAGATCGACTCAAGAAGCTGGAGTGCGGTCCTCCGACCTGATAGATCTTCAGATATTCCAGACCTAGCCATCTCAGAGAAGTCAGTGCTGGAAAGGAAGGAGGAAGATAAGCAGTCAGTAACTCTTCCCCAGCATACTGGGCAGCCAACCTATGATGGGAAGACACCATTAGAAGACTACCAAACGCTTTTTGAGACAGCAGCAGAGTTCCATGGCTGGTCATCCACAACAAAAGCCCATGTTTTGGTGATGAATCTCCGAGGGGAAGCATTGGCAATTCTTCATTCAATTCCATCAGCTGAAAAGTGGAACTCCAAGGTGAGGGCTGTGGGAACTGAAACAACTAGAGAAAGCACAATTCAGAAGATTGTGGAGTTAGTCCTAGAACAGTTGAGAGTTGGCAAGAAGGAGATTCAATGCTGCAGTTGTGAGAAGAGGAGGCAGACCAGCAGGAGACAAACAGATAAAGCCATAAAGACAGTCCATCAACCAGGAGTTTGTGACAGGAATGTAAGTGATCTCTCAAGGGAGTCCTGTGGAGGAAATGCCAAGGAGAGTATGCTGAGGAGGACTACACTACAGTGATTTCTGGTCCAGAGGGAGGAGGCCCACTCTGGAGGAAACAGAAGAGAGATCCTGGTCAGAATCACTTGAAGCAAGAAAGATCAATCTTGCAGGTGGAAGGCAACAGCACGAAGGGGGCAAGCAGGAAGAAGAAGGGGAAGCATGACATCATGGCTGACCAAAGTGGTAATAAAAATGCAACTACATCAACTACGTGCACTACATCCCTGAAGGAGTCTGCTGATGACTACATGCTGCCACCAGGAGAAAAAATGATCTAGGCAAGTGAGAGAGACTTGTTTACCCTGCCAAAGGAGTATGCACTGGCACACTGTGTAACCAGGAACTTGGCAGAATCTCGAGGCATTGCTACAGTCTTACGGAAGAAGTTTGGTGGTCTCAAGGACCTGGAACAGCAGGGACCAGCAGAAGGAAATGTTCTTCATCTGCATTGGGATGGTCAACATCTCTTCTACCTGGTGACTAAGATGCAGCCTGAGGTGAAGGCAACATATGACACATTGCGGACTTGCTTGGTTAAGCTGAGGGACAGGATGCAGACATTAGGAGTGAGGAAACTTGGCATACCAAGGCTTGGAAGTGGTTATGATGGCTTGGACTGGGCAATTGTGAAGCCAATGCTGCAAGAAGTGTTCCAATCCACTGCTATCCAGATCACCATTTGCATCTACAATCCTTGGAGGGTCAAGGAGGAGTTGGTCAGCAGTCAAGAAAGACATCAGCCATCTAAGGTGCCATTGTTCTGGGACAGAACAATTTCTTAAGGTGGGGGTAGTGTTATGGAAGCAAACAGGCAGTTAGTCATGCACTTGTTCTATTTAGATCATTCTATTGTTTTCATGGCTGGACGTGACTTCGTGATTTCGACATCCAATCCAATCTTCTAATTCTCTCTCCTTAGATGTCTTTGTCATTTCTATTGTTGAAGTCTGAAACTCTCTCACTCAATTGATCTTCTCATCAATTCTACATTCGTCTAGAACGTTTGAGAAAATTCTCGAAGTGTTTGGTGAGTTCCAATTCTTGTAATTATACAACTACAACAGCTATATAAAGGAGTCCATGTGAACCGGTGGATCAGTTGAGTTCTACAAAAGCTTGCATGACAGTTACATTTACAAACCTGCATGACAGATTGTGTTACATATCCAGTGCCAGTGGAGTAATCAATGCTCGTTTCCAGTGTATAATGCAGAGACAAGTGTTTACTGTTTATGTAGCTTACTAATAGTTTAAAGACGTTGTGTTAAGTGATATTATTTGGGACTGTCAAATAACAAATTGGACTGTGTTTTGTAAGTGATTAGTGGCTCTTTTTGTCATTTCTTTCTACATTATTGTACAGTTCATTGGACTCTGTATAAATAAAGTGCAAGTGTGAACTTTAGTGTTGCCAGCCTTATTTTAGACATTAGAACCCATAAAAATATGTAACAATGCATTTGTTCTTGTGATTTAGTGCTATTGGCTGTGTTTGTGTATCCATCAAACACCACAGTGCAAGTAGTCCCAGGATGGTGGTCGACGTAGGTGATATAACTATTACAAATAGTTACAGCAGATGCATCTTTTGGCCAAATACCTCTGTGGATTAGGAATCCTCCATCAACTACAATGTTCATTTGAGGCAGAAGAATATCTTTCTTGGTTGGCTCAAACAAGTTGTATAGCACTGATTTGTTTGTCTTTCTCATGCCACTTTTGTTGAACAGTGCTAAGAGAAATGAGGCCAACTCATACTCTAAATATTTCATCAAATCCTCATCTGATCGTTTGCTTATACATATCCACTGAAAGAGCAATGTTGGGTCAACTACTACCCTTTCATCATGAACTGTTATCAATGCACTGACAGAAGATATTGGCAATGTCCGATCCTTGCGTGATAACTTTCCTTCTGCAAATGTCAAGTCAACTATTAAATTCATAGCCCTTCTACCAACTCAAACAGCATCATAGCATGTTATTTGTGGCATCTCCAACAACTCCACTCGAAATTGACATGATTTGAAAGGTTTTTGGGAAGGGAGGATGAGAATAACATCACTGATTGATTTTGACAATGTCTTCTGCATCTTTACTCATGTGAGCCTGTCCAATGTCCTTGTGTTGTCCACTTGAAGTGAATATGACTCCATAAAACTCTTCAAGCAAAGTGCATATCTCATGAGTTGCACTCATACCAACTAACCATTTGCTAAGTACGTTTGCAAAACAGCTCTGCCTCCAGTTATGCCTTCTCGGCTTTTGAATGATTGCATCAACATGATTTCAATTGTCATATCTGACCATATGCCTGAACAAAAGTGATCAGAGCATCGCATAGTAAAATACCCACAGGTTGCAAACTTATGATATTCTTCAGGAGTCATTGTTGATGTTAGATTCTCCATATCTTGAATATACAACTGGCAGAACTTTGTGTAGGGAAAGTGTCCAGATGCATGAAAGTATGGTATCATTTTTTTGAATGAGTTCAGGTGTGAATCCCAATCACCAGATCTTTCTGCATGTATATATTCCCTGACTAGATTTACCATGTTGAATTACTGGATCCATAGCTGAGCTGTTGGTCCATTGTCTTTAAGCTGTTCCAATTTATCACCACATTTCTTTTAATGATTGGGTTTTCATTTAAGGCATTCGGTGCAGGTGGCTCATCAAGGAAACCTGACAAAATGTCTGTGACAGTAGACTTCTCTTCTTCTGTCAGTATGATTTGGTCCAGTATTTTGTTGGACAATGCCGTCATTGCAAGGAAATGTCCTCTTACTGCTATAGCAAACATGTGACCCTGGAGCATTTTGTCAACAGATAGAGAAGCGTGGGTAGTGCATAACAGTTCCTTTAGACCACTTCCAGCCGTGAAGTAGCCTATGCTACCTTAAAAGGACATCAGTAAGTGAAATCCATGCACCTAGGTGCACTATACAGTTCGTTATCTGAGAGTCAAGAGGTGCTGCAGCAATAATTTCCCATGCCTTCCAGTATAGTGACTGGTCAAAGGTGATGATTATTCTCAGTTGGTTACTGTCATTGTCTTTCTAGGTAAGCTGGATCAACTCACAAGCATATTGCAAGGCCATATAGACCGTTTCATAGTTTGTTAGAGGCGCATTGATGAAGGGTAGGTTTATAACTTTAGTTTTTTCACTGAAATCCCCTGTTGTTATGGTTGCCATGTACCCTTTCCATTCTGGCAGCGGGATGTTTAGTTTTATTGCAACAAACCAGAGAACATCAAATGGTTGAGGGTGAACCACTTCTTCGGGTACATTAATGCATTTGACCACTACACTTTCCAGGCAACTCAATCACAACAACACCACGCTGCAATCGCATCGACATTGGTCTACATGGCAATTGTCACCTGTATATTTGTATTCTTGCGTTCCCACAAAACTTGTTTTTATTGAAAAATTACTTGGTTTTAATTTTTTATATTATGCTTAGGTCCGATTTGGATAATTAGCGATTCAGTTAATCAGCGTTCTATTGTATATGGCTCTTTTAATGTTGATTTCAAGTATTAAATTGAATTAACTAACAAATTGCTGATATTTTTTATATGTAATTTAAGCTAAATACACGTTTATCACATTATCATGTGTTGCCACAAAAAAAATAATCATATATTTACCTTTGAACGACCTCAGATAACCCAAAGTCTCATATAAAGGGGGCTCGGATAATCGATATTGATTGTACTGTATAAATATATATTTATTCTAAAAGGGAATTTAAATATCTACTACTTCTTTTCTATGCATACTTTTCGTTTATGAATAGGTTCAGACAAAAATAATGATATTTTTATGAATATTTTGAGGTAAATTGATTTTTTTTATAAATTTCAACTTTTTCTGAGGGTATAGCTCAAAAGCGGTTGAGAATTAGAAAAAAACATATGATATAAAGGTTTCAGATAATTTTAAGAACATCATTTTATTATGTAAAAATATTTCGCTCCAATGCACCTTTTTCAAGATGTAATCAAAAAACCCAAAATTTGTACCTTCCCCCCCCCTCCTCCTACCTGCTCATTACCTAGGAGTCAGGACTTTTGGTATGTTAAGCACCCTAAGCCCCCTGAACAAGTTTCTGAAGGAATTGCTTCGTTCCCTGCTCATGCACTCTACACCTCCTTTTGGGTCATTTATTGACTGAACTAATAGCTCAAAATATTGTTATGGGTTCTAATAGCTAAAATAAGGCTGGCAACACTAAAGTTCACACTTGCACTTTGTTTACACAAATTAGTCTACATAAATTAATTGTAAGTTAAATTACCACCTTCCTCAGATATTGCTGCATTGTCCTGTTCATTCTCTCAAACATACCATCTGACTGGGGGTGCAGTGGAGTGGTCCTTGTTTTCCAGATGCCCATCAACTCACACACTCTGCTGAACACTTCTGACTCAAAATTCCTCCCTTGATCTGAGTGCAGTTCCAATGGAACACCAAAACGACTGAAGAACTGCTTTATTAACACATCAGCCACTGTAACTGCTTCCTGGTTTGGTAAGGCATATGCTTCAACCCATTTGCTGAAATAATCCATGGCCACTAGAATATACTTGTTCCCATCATTGGTGGTAGGGAAAGGTCCAGCAATGTCAATAGCCACTCTCTCAAATGGTGCTCCAACATTGTAGGTCTTCATTGGTGCCTCTTTCTTCTTTGGAGGGCCATTTGCTGCTGCACAGATTATGCACTTCCTACACCAATCTTTGACATCTTCTCTTAATCTTGGCCAATAAAATCGTTCCCTGGCCTTCTCCACTGTTTTATGTAGACCAAGATGTCCTCCGGATTTGCCATCATGCAGACTCCTCAGCACTTCTGGTATACAATTTACTGGGACAATAACCTGTTGTCTCTTCTGATCCCCTGCTGCATTCTCAATCTCCCTTTTTAGTACTCCCTCATCTTCAACAATTGAGCTCCACTGGGCCCAATATGTCTTCACACTTGGTGAAATAGGTGTGACTTCCTGCCAGGCTGGTCTTCCTTGTCCAGTGCGTTTCCAAGCCAAAAGATATATCAGGTCAGTATCCTCTTCCTGGTCCTTCTGGAGCTGGTCACTGCTCCACAAATCAGCAACCACTGTTGTTCTTCTCAGTATGCCTTCCTTGCTATCATGATGTGAACAGTGCTTGCAATCTTTCTCACATGGCCTTCTTGAGAGTCCATCTGCATTCCCATGACTGGTTCCCTCTTGATGAATTGACTCAAAGTCATACTCTTGAAGCCGCTCAATCCAGCGTGCCACCTGTCCTTCAGGAGTCTTGAATCGTAGGAGCCACTTGAGGGCTGCATGATCTGTTCTCAGCAGAAAGTGTCTTCCATAAAGGTACTTGTGAAAGTGTCCAACTGCCTTAACTACTGCCAATAGCTCTCTGCAGGTGACACAGTAGTTGCGCTCTGGTTTTGACAAGACCTTACTGAAGTATCCAATGACTGTCTCAACTCCTTCCTGCTCCTGAGAAAGTACTCCTCCAATGACTATGTTGCTAGCATTTGTGTCCAGGATGAATTTTCCTTCTGCTCTTGGATAACCCAGGATTGGTGCATTTATCAGAACATGCCTTAGCTCATCAAAAGCTTGCTGACAGTTTTCATCCCAGATGAAGCTGCTCTTGTCCTCAGTCAATTTGGTCAAGGGTTTTGCAATGTTGGAGAATCCTTTGACAAACCGCCGGTAATATGTACAAAGACCCAGAAAGCTTCTCACTTCATGCTTATCCTGTGGGACTGGCCACTGTGTAATAGCTTTTATTTTCTCTGGATCAGGGGAGACTCCAGAATCTGATACCACATGTCCAAGGTAGTTGACTTGTCTTCTGAACAGGTTGCACTTATTTGGATTCAATTTTAAATTTGCTTGCCTCAGCCTCTGAAAAACTTGCTCCAAGTTGTGTAAGTGGTGACTGAATGATTTTTCCAGGACAATGATGTCATCCAAGTAGACCAAACAGGTTTCCCAAGATAATCCTCTCAACACATTCTCCATGAGCTGCTCAAATTTAGCTGGTGCATTACATAGTCCAAAAGGCATGACTTTGAATTGCCAAAGTCCTTCTCCAATTGAGAATGCTGTTTCCTCCCTGTCTTCTGGCTCCAGTAGCCACTCTTGAGGTCCAATGTTGATAACAATTTGCATCCTTCCAGGCTGTCCAATGTGTCATCAATCCTTGGCAATGGATAGCTGTCCTTCTTGGTGGCATTGTTCAACAGGCAATAATCAATGCAGAATCTCGTTGACCCATTATTTTTCTTGACCAACACCACAGGAGACACCCAAGGACTGCTTGAAGGCTCTATGACCTCCATATCCTTGATAACTTTCCTTGCTTCCTCCCTCTTGACTAGTGGCAGCCTTTGTGTATTCTGTCGTATAGGCCTAGCATCACCAGTATCTATTGCATGTTGTACAATGTTTGTTCTTCCTTTTGGCCCTGCACCAATTTCGAAGATATCCTGGTATCTAGTAATGAAGTCCTTCCCTTTGGCAGCCTGCTCTTTTGTAAGATCCTTGCAAGTACTAGTAGCAAATTCCTGCAGTTCCTCTGGAAGACCCTTGTTGACTGTTTGAGACTTCTGGATCTGTCTTATCACTGAAGAGGCTGTTGAGCAGTGTCCAAGAGTGCTTCCTCCTTTTAGGGTAATCTTGAAGTCGTTCACATTCATAATGCACACAGGAAACTTGTTGCTGGTCAGGAATAATGTTCTTGCCACTAAGACTCCTTTATGCAAGTTGTCTTCTTGACCGGCTGGCTCCAGTAGTGCACTCTGTCCTTCTTCCATGTCATCCTGCATTTTCCCATAGGTTACAATCTGACTCCTTGCTGGTAGAGTGACATCAGTCAGTAGTAATACTCTGCTGTTGCTTGGCTTCCCTGGGTGAAGTAGAACCTCTTCTTCCCCAATTACAACTGTCTTCTTGTCCAAGTCTAATTTGAGCCCAAACTTGTTGAAGAAATCCATCCCAAGTATAACATCTTCCTGAATGTCTACCACTAACACCTGATGTTTGAAGGAACTGCCACCGATGAGGAGGGTAGCAGCTGTCTCCCCAAAAACAGTAGCCAAGTCCCCTGTAGCTGTGCAGAGTGTCCATCTTGTTGACTTTATTCCTTCCTTATCAAGGACTGTGCTCTTATTCAGGATAGTCATTGTAGCTCCTGTGTCAAGAAGTAGTTGCCTTGCTTGCCCATTCACAATACCATCTATGTACAGACTACTTCTGCTGCCAGCAAGAGATGCCACCTCTGATTTCCTTACTGGGGCCTTCTGCTTTTGGGTTGACAGCTGCCCGTTCCTATCAACCCTTTTTAGTTTACTTGCTCCTTCTTCTCACCTGGTTTTACTGTGCACTTACTCCTTATGTGTCCAATCTTACCACAAGCCCAGCATCGAACTTCCTTCTTCCTTGATCTCAACTTTTCTAGGACCTGTTCAACAATCTTCTGAATAGTGCTTGCCTCCATTCCTTCAGCTTCCATAGCCCTCACCTTGGAATGACCTGGTACTGACTGCGAAACTGCTTCAAACTCTAATGCTTGGGCCAAAGCATCATTTAGTGTCTTTGGTCTGGCTAGTTTGATAGACTGCTGGGTCTCTGGTATCCTTAAACCATTCAAGAATTTCTCCACTGCAAGGCTCTCATAAGTGTTGTCATCTGCAGATGGATATGCAGTCCTAACAAGTCAAGCAATATCAGCTTCAAACTCTTGCAGCGATTCATTAGGCCTTTGCACCCTATTGTTGAGCTGGGACCAGTACAACTGCTCCAGGTGCTTGCTGCCAAATCTCATCTCTAGGCGTCTCCACAGCTCATTGAAACTCCACTTTTCAGCTGATGGAATTGAATGAAGAATTGCCAATGCTTCCCCTCGGAGATTCATCACCAAAACATAGGCCTTTGTTGTGGATGACCAGCCATGGAACTCTGCAGCTGTCTAAAAAGCATTTGATAGTCTTTGAATGGTGTCTTCCCATCATAGGTTGGCAGCCCAGTGTGCTGGGGAAGAGTTACTGACTGCTTATCTTCCTCCTTCTTTTCCAGCACTGACTTCTTTGAGATGGCTAGGTCTGGAATATCTGAAGATCTTTGTCACTTTGTCATGTCTGCTTGAAGATCCAGCACCGCACTCCAGCTTCTTGAGTCGATCTTCCATTGTTTTCAAGTCTCCTTGTACTCGTTCTTCCATTGTTTGCAAGTCTCCTTGTAGTCGATCTTCCATTGTTTTCAAATCCTCTTTCACCTTACTGACTTCTTGATTAACAGAATCAGCGAGATTTTGAACTTTCTTTTCCATGGGTTCTTGTAATGAAGTAATATTTTCTTGTATTTCACCTCTCATGGACGTCATATTCTCTTGGAGTTTGCCCTCCATGGATGTAATATTTTCTTGAAGTTCACCTTCAGTGATGTGAAGTTCTGCTCCATGGATGTAATATTCTCTTGTAGTTCGTCCTTCATGGTGGTGATGTTCTGCTCCATGGATGTGAAGTTCTGCTCCATGGTTGTAATATTCTCTTGAAGTTTTCCTTCCATGGATGTGATATTCTCTTGGAGTTTGCCCTTCATGGATGTGAAGTTCTGCTCCATGGGTGTAAGCAATTTCATGTCAGTAGTTTCAAAGAGGTATGTAGCTGGGTCTTCTCCTTCTGCCAATAACGCCTCATGAAGCCGGTCCTGTAGAGTTGACTTCTTACCAGAAGTTTCCAAATCACGGTCTTCTAGCTCCCGTTTCAGATCAGCCACTTTTAAATCACACAATGTCATTTTGCCAGCCATTTTAAATTAAACTTGAAAGAAATCCCACTTCTGACACCAGTTGTTATGGGTTCTAATAGCTAAAATAAGGCTGGCAACACTAAAGTTCACACTTGCACTTTATTTACACAAATTAGTCTACACAAATTAATTGTAAGTTCAATTAATTAAATAAAAACAGATCATCGAATGACAAGCTAATAGCTATTTTCAGTAATTATTTACAAGAATTGGTGAATAAGTAATTACAGGCTGATCAAATATAAAAGAAACAAGAATCCAATAAACTGTGCAAATGAATAATTAATTACAGGCTGATCAATAATAAGAGAAACAGGAGTCCAATAAACTGTACAAATGAATAATTAATTACAGGCTGATCAATAATAAGAGAAACAAGAGTCCAATAAACTGTACAAATGAATAATTAATTAGGCTGATCAATAATTAAAGAAACAAGAGTCCAATAAACTGTACATTAATGCAGAAAGAAATTATAAAAAAAGAGCAACTAATCACTTACAAAAACACAGTCCAATTCGTTATTTGACAGTCCCAAATAATATCACTTAACACAACGTCTTTAAACTATTAGTAAGCTGCATAAACAGTAAACCCTTGTCTCTGCACTTGACACTGTCTAAAGACTGAATAAAGCACTGTTTACTCCACTGGCACGAGGTTCGTAATACAATCTAGATCTGTAATACAATCTGTCACGCATGCTGGTTTGTAGAAAACTGATTCCCTGGTTCACGTGGACTTTCTTTATATAGCTGTTACAGTTGTATGCAGTTGTACAATTCCAAGAATTGGAGCTCACTAGACGCATCGAGAATCTTCAAGAGACATGATCATGATCGTTCCAGAAATCCGGAGAAATCAATAGATCTCTTGAGAAATCAATTGACTGAGA
This sequence comes from Conomelus anceps, assembly GCA_948455865.1. Taxonomy (NCBI): domain Eukaryota; kingdom Metazoa; phylum Arthropoda; class Insecta; order Hemiptera; family Delphacidae; genus Conomelus; species Conomelus anceps. Next base: position 27,578,796 of record OX418221.1, on the reverse strand, counting down.
GAGTTGCAGACCTGAACAATAAGAATGACGAAGACATCTAAGGAGAGAGAATTAGAAGATCGGATGAAGATGTCGAAGTCACGTCCAACCATGAAAACAATAGAATGATTTAAATAGAACAAGCGCGTGACAAATTGCTTGTTTGCTCTCATAACAATATATTTTAAAATCTATTGCGAATTCCATATGGTGAAAACAACTATTTACTTAAATATAGTAATATATAGATATATTAATGAAGGGGTGTTTCGCCTCAAAAAGGATGAAGGAGTGGGTCAATTTTATTGGAAAACGAACTTGACCTGTCTAAAGATACCAAGAATCTGTGTTTCAAATTTGAAGTTGATTGATAAAGGCGTTCGAAAGTTATCGTGGAACATACAAACAAACACAAAACGCCTCGAGCCTCAAGTCAAAAGGAAGAACTCGCTTCGCTCGTTCAAAAAAGTTCTACAGTTCATCAAAGATGGAGGCTGAAGCACAGCTAGGATTTTTTATGACTTTTAGTATGTCATTCAGCATGATTATCTTGTGAATCAATTCATTATTGATCATGTATCCCAATTTTCAACCATGTTGAAAGTTTTTCCTTTTTCACCCGAAATTTACTCTTATTTGACTGGACTAAAAGCTATTAATACTGTATTGTTATTGGGAATGAAGTATAATATTCAATATTACTAATTACTAAGTAAGTAGCTTATAACTAAGTCACAATTGCTTGTGAAACCTGAAATTTAGTACATATATTCAATCAAATGAAAATGGAATGATATCTTGCCTTTTCCCCTTGCCCTTTAAAATTGCATATTTCCATTATTATTACACACCATAGTTCTAAGTTGAGCTTCCAGCAGTCTTATGACTATTATCAATCATTTGCATGGCTCACAACATTCTTTTATTGCTGAATCAATTTGCTGTCCATATAATAGTAATTTATTGTTGACAGACCAGAATCTGCAATTTCTCTATCAAAAAATGCACTAGTGCATTGTGACTCATCGTTTTTTACCATGAAGTGATGTAGGTGTTTTCCTGGGTGCTTCGTCATTACTGAAGAACTTTTGTACGTGATAATAATAATAATAAGCGTATGGCTTTTAATGGTGGGGAGACCCTTACGGGTAGTTCCACCTCGCCGTTTGAGCCATGTTACGGGGAACGTGATTACTATTGAACTTATTGATTATATGTTATAGAGATTCCTTGTTAAGTGCTTTGAATTGATAAGGATGCTATTTATTAAGTCATAATCACAGATGCTAGGTCTAAGTTAGACCTTTCTTCTGTCGTCTGCGTTGTTTGAAATTGAGGCAACGTAGGGAGTTTTTCATCCTTCCAATCACATACCTTCTCATAGTAAAACATTCTGGCCCTGACTACTTGAAAAATAGCTTTACTCTCTTCACAGATGTTCATTCCAGAGCCACCCGATCCCACCAATTCACGCTGCAGATGCCTCTCCACAGAACTGAAATGTTCAATAAATATTTCCTAGTTGTTTCATCACGTTTGTGGAATTCATTGCCATTTCATATTGTCTCAGCTCCATCTATTCATTCATTTAAATCCCGCCTATATCTTCATTTATTAAGGGAACAACCTTTGTGACAAATTTACTATGTACATCATGCTGTATCATCATTGTTAAATTTTTCATCACCTCTTCTCACTCTTTTTTCTCTACTTCTCACTTTTATTAAATTTTTAGTTTTCCTCTTACTAACATTATTATTATTGTATTATTATCACTATTTTTTCTTTTTCTTTAGCAATAAGATATTTTGCAACTTCTATTCCTTTTGTTAAAATAAAGTTTTATTTCAATAGGCTTAGGCCTTGAAACTATTGTCAATGTCAAATAAATAAGTAAAATAAATAAGTTCCTTTCCTAAAAATCCCTATTCAGGACGAGGCTATCCACATCACAGCTTGTGATCATCAAGTATGACTCATTAAAAATATAATAAATATATTGATAAATGTTAGAGGTTAAAACGTTGAGAAACAGTCAACAGTTTATTTTAAACTTTGTCTAGCGATGTAGCATGTTTTTTACTCAATATTATTGAAGCTTGGAATTTAAGATATGATTCTTCTTCAAAGAATAAATTCTTGTATTTGTGAGCAGTTAATCTCCATCTTAAAAACATCAATTACATTCGATTGTTCGTGAATGGATGGTAATTCCTTCAAGACATTTACTAAAAGAATAAAATAATTTCAAATTATGAAACTATTATTATATGACTCTGCAGCGTCAGGAAGTTTGAATAAAATCCGTCATTTTAACTCGTCTTGGTAGCTTTTGTGATTTCTTGTAGTTGCCCAATTATTGTATAGATACTTTTTATGTGGCAGTAATAATAATAATAATAATAACTTCTCTGGTTTTGAGTACAGCACTCACTACCAGAGGAGTTTATTCACAATAAATTTACATTTCATAAAATAAATTTAAGTCTTAAATCTAAAGTACTGGAGTACTATGTGTGAAATCATAACACACTATGGAATTACGATCCCATAAAAATCTCTGAACTCCACCACTCTTGCAAAAGCTATTCTTTTTGTAGATTGGACTAGTGGATATTATATATACCAATTTCATGATCAAATCCTACAGATTGTATGTATACATACAATCCTATAGGATTGATATGTAGGCATATTTATGGTTTCAAGCTTAACAAACGTTTTACACTACTAATATTACTAATAATACAATACTATTTCTACTAATACTATATGACACTACTAATCCTGGGATAATGAAGGCTGGAGTCCGTTATTCTTAAAATATTCATCAAATACTACTAACTTTCGAGCACACATACCATGCATGCATCACTCTTGCTATAAAGCCTGACCTTTAAAATCCCTTTCAGCATGCTATTCCAACAATAATATATGAAGAGCTCTTGATGACTTCTACACATCTGATGATGAAAAGTTTGCACACAAGAGAGGCGAATTCAATTTGAACTTTCAATTGAGAAGAGAACAAATTCATCAAAGACAACTCGTCGCACACTCTATCTGTAATCGGCTGTACTCAACGCTGGCTGGCAAAAGCTTTTTAGCGCGCTAACGAAGGCGCATTGTGCCAGCCTAACCTAACTACACATGCATACACCCAACCTAACTATACATGCACACAACCCATTCTAACCGCACACATAGACACACACTAAATTAGCAATTTATCTTTCTTGTAGACTCACAGATGAGAAAGGCTGAGAATAGTAACGTTCGTTGCAACAACTTTGGCGTTTGAAGTTGAATTAGGAAACTGAAAATGTGATTCAAGCGCGATGTGCAAGTTCACTCTCCTGTAAAGTTAAACGCAAGTTAAATAACCCTATGGACGCTTTATGATAATTTCATTGCGAGATATGAGGATGTGGATCGTGTAGATTACAATGAAACGATTATCTTGCTCAGAGATGCTGCTGGCCGCCATTTTTGACAATAAATAATGCTGAATGCACAAATGGTGCGGCAAGCCAGCTGGAAGCGACTGCTAGCTACCATTTTCTCTATCGTCTCGATCTCTAATCTGGATATCTGGACTGCACGATTTCCCGAGCTAATCCAAGTCAGATACACTTGAGACATATAAAATGCCACAAATCTAGAGTAGGAGAGGCAGCATCAACGAAAAAACTCACTCTCAAAAACATAAACTCACTCTTTAATTGTCTAGATATTGATGGAAAAATGTTATCGGCCAGCTAAGTCAAAGACTGTGAAAAAGGTCAGTAGTGTATGGCTGGCCCTGCTATAAAACCTCTCTTACTAACTTTTTTATATGCACGTATGAGTTGATAGTTGTTCTTTTTTTACATCTTTAAAAGCACTTCAAAGTATAATTTATAATATAATTTATTATGCTGCTATAAGTAGTTATGTTTTGTATAAGTATCTATCAACACCAGCATGCTTGGTGACATTCATTTTTAATTCGTACGATAAATCATACATCAACCATCATCTGGATAAAGAATTAATAGCAAGTATAACTTCTTCTGAGGAAAGCAATCACAAACTACCTCACTCCTCGTTTGTGTAGTACGCTCTTCAGACTGAAACAGTCAAAGAGTCACCTACAGTCGTATCGGCTATGGTACTATATACATACATACATACATACATAACTTCTTCAAGAATTATTTTTTTCTTTACAAGTTGAATAAAATATTGTATTTATATTTTTTTTATTGAACGAGCGTAGCCAGCTTTTTATTGAAGGAGCTCTCAAACCTTGCGACTGACATCAGAAAAAGACGCCTGAAATTTTATGGACAAATAAAAAACTTTCCAGAAACCAGACTCACTACAATCTTACTAAATGCAACAGAAAATGTCAAAACAAATAGACAGACATTGGAAATCCGCCAAGACCTGGAAAAATCGGGCATTGAAGCAATGGCGTAGCAACGGTGGGGCGGAGGGGGCGGACCGCCCCGAGTGACAGCCCAAGGGGTGTGACAAAAACAGATCCAATCAGGCTTTAAAAGGACTGGTATTAAATGTTTTTAATATTTTTTAATAGATAATTTTTTTCTAATAAATAATAGAGAAAAAATTATTCCGGTTAGGGGTGACTTGACAGGCGATTGAGTTGAGAAAAATTTAGTCATACGGTTGATAGTGTAGGAGCAGCGAGTGTCGAAATGTGTGTGGTTACTTATCAGCTTAATTTATTTTCATTATTTGAAGAAATCTGTTCTGGTCTACTACACCTGCCACTGCCATTCAACCTTAGAGAATCAGTGGATTTATTGATGCAGATGTCAGGAGAGTAGCCAAGGAGCGATGACTCAGGAGCCATTAGCGATGACTCAGGAGCCATTAGCGATGACTCAGGAGCCATTAGCGATGACTCAAGCAATAATGACTCATAATGTGGGTTGAAATATTGAAATACAGCGTTTACATAAATGATATATTGTTCTTTGGGTGAGAGCTAATACTTTTTTGGGTCGGCTAATACAGAGAGATGTATGGGTTAAAATAATGTGGGAGGATTGGATTTATGTAAAGAAACGTTCAAAATGCAATTTTATAGGGGTTATTTTTTTATTTTTTCCGCACCCCATTCGAACAAGAGAGTCGTATATTTTGTCAACATCGTGAAAATACACCTTAATTTATTCTGAGTTATCGGCCTACTGTGAAGGTAGAAGATAGAGTTTAGTAGGGAAAGTTATAAAAATTATTAGTTTGATTCGTGAAAAGCAAGTCATAAAGTAATGTAATTAAATTTCAAGGCATAATATTAGTTCAGTAAAAAAAATATTAAGTAACAATATTTTTAGAATAAATTTCAGTGGTAGGTCTTGTAGGTGCTTTTTACTTATTGGACTATAATGTTTACGGTGAGACTACAGTCAAGAAAGTGAGTTGGTCCCAAACATTTGCCATGACTGAAATTGAGTCACTCAATTCTCAAAGACAAAAAAAAATCAATTAATTTTTTTTACCAAAGATTATCGTGTAAGATGAATGAGTTTGTGTCTAAAAGCGCTTGAGAAGATTATTTTCTATTTTTCTCCGGGGGAAACCCCCCGCACCACCCTTCTACTAACTATGCTATAGAAGAGGTATTTGTTTTATTCGAAGTGTTACAGGGCTATTCTAAGCTAATTCATAATTCACATTTTTTCTCTAAATTCCAATAATAGAGTCCTAAGTACTATTCCCAAAGTGAACCATCTAATGGATCTAATGGAATAATCAACTGAATCACTCGCTGTTCAAGCAAGATACTGTAGTTTTCATATAACTTGGCAGCAGTTGAGTTCAGATCTAGCAAGTCCTCCCATCTTCTACACGCTGCCAAGCTATATGAATGCTGCAGCATTTCAATATTTTCAATTAGTCTGCCCACATTCTGAAGAGTTGCGATATGCAGGCCTGAACTAATCAATTGTGCGGAGCCCAATATCAAGACAAACTTCACCAAAATAACTTAAAATAGCTTTTAAAAGACCTAAAAATAAAGATTTTTCTGACGCCCACCCCCGGAGTCCCAAATTTTGAATATCTACATAAAAAAATTATAATTCTTTCATGGTTGATGGTTGATACAAAATAAGAATCAGTTTTGAATAAGGTGTCGTTTGTTAACTTTGTGAAATTTGGGGGGGGGGGGGGGGGTTTGGGGGTTTGGCAAGTTGAAATACCGCCCCGGGTGCCACAAGACCTCGCTACGCCACTGCATTGAAGAGGCCGGCGTCGCAGACCGAACCAGCTACAATGCAAGAATCAGCAAGTGGGATTTAGAGTCAGAGAGAAACCATAAGAAGAAGACGGGAGCCAAGTGGACAGAAGAACGAAGAGCCATAATGAGAGAAAAATTGAAGGCTGCCTGGCAGAAAAGGAAATGCACAACTTCTGAGTGAACTTTGCATGATCAGTTCTCTGGTCTTTTTCGCATATAATAATAATAATAATAATAATAATCATCATCATCATTTATGAGCATAATGTGGAAATATGTGTCTAACTACCACTGTATGCAATGTAGAGCTCTTGAGCTCTTGATATTGCGAATGTGTTAATTGAAATTCTTCTATTTCCAATATGCTCAGTAAATTATTTCACACATGAACCACAATACTAGCTATAATTCAAGCGTTATAGTCTGCAAAGTGCAGAATCTCAGAAATTGGGAAGGGTAAGAGAGTTGAGTAAATATCATCTTAACAAAAGCTGAGTGGAAAAGGAGTGGAAAAAGGGGTATGTTTATCCGAAATGGGAAGCATGGGCAACAGAATGGCATTAGCATTCTCTGATAGAAAGAAATGACAATAAAATGCTGACATAACTGTAGTGAATTCGCGAAAGTTGTTGGAAAGGGTGAGTCGTAGAAGAGGGGGGAAGGGAACACCGGTTGCCATGGTAACCAATTTCACAGCACAGATATTGGAATATTCAACTTCCTATCTACGTCTCAGTCTGACTAGTGCTTTCTCGATCAATCTTCTGTCTCTTTTTCACTGGTACGTGAAGGGTACATATCTTCCTCTACTTTGTGTGAGGGGGCGCACCGCAATAACCCCACACTAGTCTTTTCCCCCACCATCAGGCTTCAAAGTAACCCCTTCTGAAGCTCCCCTGCCTCTTTTCACCAGGATCTTTTCCGATCATGTGTCTTGCTCCATCTTATGCGTACTCTTTACAACCATTTCATATTTTCTCTGAGACTTCGTACCACCTCACTCAGGCTCCCAACTCACTCACTCACTCACCCACCTTCCACAACTTTTGTCCCACTTCCTCACAACCCTCCTCATTGATCTTCCTCATCCCCACTTCAACCGTTTTCCCCCTCTACTTCATCATCCTTTTCCTTGATACTCCCTTATTATTACTCTCACTTTTCCACAGGAGACCTCGTTTCTTTTCAATAATTTTCCTTCTTCCGTTTCACAACCCCCTTCCTTCACCTCGTATATCAGTCACTGGCTTTTCTAATCTAATCTCGTCTACTACTCTACTACTCACTTCTGCATCGATCGATCACCTTTAGCAGTCAGTTCCTCGTCCACCGACGATTATCCAGATGAAAACTGAAATTGATAGAGCTTATTCTCCTTGTGTTGTGCCAGGATTTGATAACAGAAACTTTTGTAAATTAACGTTTTTTTCTCTTCGCCCAGAGATTGTGGTTGAGTGATCTCCTTCAATAGATGTGAGATGATAATTAGAATAAGACAAGTGGAAATTTCATTATGGCAGGCAAACACAGTGAAGACCTATAAAATCAACTTTAAACACTTTCATCTATTCCAATAAGGTAAATGAAAGGAAGAGCGCACCTATGAGTTTCAGAATAAAATTTTGAATCAGATGTAGAACATAGCCTATATTCAAAGCCAAATTGCTAAATGTTTAAACATTCAGCAATAAATTGGTTGGCCTCAACCCCTATTTTCCACTGAGCGGTAACTTTAATAATGTTGTATTGTCATCTCTCACAGGTTTTTTACCTCGAGATGCATGTTTCCTAACAAAATACTAATATTATTGTAATTTTGTACAATATATATATTTTTAAAATTTTATAATTGTACATTCAACCAGGGAATTCCAATCTTTGTAATTTATGCTATGGTCTCTTGTAATAAAATTTTTAATTTCAAATATCCAATTATTGTACTGCTTGGATGTTTTGTATCTGCTGTATTTGTAAAGGAACAATAAATATTTCAATACTTGTGAATGTATCTAAGTTATAGATAATAATAATAATAATAATAATAATAATAATAATAATAATAATAATAATAATAATAATAATAATAATAATAATAATGATAATAATAATAAAAGCATGACTTTTATTGATGAGGTGACCCTCACGGGTAGTTTCACCTCGCCGTTCGAGCAATTTTATGGGGAACATGGTGGACCCACTATTTTAGGTGGGTTCCGAATCACCGGATAAGTGATAATAAAGCTTATAACATAAAGTTATTGAAGCACAAGCGCTGTCTTGAGCGCTTATGACCGCGTGACCAATCAACATGTAAGTTATCACTTCTCATGAAACAAAAAAATTACTTAACGAGTCAGGTCTCACAAGACGTAACATTATCTTAAGATAAACTTAAAATTCAATAAATAAATTCTAATAACTTGTACTTTGTACTTCAGCTAGTTGCAGTCCAGTAGGAGAAAGACTGGGTGGGGGGGGGGGGGGGTAGAAAGAAAATTATGCAGCCAGTCTTATTTCAATTGTTGTGGTTATTTTGCAAGTTTCAACATTTTTGGGCCTACAGCAGTGCCTCAGCTGGCTAGAGACCTGGCTGTTTGGCTCTCTGCACTCTGTAGTCAAATTGTAGAAGGCCTACAGAACTAATTTTCAACCTCTGAAGCTGAATCAAACCACAAATGAATGTATTGAAACTAAGGGACTGACACATGTAAAGAAAATGGAGTTGCTCAGCTCTGAATAAGTTCCAATTAGGAAGGATTTTTATAATTCGAAAATGTTCATTATTGTAAAATCGGCATAGTCTCAATAACATATTACTCTCAAGTAGTGTTGTAAAAGAACACCATAAGCTTCGTCAGCCTTCTTTTCAGAAGTGAAATGCATCCATCTAGCATCTCCAATATAAGTGAGTAAGACAATATATAAAAGTGAAATACAGTATCAGTTTTAATATTAAATTGTTCATGAAGTGTTTAGTCATGGAAAACATCACAAAACACCATAAAACTGAACTGTATTTGAAATTTGATGATGACTGTTTCACTTTTATTTCATGCTATTTTAATCTCCCAAAACAAAACCATTATATCCTTACCGATTCACAATACAAATCCATGAATCGAAACCCTGTAGAATTGAACTACAGTAATGAATTTAAAATTAAAGAAATTCAATTGCCCGAGGACTACTACTTTGAATACATTTTACCAAATAATAATTATACTATTTTATCTTTTAAGCTCTTGAGGGAGTGTGACAATTCTACAGTTGATATACTCCAAGGTATAAACATCAAAAGACAAGAATCCTTAAACATTTCATTCAATTTGTGGCACCTCTGCCATCTCATTCCTTGGTCACCTTATATCAATATAAACTCTGAAATAAATTAAATTATTCGCTAAAAATTTATCAGCGGTTGAATATAATTTTAGTTGGCAACAAACATATTATATACCCTCATCATCAGTAGCGAAATTTGTCTACGTAAGCCTGAATTACTTACTGCGTTAGCTGAAAAGTGATAGCAGCAAGGTAGAACGACGAAATCTATGCCATGCTATGATGGTAAGTTCATTCTGCATGCCTGGCTTGTTGGAGCTTTGCACTCAGCACTTAACATGCATAATAAACGATGGCTCAGCATGCAAGATTCCTTTAACTTGTCAGTAAAACAAACTCAAGAATGGATGTGGATCACCAGTCTTGTTACTGCTGATGAATTAGGATTCATATTCGTGAGACTACAAAATAGTGATTATTTATTTACTAGCTTAGCAAAATTTGAGAATAATCACCATTATTCAAACTTACCTCTCCTACTGAACTAAATGGAATTGTATATAACAAATAAATTGTGAAATAACACAGGAATACCATATCTTGACAGTCGTAATATATAATGTATTGCTGATGCTCAAGACAGAACTTTCATTGAATCTCTGAATCATGTTTCTATCGTGTTTTTAACATGAGAAAATGGAAGGTAATAATGTCTATGAAAATGGAGTGTAGAATCAAGATGAAGGATGGACTGAATGAATTTCTCGAACAACTTATCTCGTATGTAGGTGAATGATGACTTATTGAAGTTGAGATATTGTAAAAACATCTATCACTTATCACATTTTATCAGATTTTCTGATGAGCTTCTCCTCATCAATGTGAGCTCATTCAAAACCAGTCAATCAATAGAATGATTCAATAATATATTATTTCATCGCTCGATATTATTATATATTATTATTTTTCTGTCTCCCTAATTTTCTTACCAAAGCAATCATAAGAGACTGAAATGCTGGTAGACCTAACTAATACGGATGGAACAGAATTAAATAGAATAACAGTATTTATTTTACCTTGGAGGGCGAAGTTGGGGCCCAGCCAGCCCTCTCTTCCTCTTCACCCTGCCATACAAGATTGGAGTACAAATTTCTCAAAAGAGATAATTTAAAAAAAATTTAATAAGAGATTTTTTGAAGATTCAAAAGGCTACTTAGCTATAAAAAGTATTGAATAATTATTCTGCAAATCTTCCCAATTTTGCACTGATACCAATAAGTGTACATCTGAACTGCTGAAATAACAAACCTGTCATGTTAGGAACAAAACAAGAACGGATGAAATAAAATTTAATTCGAGGAAAGTCGAAGTAGTACAAGATTGACTTGAAGAGTTCGCATTTCTCGCATAATCTCTTTTTTATTCCACTCCTTGAACATTGAGTGAGAACTCTATAAAAATCCAACATTTTTTTTATTGAAGTATTTTGTTCATTAAAATAGCTTCAGAAGGCAATTGTCATAAGGGTATATTATAATTTATTCATTATTTAATTTGTCCTATTTAATAATAGAAAGTCAAAGTAGTGTAAGATTGATTTGAAGAGTTTACATATCTCGCATAATCGTTTTTCCACTCCTTGAATATTGAGTGAGAACTCTATAAAAATCCATTATTTTTTTTGATTGAAGTATTTTGTTCATTAAAATAGCTTCAGAAGGCAATTGTCATAAGGTTATATAATTTATTCATTATTTAATTTGTCCTATTTAATAATAGAGAGAAAGAGCAATTTTATAATATATCCTAGTAGTCCAATCACAAGACAGACATTATCAAAAATTGTTTATAGTCATACTAACGCGAATTGCAACCTTGAGCGTTTCAAAAACGTTCAAGAAGTAGCCTTTATTGTCAAATCAAGTGAGTATTCGTTTTAGTTCATATATTGATGCTAAGTCTTGTTTGGAAAATCATTTGCTGAATCATTCATGCTTTTTCTAGTACTTTCCAAGTCTCAGTTTTGATAACCTGTGTTTTCAAGTGTTACAAATTAATTATTAAGTGTATGAACCTGATCTTCTTAGATCAGTTCCTGTTTAGACAAGTCCACAAACTCTGTTCTCTTATGTCTACGAGTTGTATTATTCTCTAAAAATAATCATTATCAATATTTTCCTGACAAATCGATCCACTTTACCATCGATCAAGCTCTCTTAACAAAACCAAGCTCTTCCAAAACTTTGATGTTGGCTAGGGCTCAATTTTCTAGCATTCAGAACTTGTAATAGGCCTATTCACTGTTGTTCATATCGATCATATTAACATTTTACACTTCTCATCTCAAATCTCAATGAGGTTTTAATTTGTTTTGTGGTGTTTAGTCTACATTCACTTGATCTCTTACAGAACAATTTGAGTTCTATCATTTTACTAAATGCCACTTGTTAATTGTTCTGCGTCCACAGATTTGATCACTAGAAGAATAATTATTGTTTTAGTTCTATCATTTTATAAATGTCTCTTGATATAGAGGGACTTTTATTCATCATGCTTACCTCTCAATTGACTAACAATCAGAGCTTACTCATGTTACTTGGTGAAGTTCTTCATTCACATAATACTAGATCTTCTAAAGAACTATTCGTGTTCTATCACTATCGTGTTATCACGTTTGTACAGAATGGCCGATTTTTATGAAATTGATATGCGAGGGTACATTTGAACACCTAATACCTGATATTGTCAGGCTTCTTATATGTTTGTAATTATATTGTGATCATTGTTCACATGTACACCAATATGATGTTAATTTCTTTGTACAGCACTTAATAGATTATTATTGCCTTATTGCCTTGACGTTGACAATGCATTGTAAAGTGTTATTATGTCAAGAAATGAATTTATATTTATATTTCTAATACAATGTATCTTGATAAAGTGCTCAAACCACAAATGACTTATCAATGCAGTTCAAGCAATAGTGCACATAGTGAAGGAGTTGAGGTTTATCAAAGCGTAAAAACCTTTCTCGTCGTCGGGACGAGGGCAAGGTAAAGAGTAAAACAATTGGCGAACCGTTTAAAGGAGCACTGAAGTCAACAGGGGCGTTGAGGAGGTAGTAGTAGCAGCTGTAAATAGGCGCCAGATGTTGTGTCGGGTGCAGGGGGTGGTGGGGAAAGCTGTGTGCCGGGAAAGCCCACAAAAAGAGTATCGATGATGATGGGGAGGGTGGAGAGGTGTAAGCGCCTGAAGCGTTTTCCACAGAGGCGATGTTAAAGAGCGCAAGAGGAAACAGAGTCAAGTCGTCGGGTTCTGACTGGCTTGGGCCACGACAGAGAGACGACTTATGGTGAAGGGCGGGGGGTGTTAGGGACCAGGCGTTTCGTTTTGGTCCCCCAAGGCCGTATACAGCACCGTCTGGCACACTGACCCCCTTTCTCCTGTCCTTTCTCCTATCCTTTTGCACGCTCTCAAGGTCGCAACCCTCGTCAACATTGTCGGCAACCCCGTCGGGATACTTCCGCCTTTCTCCTACCCTCTTTGCCACCGTTGAAACCGACCTGACTCCTCTATCTTACCGCCGCCGACACGATCCTACAACTAACCACGATACTTTTTCCTTCCTCTCCACACTTACTACAACTCTACTCTACTACTTCCTGTTTCGAGTACTACGATCCGAGAAGAGCATCACAACTGTGAATGAACGTGCCAAAACATGAATGAACAGAGCTGCCGCTATCGATCTGTGTGTTAACAGTCGAGCCACTTGTAGTGGACATTGTACACTCGTTCGTAATTCGCCCTCGTGTCTCTCTTGTAGTACGGTATCAGTTCGATTGTACTGTCAAAAAGAGGTGCTCAACCATTACTATTTCTTCACGCTTTTGTTGCTTTTTTAAACAGGTTTTGATTGTTTGCTATTATTGAGCTCATTGTGCTTGTATCTGTGTGTAGTGTGTAGTCGCGAATTTGCTATTTGCCATCAATAAAAGAGTGTTAATAATATCTGGAATTAAGGGAAAGAGCTTGTTTAATACACGACTAAAGAATCTCTGTTAATTAAAACCCTGAACTGATATAATTGAATTTTTTGAAAATTTCCAGGTTATATATGAATTATTGAGATAGTTCAACCAGTTTGGGCGTTATCTTTGATAGTTTTCTGGCTGGCTGCTTCTCCTGCGGCCTAGAGTTCAAATCTCATTCAGTCCGGAATTGATCAGTCCTAATCATTTAGGCCGGAATTTTCACCTTGCCATCATTAATCACGCGTATCTCATGTGCGTAATCATCCAAATAAAAGAAGAATCGTTGGAGCTGCAGCTATTTTGGAAAGGAGTACACGTTTCTAAATTGCAAGTTTCTATTTATGACGTGAATAATCATGAATTTCTTCTTTTTATACTACAGTGAAAAATAAACTAATTGAACACATTCACTACTTCACATTAGAAAGTAATACAGTTGAAATAATGCTACTGTATATTCTATTAAGCTTGAGACCCTGGTACAGCAGACATTGACAACATTAATAAAATTGGATCATTCTAGAAACACTATGAATCATTGTTTGGACAAAATGGGTTGAGTTCTTGTTCTCTGAGGGTGAATATGTATATTTATTTTTATATATTTATCTATCTATATATATATAAAAATGAATGTCTGTCTGTATGTATGTATGTATGTATGTATGTATGTATGTATGTATGTATGTACCCTATAGACTTCAAAACTACTTGACAGATTGGCATGAAACTTTGGGAATATGTTGTGTGAATATTGGGGATGGTTTCTGACCATGAATTTTAATAGGGGAGCTAATAATTATTATTAATTAATCCATTTTATAGACCTAACCTACTGAACTTGCCGGCCAAACAGCTTAAAGGAACAGCTGATTTAAGTCAACAGTTTTTATCATATGGCAGGCCCCTTAGCAGCGTTCTTTACGCTGTCTTTGAACAGCAAAAGACTTTGCACTTTGCATGTAGGCTACCTCGCTGTCAGAAACTTGCAATATGTAGGAAACATACGACTGGGTATGATAAAATGTAATTATGCCAGGTTGATGACATCTGTTAACCAATGCAGCTATAGAAATTTGAAATGCAGCCTCAGTGGGAGGTGGCGAATAATAAAATAAAAAACCTAGCTTCTACCCTTATAGTGAAGGAGGTTTAAATTCGAAATTTCTTCTTCATTCAGAGGTGGTGATTAAGAAAACCTCAGCGGGAGGTGGCGAATAATAAAATCAAGGATAATTTTTATGAGAACGCAGCAACGCGCGTCGAGCCAGCTAGTATATATATAAAAATGAATGTCTGTCTGTATGTATGTATGTATGTATGTCCCCTATAGACTTCGAAACTACTTGACAGATCGGCATGAAACTTTGGGAATATGTTGTGTGAATATTTGGGATGGTTTCTGACCATAAATTTTAATAGGGGAGCTAATAATTATTATTAATTTATCTATTTTATAGACCTAACCTACTGAACTTGCCGGCCAAACAGCTTAAAGAAACAGCTGATAGAAGTCAACAGTTTTTAATCATATATGGCAGGCCCCTTATAGCGGCGTTATTTACGCTGTCTTTGAATAGCAAAAGACTTTGCACTTAGCATGTAGGCTACTGTGCAGTCGGAGCCTTGCAATATGTAGGAAACATAGGACTGGGTATGATGAAATGTAATTATGCCAGGTTGATGACATCTGTTAACCAATGCAGCTAGAAATTTGAAATGCAGCTCAGTGGCGAATAATAAAATCAAAAACCTAGCTTCTACCCTTATAGTCGTAGGAGGTTTAAATTTGAAATGTTTCTTCATTCAGAGGTGGTGATTAAGAAAACAAAGAAGCCTCTATGATCAGCTGGAAGAGCCCTAGGACTAACTTCTTTCCTAAATTGAAATGTAACCTCAGCGGTTGGTGGCGAATAATAAAATCAAGGAGAATTTTTATGAGAAAGCAGCAACGCATATATATATATGATGTGAAAAAAATTTATATATATTTTGGAGGATGAAGCCCACATAGGTCTGAGACCTGTGCGTGGGTAATGAGTTGGATGATGGTGATTGATGAGTTGGACCTTCAGTTTTAGGTGGGTTCCAAACCACCGGGAAGTGATTTTACAGCAGAGAGCAGTGTTTTGAATATATATTGGTCTCTTCTAAAGCGACATGAGTCAGGCTTGACAGGTTGACACTACTTCACACTGAGAAGCTCGACTTACTGGTTTTTCGAGACAACAATGTATTTACCATTAGAGAAAAAGATTCTTTGCTCAAAAGATTCTTTGCCTTGATATTGTCCGAAACAATCATGACTCGTGGTTTCTCTTAAAAGACCCGTCTCGTGTAAGTTTCGGTGTCGATTTTGATGGAGTACTCAATCCATTGAATTTTTTGAAAATTTGTAGGTTATATCCATTAATTATGACCATGAATGAATTGCTAGATCTTTATGGCGTGATTAATCATGAATTCTTGTTTTAATACTACTGTAAAAAATAAACTAATTGAATACATTCACTGCTTCCTACAACTAACAACTACAAGCACAACTACAACGAGCATAATTGTCACGCTCACATCAAAATTCAATTCAAAATTCAATAATTCAAAAAGTTTTATTGCCATGAAACATTGAACAATGTATAAGCTCATCATAAAGTATCTATGTAAAATATTAATCATATTAACTAACATAATATTGTCATATCCTTTGCTAAATTAAAAAAATTTAACGATCACAGTCAAGTTAATATAACATAGTTGATTGGCAGAAAACAAATAAATTTACATGTAATTATAATATCCAATTATCACAGCTTTGAAAAATTCATATAATTTATGAGCTCCTCATTACAAATTATTATAAAATAGTAATATTCACAAGCATATCATCGACAATAAGGAACTTTTACAAACTTTGAAAACAGATAATTATCACAGTCAAGTCAAATATGAAAATAAGTTAAGTGGTTGTCAGAATACAACGTTTAATTTATTATAATAACTAAATATCACAGTTCACTTTCTTAAAGCATACAGAAATGACAAAATAATATGATCATGGATTAGCATCTTACTTTGATTTAGGAATTAGCATTTTCTAGCTCCGTAATATATAGTTGAAAAGGTTTGTTTATGTTTTTCTATTAGAATTATACTTTCGAGGAAAAAGTGGAGAGCGAATAGATTGAACCGGTTAGAAAAACTTGAAGAAACGAGAAGTGCAGACTAATTCCGTCCAGGATCCAAACAGCATTCCAAATAGAAAACTCTCGTGAATAGGAGTGGCTTATTCCAATCGCATTCATGAGGAAATCGTGGGTAAGAGGATTGTTGAAATAATTGGAAAGAGTTTTAAATCATAACTTTGGAGCGACTGTTCAAAGTTGTGCAATAAAAATGTAAGAAGATAGATTCAGTAATGGCGCTTCTTTCTGAGTCGAAATTATTATTATTGCAATTTTCGAACGGCGAAGAGAGATATATCAGAGTGCTTGAAATTCAGCTCGGAGTGAATGTGAAATATACGTTTCAACTGGGGAGGAAGATGGTGGTACAATGTCAGAGCCATATCTGACAGTATTTATCATCAAATTTATGTACAAAGAGGTGGAGACTCTCAAGAGTGGCTGGTTGCCATGGCAACCACTTGATTTGTTTATCTCCCTTGCGTTATGGCGGTATTATAATAAGTTCTATGATGTGAAACAGCCATTACTTCTTTTGAAGTTTTCAGTCGGGGAAAGAAGGGAGAAGCAAACTCAGTTTTTCCCTATCGGCGAATAGGGAACGAGTGATTCCAGTTATATGGCACGATAAATTGGAATTTTTATCTCGTTCACGATGTAAATTAACACTTCAAAAACAGGCAAAATTATATCTCATTAGTTTCGATTTTTTATAAAGATGTGTTTTCGGATTCAGGGACGCTGATCTGTAATCTCTGTCTGCTACTCCAGCGGTCACAGATTGGATTTTTTTTTTTTTGAAGGATTAAGCCCACATTGGTCTGAGACCTGTGCGTGGGTAATGAGTTGGATGATGGTGATTGATGAGTTGGACCTTCAGTTTTAGGTAGGTTCCGAACCACCAGGAAGTGATTTTACAGCAGAGAACAGTGTCTTTTTTGCTGGCCAATCTAATCGGTCACCGTTACAAACAGGACTCACGAGAACGCACCTTATCTCTATCTGATTGAACAGATACCTGCTACGGCTCGCGGCTATCAATTGCCATCCAGCCTAGCATATTAGTGCCATTTTTTATTATATTAACTTCATATATATGCTCAAGCCTCGGTCCCATGTGGGTGTCATAAAAAGGAATTTCTAAAATATTTTGATTCGAACCTTGAGGATTCTGAGATGAATCTGTAATGAATCTGGCGTTCGCAATATTATTGTACCGTATCAGAGCAAGAAAATCTTAAATCTAAGTTTTTATTCAAATTCTATTTCTTCTCTTTTTTCTGTGAATTCTATTCAAGCCAATCACTTTTCTTTTTTCTCTTATTTTTCCCTCTCAATTTCCCTATGTGTTTTTCCTATGCTGTTACTTTATAATGAGAATAACAAAATTTCTTGCCACATGAGTAAATTCTGTTTATTCCTTAAATCGTTTGTTTAATTCTCTTGTATTGTTATGATATTGTTAAGGGATGCAAGGAAGAACGAACTAAAATTTTCAGCATAACTACTGCTGTGTCAATATCGTCTTCCGGTTATCGTTATCAGCATGTTTTGTCTACTCTTCCCCTGCCCCGCCTCGCCTTGCAATGTATCTGGAGAGTTCTTGACGGTTCTGATCTCAGGAATTGGAATAGTCTCGAAGAATGGAGAGTGTTCTTATGTGTTTACTTTAGAATTTGATAGAAAAGTAGAGATCCCTCTCGTTCTTTCCGGAACATTAAAAATGTTTTTGTGGCATAAACTCTTGTAAACATTAGTCAGTGTGATTTGAACGTTTATGTGAGTGGAAGTTACCGTTTCCGCTCATACAAACCGTAATACAGCGCTAATTCAAACTGTGTTATATGAACGCTTAATGTGTTGAGTGATAAATGCAGTATTGTGACAGGTTATTATTTAGATTTTTTTAACAGTTTATACAGTGACTCGTAAGTTCTTGTAGTGCTTCAACTGTTATGTTTTAGACGCTTCTTCTTGAATTGTTGAACAATTATTATTTAATATTCGATTGGCCTTTTAACAATAAGTGATGGATTTTTATACAGTAATATTGCAAATTCTTTATTAGCTGACCATTATCGATTTATTTTTTTCTGATTACTTTATTTTGTGTGAGATATAACTGATTAGTGCAAGTTGTCAGTAATTTGTGTAAATAAAGTGCGAGTGTTAATTTGGAGTGTTGCCAGCATTATTTTAGGGATAGAACCCATAACAGTAAACAGTATGTATGATTCTACGTATTTTTTTGATATGCAGTATGATTGATTTTGTGAGATCCATCGGATGAGAAACATCGGTCTAAAAACTGTTGATCATGTATAAATGGTTTCAAATTACTTCACACCCAAATTCCACGATTCTTCGCTATGATATACCACAACGTAAACTTGTGGAAGCTCATCGATATGAACGTTTTTGTGCGTATGATAAGTAAATAAATGAATGCAACAATCGTAATACGCCAGGTCAATGGTGGAAAAGATTTATCAATCAAGAGTCATCATCAACGTTTTTATTTGGAGTCAATACGAAAAAAATATGCAAGTTGTATGGAACTTTTATTTCCACGAAAGTCTTCCCATGCGCTTATTTGCGTAGGACTGTGTTTGTTGCGTTATTGTTTGAACGGGTTTACTATCACTTTTGAGCATGAGAAAGATAACCAAAAAAGAGAGAGGGAAGTGTTATTGGATTTGTAGAGGATATCTATTTGAGCCCGACTATTCGTGTTATATCATTCTTATTTCAAATGTTTGGAAATGAATGTTTTAGCCAGGATTGAACTTGAACAAAGTGTTTGGAAGTCAATTCACAAGGAATAAAACTTATCGGCTAGTAAATCGAATAGTAACACACTACTATTTGTACTTTAATTATTTGAAACCTAGTTTCAGGTCTACTCATCACTTTTGAGAACTGGTCAATGCTCGGGGAAGGAAAAATGTGGACTCACTCGAATCGATGGACAAATGGTTTGAATATCATAGAATCTGAATAATACAGAACTGTATTATTTTTCAACAAACAAGGAAATAGTTATTTGTGTACCTATAGCGAGATGTGGGGAGAGAAACAGTTTCTCTAGTGCAGAGATAGCGTGAAGTGGGGTATTTCTGCACACAGATAAAAGTTTCTCGAGTTCAGAAACAGTACTTTGCGCTCGAATTACACACTAAATTTTTCCTACAGTAATGTATAAAGTAATTTAAACAGAACATACATAACCTGACAATTCCTCACATAACCCATCTTAAAATCAAATCGATTTCAACAACAACTACAGCTGACTATTTCGTAGCAGAAGCAGAGTAGCCAACCTATTTATGAATGCAGAATAGGGAACCTGCGTATTACATGCTCACTATTTTGTGTTGTTAGGTTGCAAATCTGGAGAGTAAAAAAGTACTTTCGCGCACTGGAATTTACTTTCCCGCACTGGTGCAGGAATAGATTATTTTGCGTGCTACAGTTAGTGCAAAAGTAGGCACTTTTTCGGATCACTGTAGGAAAATACAATTTTCATCCAACATACATCCAGGTTTTATTGATACAATTAAATGTAAAAGAGCAATAGGGTTTTCAGCCCAAACGGTTCACTAAACTTGCTCTCGCAAAATGTTATCTACATAGTTCAAATCTTTTTGTTAAATGGGTCCCTCTGAAAAATTCACTTTAAAAATAACAAACTTGTTTCAATCATATAACTATATATATTTTAAATAAACTTGTAATAAAATTATTGCAATTACAGCATTTCAAAGGAGGAATATCAATAATTTATATTAAATTATTTATTTATCTATTGCATAATAATAAACAGTATCCCATTGATGTTTTGCAACTACATTTTGTTGACCACGGCTACTACAAGAAAATCAAGAAATCATTTTTCATTAACTAAAAAATCCTAATCTTTGTAAGTTAAAGTCTCACTGGGAATTTCATTTAAGAAAATAAACTCAATGCAATCTTCAATGAATTTTAATTTTTATAACTTGTTGATACTCATTTCAATCAGATTGTAGCGGATATGAAATTGGAGAGAATTGAAAGAAGAAGAAACATTGGTTCTCGGTGTTATCTGCTATGTAAATGTTTACTTTCAAGCCATTAATTACACTGCTTTTGACACTTTTATAGTGTTTACTTGGTAATTAGTAGAATGTTCTATTTGTTTGATTAGACATTAATGGAATGTTATCGAATATTGTGGAAGGTGCTAGTTTCTTTGATTTGTTTATTCAGAAGATGATAGAAAAATGTAGAAATTGCTCGATTGTTGACAAACCTATTTAAGGCGAACGCATTTGTAAATTAGTACAGTTGTCTTTGAAATTTCATCGTGATAAACAAGTTGTGACAGTTCTATATAATTATACATGTCTATATCAGCGAACACATAAGACCAATAGGAGGGGCTTCTTGTCGCCGAGGTGAAGCCACTTGTTAGGCGCTCGTCCACTACAAATATGGCGGCGCAGGGATGACTCCCCAAGTGGCGAGCGCTTGATAAGCCGGTTTTTGCTATTACCAGTACGGCACGCATTACATCGCCAGCCTGTTTCTTCATAATATGAATTGCTCATTCTTGAGACGGATAAACTATAGAAATGTCATTTCTCAGTTGATCTAATTCTGAAATTTTAATTGTGAGTAGAGGCATTCTGTGATGAATTTTGTTAACAAGGATTACTCAAACTTTACTCGAAAAATAGTTAATTTTCTAATGGAGTGACATTTTTTCACAAACCTTCCTATATTATATCCGTCATTATATCATTAATATCTGTCATTTGACTGCCACATCCTTTTACTTAACATGAAATAGAAAAGTAGGAGAAAGAGAAAACAAAAAGCTGAATTGAACTGGATAATGTATTTACTTTGCAAATCTAGTCACAGCGATCATAAAAGACATCACAAAAACACTATCACAATTATTGTCTTTTGTTATCCCTGTCTAGTCACAACAATAATAATTAATAATCTTAATGTTGTTTAACATTCTCACTCATAATTTCTATAAATAGAATAGTCTCTTTCTCTAACACATAGCACAATACTCAGTGTCTTCACGAGTGCTTGAAGAATACTTTTTTTTATCAACCCAAAGTTGATCTGGTTGGCGCCCATATAGAAGTTATATCATTCTGGATAGCGAAAGTAGGGTCTTCACAATAGGCTATTTCCCCATTAGACAAAGTAAGTAAACGTTCAACGTTTTGTAGTCATTGATTTATACGATTCAATTTAGTTACATGACTTTAAAGATGAATTTTCATTTTATAATTTCATTGTGTAACAGCATAGTAGAGAAATAAAAAAAGTTGTGACATTTATTTCTATAATAACTCATATTAAAACTGAGTTATATTGTATGTATTATGTATTTTAATGGAGATGACTTTATATTTTAAGAATATTGGCTCATGTTTATATTGTACAGGATATAATGCTCAACATATGATTAATAAAATGAAATAAAAAATTGTTCTAATAAACATTTTCCTATTTGGATCTTGTTCATTTGCGTTCATAATGGAAAGAATTGAAGGTTAGACTAATTTAATCAATAATTTCCTAAAAACAATCTAACTATAATATTATTACATTACAATAATAAACCTTCAAGGAAGTATTGAATCAAACACAAGAAATAAGTGATGAATTGGCTTTGTGGTTCTGGATGCACAAGCCGGCTGACGACAGCGCACCATCCCGATCGCACTTCAACCTAACATTGTATCCAAAGTATAGGTCGTATTTTAAAATAAAAATCATGAAAAAAAATTCAGTTATTTCTGTACAACTTTCTCGCTTTGATCACATCTCTACCCAAAAGATGAAAATTTTGGTAGCCGACTCACTTTTTTATGTCATGTTTGAAACTCGGACAGAAATTATAACTTTAAACAACTAATTAAAATTTATAGAGTTAACTATTAATTTTTATAATGCCACTGTTATCTTCAGAAACTAATTGTCTATACTCATGCCAAGTTTGAAAGTTATATCTTAATCCTAAGTGTGTTAAACTGCAGTTTATTTGGAGAGCGCGCATTGAAATTTTCTGCTCTTGAAAACACGATTTCGTCTTTCTATCCACTACATGGATGGCAGACGGCTTCACCCCCTGTATGCTACGCTAGTGCATACGCCCCTTCTATTGGTCTTATGGGTTCGTTGGTCTATATATACGTGATAATTCTTTCTCTGTGCCTTTGTTAGTGACAATTCTTTTTCCTGCTTAATTCATACCAGTGAGCTACTGAATAGTTTTTGTTGTATTACGGACTAGTGCTACGTAAGTTAAGTGTTCTTTTTCGACGTTTCTTTTTGAATATCATTGGACAGTTTATTGTAATTTACAGTAATTTATTATTAATTAATTTTAGATCGGCCTTTTAACTTTTAGTGATTGATTCTTGTACAGTTTATTGAAAACTCATTATCAGTTAAGCAATATCGTGTTATCTGTTTTTAATTGCTTATTTTTCTGTAAGACATTACTGAACAGTGAGTGTTGTGATTATTTGTGTAAATAAAGTTCGAATGTAAATTTAAGTGTTGCCAGCGTTATTTTAGACATAGAACCCGTAACAATTAGTGTCAGAAGTGGGATTTTGTTGTGTTTTATTAAAAATGGCTGGCAAAATTACATTGTGCGATTTAAAAGTGGCCGATCTTAAACGTGAATTAGAGGACCGTGATCTAGAAACATCTGGAAAGAAGTCTACTCTACAAGATCGTCTTCATGATGCATTATTGGCGGAAGGAGAAGACCCAGCTACATACCTCTTTGAGACTTCAGATACAAAACTGATTTCATCATTCACACCCATAAAGGGCGAGCTCCAGGAGAACTTCGCATCCATGAAGGGTGAAATACAAGGAAATGTTCAGGATATGCAGGAGAATATTTCATCGATGGAAGGTAAGCTACAAGAAAATATTTCATCTATGAAAGGCGAACTTCAGGGTATGAAAGGTGAGCTTCAGGAAAATATGTCATCTATGAAAAATGAATTACAAGAAGCCATGGAAGAAAAGGTTAGAAATCTTGCTGATTCTGTGAATCAAGAAGTCAACAAGGTGAAGGAAGATTTGAAAACCATGGAAAATCGACTTAAGCAGCTGGAGTGTGGTACTGGAACTTCAAGAAGTAACCAAGAAGTAAGTAAATCTTCAAATTTTCCTGAAATAGTCATCTCAGAAAGGTCAATGATGGATGCTAAGGAGGAAGATCTCCAGAAACAGTCAGTAGTTATACCTCAGCACACTGGCCTGCCTACCTATGATGGAAAGTCACCACTAGAAGACTACCAAACACTGTTTGAGACAGCAGCCGAGTTCCATGGCTGGTCATCCGCAACAAAGGCCTATGTCTTGGTGATGAATCTCAGAGGGGAGGTGCTAGCAATTCTTCATTCAATTCCTTCAGCTGCAAAGTGGAACTTTAGTGAGCTGTGGAAACGTTTGGAGATGAGGTTTGGCAACAAGCACTTGGAGCAGTTATATCGATTCAAACTCAACACAAGAGTTCAAGGACAAAATGAATCACTGCAGGAGTTTGAGGCTGCTATTGCTAAACTTGTGAGGAATGCATATCCCTTTGTTGATGACAACATATATGAAAGTATAGCAGTAGAAAGGTTCCTGAGTGGATTGAGGACAACACAAACTCAGCTTTCAGTCAAATTAGTCAGACCAAAGACACTGAGAGATGCTCTTGCCCAAGCATTGGAGTTTGAAGCTGTTTTGCAGTCAGTGCCAGGAGACTCTGCAGTGAGGGCTATGGAAGCTGAGACTATTGGAGCAAGCACCATTCAGAAGGTTGTTGAATTAGTTCTGGAACAGTTGGGAGTGGCCAAGAAGGAGTTTCAATGCTGTACTTGTGAGAAGAAAAGGCAGACCAGGAGGAAGGATACAGATAAAACCAACCATCAATCTGGAAACAGTGACAGGAATGTTGGCAATTTCTCAATGACGTCTGATGCAGAAAAGTCCCAGGAGGGTTTGCTGAGGAGGACTACAGTGATCTCTGGGTTGAATGGGAGGAGCCAGTTTGGGAAGAAACAGAAGGGAGATCCTGGCCAGAAACATGTGAGGTCCCAGAAGCAATCAACACAAGGGCAACCAACCTGGCAAGGAAATGTCAACAGTGCTAAGGAAGCAAACAGGAACAGGAAGAATAAGGAGAAGCACATCATCGCAGCAGACCAAGGTGGCAGTAAGAAGGCAAAGGAAGGACAAGCAGCTCAGGTTCAGCATACTCTGTCCCCAGAGAAGTCTACAGATGATTGCAGTTCAACGACAGTTTGGAAAGTGATCCAGACAAGTGAAAGGGATCTGTTCACCCTGCCCAAGGAGTATGCACTGGCGCATTGTGTCACCAGCAACTTAGCAGAATCTCAAGGCATTGCTACAGTCTTCAGGAAGAAGTTTGGTGGTCTTGGAGACCTAGAACAACAAGGGCCCAAGGAAGGAAATGTTCTTCATCTGCAGCGGCATGGTCAACATCTCTTCTACCTGGTGACTAAGAGATGAAGGCATCCTATGACATGTTGTGGACATGCTTGGTTCAGCTGAGGGACAGAATGCAACAACTAGGAGTAAGGAAACTTGGCATACCACGGCTTGGAAGTGGATATGATGGCCTGGATTGGACAATTGTGAAGCCAATGCTAGAGTAGGTGTTCAAATCCACTGGTGTCCAGATTACCATCTGCATCTACAACCCTTGGAAAACCAATGAGGAGCCAGCCAGTAACCAGAGCAGATCCAAACTAACATAAGTACTTTTGTTCTGGGACAGAACAATCTCTTAAGGTGGGGGTAGTGTAGTGGATATGAAATTGGAGAGAATTGAAAGAAGAAGAAACATTTGTTCTCGGTGTTATCTGCTATGTAAATGTTTACTTTTAAGCCATTAATTACACTGCTTTTGACACTTTTATAGTGTTTACTTGGTAATTAGTAGAATGTTCTATTTGTTTGATTAGACATTAATGGAATGTTATCGAATATTGTGGAAGGTGCTAGTCAGAAAAATGTAGAAATTGCTCGATTGTTGACAAACCTATTTAAGGCGAACGCATTTGTAAATTAGTTCAGTTGTCAGTGAAATTTCATCATGATAAACAAGTTGTGACAGTTCTATATAATTATACATGTCTATATATACGTGATAATTCTCTTCTCTGTGCCTTTGTTAGTGACAATTCTTTTTCCTGCTTAATTCATACCAGTGAGCTACTGAATAGTTTTTGTTGTATTACGGACTAGTGCTACATAAGTTAAGTGTTCTTTTTCGACGTTTCTTTTTGAATATTATTGGACAGTTTATTGTACAGTTATTAATTAATTTTAGATCGGCCTTTTAACTTTTAGTGATTGATTCTTGTACAGTTTATTGAAAACTCATTATCAGTTAAACAATATCGTGTTATCTGTTTTTAATTGCTTATTTTTCTGTAAGACATTACTGAACAGTGAGTGTTGTGATTATTTGTGTAAATAATGTTCGAATGTAAATTTAAGTGTTGCCAGCGTTATTTTAGACATAGAACCCGTAACAATATTATAAAATTTGGAAAAAAATTGTCAATTTATTCATCTGACTTATTGAATACACTGTATTCCACTACTAACCTTTCGCAACAGCATTTTACGCGAGCTGTTCTTGTTTCAAGAGTGAAAGTCGGGCATAGTTAAGTCGTATCAGATAAATACCGGCGTTGCGCCATTCTAAGTAACATTTTGCAACTATTTCAGCCGTTATTTATTACCATCGAGTGTTGTATTGAACAGTTAGAATACAAGGATTTAGATTTATTCACGTTAATTATTCTGATATCAAATAGATTATGCATAATTATTACACCTGACATGTAAGTAGTGATCACTCGAGTTGGTTGCTAAACTTTGAATGACCTCAATAACATCTTATTTGAGAGTGAATGACTTTTTGAATTGATTATTATCGTGGTTTCAGCCAGTTCAATTGGGATAAGAAGTGTGCTAATTATTATCGAAAGTTGAAGTGTTACTGTAATAATTACAATAATTTCCCGATGAGTGCTGGAAAATATGGATCATTATTTGCTCAAATTTTATCAAGCTCTTCACAAGATTGCATTTTGAATTGAATAGGAAAAATATTCAAATCCAGTGCTACAACTGTTTACTCAGTCGTTTATTTTATATTAGAGAATTTTGTTATGAACATGTATCTCCCTTTTATTTGAAATTATTAAACTTAATAAGTTATTATTGTAATGTTATGTAATTATTATAATCTTAAGGTAATTGGCTAGAGCGCTTGTCTCTGATGAAAATTTGACTGACTGTCACTCCTGCTGTCACGGGCTCGATTCCAGTTCAGTCTGCCATATTTTGATATCCACGCACAAGTCCCAGATTCATGTGGACATTATCAGCAATGGGGGAAAAAAATAATTATTTTTGGTCAATGACCATTCCTCTTTATTTAGTTTTATTTATCAGATTTCTTCTTCCATGTCAGCATTTCAACTGATATTACTGCTATCAGTAGTCATGTAGTTTGTTAACTACCTCCTTTTTTGTCCAGCTTACAAAGAACGTGCTATTCACAAAGAATCCATTTTTTTTCTCTTTTCAATCGTAGTGGGTGAGAAAACTCCCCAAAATAAGATTCTTTCAGTAACACTCTCATTCATGTATTATTCTGATGTAGCTCATTCATTCTTGTATCAGTGCAGTCATTTATTTGTAGATTACGTCTTGGAGACTCCAGTTAAGGAGTATAAGACAAGTCAGATCAACAATATTATACACTAGATACCATAATTACTATATCAAATTAGTTGAGGTGAGGCTTAATTTTGATGTGAAAGGAAACACCCTATATTGTGATTTATTAGTGAGAATTCTTTTACCTTTCATACGAATTCGAGTGGACTCCACTCTTAGCTATTATTGTATTACAGACTTGTGCTATGTAAGTTAATTGTTCTTTTTAGTCGTTCTTCTTGAATTGTAAGACAGTTTATTTAACAGTTATTATTTAATATCAAATCGGCCTTTTAACATTTAGTGATTGATTTTTATACAGTAATATTGCAAACTCTTTATTAGTTGAACTTTATCGATTTGTCTGTTTTTGATTGCTTATTTTGTGTAAGACATTACTGAATTGTGCGTGCTGTGAATAATTTGTTTAAATAAAGTGCGAGTGTTAAATTTAAGTGTTGCCAGGGTTATTTTAGAGATAGAACCCGTAACCATAATATGAAATGAGTAGAGTAATTTATTTTTGTTTGCAAAAAGTGATTTGATAGAATATCCAACAATGGCTGAATACGAATCTTTTTTAACTCTACAAAATAATCGGGGCAAAAATTCTTTTCAACCGGTATTTGTTTTTCTAGTTGGAAACGATCCTCTCCATCCAACTCTAGTCATTATTCTCCCGAATTTCATTCCTGCAACCCATTCCATTTCACGTTTAACTACACCATTACTCTTTCTGCAGCAGTTCACTGAAGCTCTCTCTTGCTCTCTCACTCTCTCGACCTCTCAGTTTCTCTTCCCTCTTATTTGTTCTCTCTCTATCACCTTTTTTCTTTCCTCCACACATTCTCCCACTTTTCTTTACTCTTTCTCCCACTCTTTCACTCTTACTCGGTCTCTTTCTGTCTTTCCCTCACGCACACTCACACTCTCTCTCTGTCTCTCTTATCTTCTCTCTTTCTCCCACACACTCTCTTTCCCGCACTTTTTATCTCTCCTCCTTTTTCAACTGACGCTCGATTCTGGGTCAAAACAATCATTTTTCATAGTCCGTTCCGGCACTTCTACTCTTATAAAGCATAAAATATTTATTCTTTATCTGTAATATCGTTGTCATTTTTCATTACTGCTCCATCGAAGTTTCAGTAGCAGTGATCCACGAGTAATTTAATCCAATTCCGTTCTGCTCTGCATGAAGTTAGACTTTTAAATTCATTCTGGTAATAATTTATCATCTTGATCGATTAAAATGTCAGCCGTTGTTGACAATTTGCCGAATACTCTGTATAAAAAATGTAGATTAATCTTGCAGAAAGCTGGAAATATTATTTTTAATAACTTTGTGCATTGATTATTATTGAGTATTACTTTGTCTCATTTTACAAAAAAAAAAAATACATCGAATATTGTATATTGGACTAGCTGGCCCGACGCGCGTTGCTGCGTTCTCATAAAAAATTCCTTATTTTATTATTTGTCACCTCCCACTGAGGTTACATTTCAAATTTCAACGTTCTAGGACTATTAGGGAAGAAGTGTCCTAGGGCTCTTCCAGCTGATCAGAGAGGCCTCCTTCGTTGTTTTCTCACCACCTCTCAATGAACATTTCAAATAATAGGGTAGAAGCTAGGTTTTTTATTTTATTATTCGCCACCTCCTACTGAGAATACATTTCAAATTTCTAGCATAATTACATTTACCTGGCATAATTACATTTCATCATACACAGTCATATGTTCCCTACCTACTGCAAGGCTCCGACTGAACGGTATCCTACATGCAAAGTTTTTGCGTTCCAGACAGCGTGAATAACGCCGCTAAGGGGCCTGCCATATGATTAAAAACTGTTGACTTCTATCAGCTGTTCCTTTAAGCTGTTTGGCCGGCAAGTTCAGTCGCGGTTCAGTAGGTTAGGTGAATGATGATTTGTAAAACACACAATCAGCTTGTCCATCGAAACAGCGTGTGCAGCAGATCAAAAAATTTCAAATTATTTTCCATATGATTAAAAGATCCCAGTAAGCTAGACCCGTGCTTTGCATAGGCAAAACTTTAACCCCCTAAAAACACCCCTAAAATTGCGAATTTTGAAAAATCCTTTCTTATTTCCTGTAAGGATTGTTCATACGAAATTTCAAGTTCATGGGCCTAGTAGTTTTGGCTCTGCGTTGATGAGTGAATCAGGGTAACATCCTTTTATAGATAGAGAAGATAAAATGGTGTAGCTCATCCATATCTGTATTTTCAGAGCAATATGGTGAGAGAATAATGTCCATACTTATCATTCCAGATGAAAAATGACCATTTTTGAAATGATATATATCATTTCATATGAAATTATGTTAAATTATAATAAATATGATGTATGATCATATTATAATATTTTATAGATTGGGATTGAATCGTATGGATATATTTCGTACAAATTACTGATGGGTTTAGTTAATTAATTTGTTCTGTAACTTCGTCTTTCCCTGTTCTAAGATGAGTTAAGATCACCACACAGATTTTTAAGAACCGGATATATCAATTTAAATGGCTGAGTCATCCATTAGGTAGAGCAGTACCCAGCTTATATGTGTATGAAGCTACTTTATATGTAAAAACGAATGATATTAACCAAAGTCTTGACGTACGCGATTACAATACAAGAAGCCGAGGAGATTATAACTTTATGAGTCACATAAGTAGCTTATTCAAACAAAAACCTAGTTATATTGGTAGGAAACTCTACAGCAAGTTACTGCAGTTTTTAAAGAGTCTTGAAAATATAGAAATATTTAAGAAACAATTGAAAAATTATTTAGTTATAAAGCTTTTAATAGTGTACAAGAGTTCCTTTCACGTCAAAATTAAGCCTCACCCCAACTAATTGATGTAGTAATTACGGTGACTAGTATATAAGAGTATAATTGCTGATCTGACTTGTCTTATACTCATTAACTGGAGTCTCCAGATCTCGCGCCTTGATTTTTGGAATATTACTCTGTCTTCTTTGAGCCTTCCAATATAAATAAGGTAGAATAATACAATATCTGCATGCTATAACGAAATGATTCTACTGCAATAATAAAAAGATTCAATTCTTCAAATGAAATTGAACTCGGAAAAGTAGGTTCCTAATGGAAATTCAAATTAAAAGTTAACGTCAATGATCTGAAACTGAGTGATTTGTTATAGGAAGAAATATCCCTACTCATTCTGTTGAGGAAAATAGTTTATTTTTAAGCCTACATGTTGAATACTTGTGATGAAGTAACAAGAAAAGGTGATGAATATTACTGGGGTTATATACGCTGTTTTCAGTCGAAAATGATGGATCATTAAAAATCAAGAAGCGTGTATCGGAAATCATGGAATTGAAATTTCAAAAAATGAATTGAATCATTGAGAATTCAAAAGCATTGTAAGGTAACTTTCCTTTAGTGATAGATTTGTCTTTTCCCACGATCCAAAGCCAACTATGATTCAAAAACTTTCTGAATACCAAATATCTCATTCCAAAAGCCATATACAGTTTTGGAACTCTCTACCAATACTTCTAGGCAGTGTTTCTGGACCACTAACAAAAGTAGAAACGTAATAAAAATTTTCTAAAGTACCCAGTTACTCACACAGCCGCCATTTTGTATTTTCACGCATTAATTTTTTATTCAAACACCATTGAACGCATAATTTTGAAATTTCAAAATTAAAAAAATAATCAAAAGTTTCCGACATTAAAAAAACAGAATGGCGGCCATTTAAAATCTTTGAACAGGATTAAATTAATAATGGCTAATGGTTTAAAAATTTGACTGGATTAACTTTTTTTAGATATTTTTATTGCAAATCTAACAATACCTTATTTTTCAAGATTGGCGAACAATTAACAGAGATATGCTACTTTTTAGGATGTGCGGTGGTTGGAAGCAGGTTACAGTTTTACGAACAGAACAGCTGATACCTTTAAACATCACTAGAGAAGAAGTAATAGAAGCAGTACAAAAACAGAAAAATTGTAAATCACCAGGGGAAGACTCCATAACGGCTGAGATGTGGAAAAATGGAGGTGATAGAGTGATTGACAAAGTTTTCAAATTAATTCTGATGATATGGAGGAAAGAAGAGCTGCCCACAGATTGGGAAACGGGACTTATTTGCCCAATCTATAAGAAAGGAGAGAAACTTATGTGTAGCAATTATCGTTGAATTACTTTGCTGAATGTTGCCTACAAAATTTTATCATCCATTCTTCTAAAACGAATGAGTTCACTGTCAGAGAGAATCATTGGCGAGTATCAGTGAGGCTTCCGGCCAGGGAGAGGGAAAACTGATCAAATTTTTGCTATACGCCAACTGATGGAAAAATGCACAGAATACAATGTGCACACACATGCTTTTTGTTGATTTCAGGCAGGCATTTGACTCTGTGAGAATTAGAAATCTGCTAGAGGCACTTGAAGGTTTTGGTTTTCCTAGACAATTGATAAGACTGGCGTCCATGGTATTGTCAAATAACAATGCCAAAGTACTAGTAGGCGGGAAAATGAGCAGAGCTTTTCATATAGAGCAAGGTGTGAGGCAAGGTAATGCATTGTCTGCACTACTTTTCAACCTAGCTCTGCACAAAGTTGTTGAAAAACTAAGTCTCTCAGGAAATATTATCTTCAAATCTAAACAAGGTTTAGCCTACGCTGATGACATTGTATTGGTCGCTCGAAATGCAGAAGCTCTGAAAGAAATGTTTCTCACACTGGAAAATGAAGGAAAAGATATTGGACTTGGAATGAATAATAATAAAACCAAGTATATGAAAGTAACCTCAACGCTAGCAAGGAGAACAGTGGAAGATTTTGAAGTTGGAGGTTATAAATTTGAAAGTGTGGAGAGATTTACTTATCTTGGAACTGAGCTGAATGTAGACAACAACCTCAGTCATGAAATAAGAAAGAGAATTGATCAAGGTAACAGAGCATACTTTGCCAACATACATTTAATCAAGTCTGGACTCATATCGAGATGTACAAAGATGAAACTATAACAAACTCTAATAAGACTGGTAGTGACATATGGTTGTGAAACATGGGTTCTCAGCTTCCAAAACATGAATGAACTGAGAGTCTTTGAAAGGAAAGTTTTGAGAAGAATTCATGGTCCAGTATATGAGAATGGGGAGTGGAGAATCAGAAACAATGCTGAAATAAGCAACATTCTACAAGGAAAGGATATAGTAGTTACATCAAGGCTAGAAGGATCAGCTGGCTGGGACATGTGCAAAGAATGGAGCAGAATAGGATGCAGAGACAGATGCTTGTTGGAAGAATGGAAGGAGCAAGGAAGAGAGGTCGTCCTAGAACACGTTGGTTACAGGATGTAGAGAGAGATCTGACTTGCTTGAGTGTGAGGAACTGGAAGAGGCGGGCGAGCCAGAGAGACGACTGGAGGCGAATTGTTGAGGAGGCCAAGGTCCACACAGGGCTGTAGCGCTGCCTAAGTAAGTAAAGTTTAAACATTAAGTTATAGCAGTATCAAATTAGGAATTTGTTCAACAGTTGTAAGTTATTCCTTGTTTGTTCATAAAACTGCAACCCGCTTCCAAAAACTGCACACCCTAAACAGTAGCATATCTCTGTTAATTGTTCGCCAATCTTGAAAAATAAGGTATCGTTAGATTTGCAATAAAAATATCTAAAAAAGTTATTACATTCAAATTTTGATACCATCAGCCATTATTAGTTTAGAAATAAATAAATCCTGTTCAAAGATTTTATCCGCCATTTTGTTTTTTGATGTCGGAAAGTTTTGATTATTTTTTTTAAATCGTTTTAATTGCTATAAGGCTGTATGAAAAATTTCAATGCAAAATTATATGTTCAATGGTATTCGAATAAAAAAATAATGGGTGAAAAAAAGTGGCGGCTGTGTGAGTAACTGGGGACTTTAGGAAAATTTTATTACGATATTTACTGTTTTTAGTGGTCCAGAAACACTGCCTAGAAGTATTGGTAGAGAGTTCCGTAAATACTGTATAATTAGTATTATCTGGCACTAGACCAGATTGGTAGATAGACCTCCAGAGCGTTCCAACATCATCGGATAAAATAATTCCCGTTTCTTCTAGTTGATGAGCTTGCATTTTTGAAAGTAATTGGTAAAGGGAGAAACCCGAGTGCCAACCAATCATCCGAAGTATTGTGATAATGAAATTAAGGCCTACCGACTATGAAAAGACTCTAGTGCTCTTCAAGTGGAAGAACGACCCCTATTTCTTTATGGCTCACTGGCTGCTCATTATATTACACATAGTGCGGGGTTTACATGGCTTACATGGGCCCTGGCTTACAAGAGGCACCCTGTAATTAACGCTTCAGATGCCAGTCAGTCAACTTGTTAACGCCTGCTGATCTCTTGGACAATAAAGGCGAGTTCTTTATCTTAGTTCTTTATCAAAGTTCCCTTTGCAGTCTCGTGTCTCAACGCTGTACTCAGCTGCTGACTTGACTTTGCCAACCAGCCTCCATTTTGGTGTGTCCCCCTTATAATATTTCTCTTTCATACTCTATTGGTAGTCTTGCTTTCACTTCAACTACCACTTTGGTTAGTATGCTTAAATAACACTTCTGTTGGTTTTATTGACATATTATTTTTTCACCTTACATATTTTTGAGCTTACAGTTTATAAGTTAATTCCCTAACTTGCGTTTTATAATTATTCTTCAATATTTTATTAATACGCTATATTCCATTCTTTTGATTTTTTCATTGGAAGTCTTGAACACATAATTATAACTATGAATGATTGTTGATGTATCATAATTATATATTAATATCAGAGGTGAACCCAGAATTTTTTTCAGGGGATGCATATCAAATAGGAAAATGTTTTCAAATTCTTATTACCTCCCACAAAAGTATATAGCTTTTATTTGTGTAGTTTGAATAGTTTCGAGTGGAATACATTCTTTGGGTACGTTGCTTGTCTGAGATTGCTACTGAGTTTGTTTTTCTTGTCTCTTTTGTAATATACAGTGTATATTAGAGAAGGAGGTTTTGATTTGATTTTTTGAAGTTTGTATTTCAAGTAAAAATAGTTTCTCATAACAAAAGTGGAAATCTATGATGCTTTCCAATACGAAATACTTAATGAACAATCTAATATTAAAACTTACACTGTATTTCACTTTTATATAAAGTTTTACTCACTTATATTGGAGATGCTTGGGGGATGCATTTCACTTCTGAAAAGAAGCTTCGTCAGCCTGGTGACGAAGCTTCTTTTCAGAAGTGGAATACAAGAGTAGAATTTTAGCAAAACTTACACTATTTTCTCCTGTCGTTATCAGTTTAATGAAATCAGTAATGGGCATGCGCAGGTCAGATCTGCAGATCGAGAGACGAGAGAAGGTGTGAAGTTGATTTGCCGACCACTGTGATAGAATGTTAAAAAAAGCATTGGCTGATATGTTGATATGTTAATGTAGATCCTCATTACTGTTCAAGAAAGTTAGTACTGTCATGATTCAATTACTGCAATTTTATGTTGCACTACTGTTTCTATTCAGCAAGTACAAAAATCTAAACACTGAGTTGTTTGGTTGCAGGCAATGTAAAAGTAACGAAGACATTATACAGTATTAAAACGTTAACGGATTTCATACAATTAAAGACTTAGTAGTGGAATTATGTAGCACTTGCTAATGAATATTTTACGAGCTCCAAACTGATTATATTGGTAAAAAATTTTGCACTTCCAAAAACCTTTTTGGTGGTTTTGGGAGGGGCTTCAGCCCGAAAGCCCCCCCCCCACCACCGTAAATCCGTCACTGGACACTTGGACACTGGAAGTGTCACATGGCTGGAATTATTTTTGGTAAGAACCTTTAATGTATGTAGAGCTTGAATAAGCTCAATAATTGTTTTTGAAAGTACTTTCTTCTTTCAGTAATAATTAATCAAATTCCAAAAAAACTTTCTTCGTATATTACGCAGATAAATTGAAACAATAATTTATTATTGAAATTAGAAAGCACAGAATCAGTTTATTCAACAA
The DNA here is from genome assembly GCA_948455865.1 of Conomelus anceps. Lineage (NCBI taxonomy): Eukaryota > Metazoa > Arthropoda > Insecta > Hemiptera > Delphacidae > Conomelus > Conomelus anceps. The sequence continues at coordinate 27,543,261 of OX418221.1, read as the reverse complement.
TATTGGGCTAATTTCAACGTCTACATGAGCTGCAACGAACTTATTGTTCAGTGAACTTATGAAGTCAGATGTTACCGTTGGTTGAATATAGCCTACTATATATATATATATATATATATATTAGTACAGTACATAATAAGCGCGGGCTATCACACAAAGAGCATAATCCTGAAAATTATTATTACCGCTCAACCTAGGTTCAACAATAATCCAGTCTCTACTGCATTAATAATTGTTAGAATTCAGCTAATCAAAGTCAAAGTAATTCCATTGTCATTGACCGGATTTCTTTAACTAACTGCTTCTAGACCTTATAATAGCCCACTTTGTAAATTTTAATAATCTCAAATTATGGGAGTTGTTTGTATTGGATCTGATCATTTGTATGGATTGCAGGAAGCATCAGATTTGATTTTTTTTTATTTAATTGGTTTCTTTTATTTAAAACTGAAGGGACGAAATTAGAGCGCAGTCAGCCCTCTCTCCTACTTAAACCTCCCAGGCAGTTCTAACTCGAAAATGAAACATTTGGAAAACAACGAAATGAGAAAATAAAAATAAATTACAGGAAAAATGTATAAAAAAAAACATTAGAAAGCAGAAAATAAAGAATATATTGAAGCTACTGGAGAGAAAAGAGATTTCAGAAATGGACTCACTATGAGAAAGATAAAATGACAGCAACAGTTGTGTAATTGGTTGGAACGTTATCTCTGATAAGACTATGACTTATTGCTACTCCTGCGGTCACGGATTCGAATCCCGTTCCGCCCAGCATATCATGTATAAACATTGACATCATTACTCACGCACAAGTCTTATACTTATGTTTGGCATAACAAAAATTGAAAATCATTTACAGAATGTCCCTTAAAAGCGCGATCGTAGTTACAACCCATTCCACATTCTCAAATGAACAAAAAAATACTTTTATGAAAATTTTGATTTCTTATTCATTTTTCTATAATTTTTATAATTTTTCCGTCAATTTTTTCTGATTTTCTTTTAACAATTCATAGGCTATCTTGTGAACAGATTTGAATTATTCTCTTTTGAAATGCTAATAAGATTAAATTATTCTGAAATGAGAATTATATCAACTGAATCAGCAAAATGGTGGATAACGAGAAACCTAATGGGAAATCAACGTTTTTCTAACAACATTGTTTGCTTTAGTATGTAGATTACGGTGTTGGTTACGTTTATTGACTAATGTATATTGCCTAGAACCCAAAAGACTTCAACCAAGGCTAGTGTACCAAGTGTAGTACGCTACTCCATTAGTATGGATTGGAAATGGTGATTTTGAGAAAGTGCTTATCACCAAGGGTTGATAGTAGAAGAGATTTGTGAGAGACATCGGGTTTGATTGTGAGAAAGAAAGAAAGAGAATACAGTTGAAAGAAAGGGAATAGAAATAAAAAGCGTTCTTTGAAGATATTGAATTACTGTACGATTTCCAACATCAAGATGGTTCAATACTGTACGTTGTTTATAGTTGGAAACATAGAAGTAGTCCGAAGGTGTGATATCAGGCGGAACAATCCCAATATGGCGGCCAGTGAATCAACATGACGGAAGCCACTTTTTTCAATCGTTACACCACAATATACCACTACAACTGTAGTAGATTAACTACATTATATATAGTTATAGTTGAATAGGTTGTCTCCTCCCTTCGACCATTATTAAGACCATAATCACGTGATCTGATCGAATTACTTGTTACATAGTGCTGTCTCTAGGTAGACCACGTAAAACAGGAATGCTGAATTATAAGCTGCTGGCTTTATGGTACATTAACTAGACAATTTAATGTGTCAAATACTTCAGGAGACAAAGGGTTTGTGGTATATATTGTTTTTTCATATCTTGATGAGAAATGAGACATTATCAGACTATTGGAACTGGAGACTATAATGAGTGGAAAATAGCATTTGGTTATTGAATTGTTTGTTTATGAGATCCTGAACCTTCATTCAATCTTTTAGTTGCATCAGTTGCAAAGCTGTTCTTCAGCGGGTGCAAGTGCTGTACTTGCTACTGTAGATGTAGATATCTAGACTAAAGTAGATACAATTGAGCGTGAAAAATCAACAGCACATGCTAGGCAGAAACTACTTTCTTTACAAAATTTAAACTATAAATACCATTTTTTGTAGGTCATGATACAAATCTGGGTTAAGCAACAATGGGAATGAGGCTTGTGGCTAAGCCACAAAATAGGAAAAGTTGAAGATACGAAATAGCTATTTCAGTAACTAGAGCGAAAAGTGGGAGTTTTCTGCACCGAGAGAAACTGTTTTTTCATGAGTGCAGAAAAAATACTTTGCGCTCGAATTACACATTGAATTTTTCCTGCAGTAATGTATAAAGTAATTTAAACAGACCAAAACAGGACATGCATAACCTGTCAGGTTCCTCACTCATAACCTATCTTCGAATCAAATCGATTTCAACAACAACTACAGCTGACTGTTTTTGCATAGCTGAAGCAGAGTAGCCAACCTATTTTTGAATGCAGAATAGGGAACCTGCATATTACATGCTCACTATTTTGTGTTGTTAGGTTGCAAATCTGGAGTGCGTTAAAGTACTTTTGCACACTGGAATCTAATTTCCCGCACTGATGCAGGTGCAAGAATAGATTATTTTGCATGCTACAGTTAGTGCAAAAATAGGCACTTTTTCAGGTCACAGTGGGAAATAGCTATTTGTGTAACAAGAGTGCAAAGCACCGTTTTTCTGCATCGAGAGAAACAGTTTTTTTCACGAGCCGAAGGTGAGTGAAAAAAGTTTCTCGAGTGCAGAAACAATACTTTGCACTCGTATTACACATTAAATTTTTCCTACAGTAATGTATAAAGTAATTCAAACAGAACAAAACAGGGCATACATAACCTGAAAATTCCTCACATAACCTATCTTCGAATCAAATCGATTTCATCAACAACAACTACAACAACTATTCACAGCTGAAGCAGAGTAGCCAACCTATTTTTGAAGGCAGAATAGGGAACCTGCGTATTACATGCTCACTAATTTGTGTTGTTAGGTTGCAAATTTGGAGTGCGGAAAAGTACATTCCCGCACTGCAATTTACTTTCCCGCACTGGTGCAGCAATAGACTATTTTGCGTGCTTCAGTTAGTGCAAAAATAGGCACTTTTTTGGGTCACTATAGGAAAAATAATTTTCTTTTACGGATGATGCCCAGATGAGCCTGTCGCTTGAGCGTGGATAGTTGAATAAAATAATAATGATATAGGTCAGTGTCCCTTGCATCTGTGTAGTGAGTAGGCAAACGCTTTGCAAGAGATTAGAGCCAGATCCCATCTCGTGCCCTATAAGAGGCTACCAGTAATCAATAGAATTAAGAATGATGCTCTCTCATTGAACATGAATATTGAGAGTGTTCTTCAAAGAGATTGCACAAAAGTGTCAGAGGTAATAGGGAATCGAATCTGGAACCTGTGAAATAGTGGTAAGTTACGCTTACCATTATGACTGGAACCTGTGAAACAGTAGTAAGTTATGCTTACCATTAAACCATAGTTAGTTTCGATTCCAAGAAACAGGAATCTGTATGTTTTATCCAGTGATTGGATAACGGGCTACTTATGGCTTCTAGCACTGCGAGAGATTATTCAGACAGCTTCAGTCAACATTTCAGAAATTCGAACTCGCACAATTTCAATGTTGAATTGTGGAGAGAGCTCCATATTTATCTTTTGCCATATGAATAGAACATATTTCCCTGGCTGAAAACGAGGAATTCTTGTTCGTCCTCGCCATAAGCATTGTTGAAAAGTAAAATTGAACTCGGTTATATATGTATTATTCATATGCAAATAGTATGTGTGCTGGAAAATTGAATAAGGTTTGGAATATGGAGATGGAAATCTCACGACAGATAAAAGTTAAGGGAATGCTGGAATTGGGGAAAATGTAGAAAAAGAAAATACCGTATCAAGATGCGAAGAAGAGAGAGAAATAAAAAAAGAAAGAGAGGAAGACACTACAGAATGTGATAAAAGCAGACATGCTGCAAGATTTTTCTGTAACAATCTAAGTTTTATAGAAAATTCTCCAACTCCGCGTTTTGGATTCTTTATATAGTCCAAACGGTTACACATGAACTCGCAGCACAAAGCATTATATTAGATTTTATTTCAAATCAGAAACTCTATTCAAAAGTGTATTGCTCAATTGAAACGAAGTATTTGGAATATAATGTAAGATGAATATTGGCAATGCAAGATACAAGTCGAAATTTGAAAATGATTATCTTTTCGAACCCTTTTCAATCTGGATGATTAAAATTATGCATCTCTTTCTTAAAGTGATATTTTATATTGCTATGGGTTCTATCGTTAAAATAATGCTGGCAACACTTGAAATTAGCACTCGAACTTTATTTACACAAATTACTTACAGCACGCATTAATCAGTTATATCACACAAGAAAACCTTTAAGAAACTAATAGTTCACTAACGTTCAACTAATAACGAATTTTCTATATTACTGTACAAACAATAATTACCAAATGTCAATGAGCCGATCAATAATGTAATAAATAACTGTTCAATGACGTTAAAAGGAATGTATGATAAACTGTTAAAGCAGAAGAATAAATTAACTGAACACTTACGAAGCACAGTGTCTGTATAACACAATAAACTGGCACAATTTTTTTCTGATGGTAAGGCCCACATAGGTCTGAGACCTGTGCGTGGGTAATGAATTGAATGATGGTGATTGATGAGTAGGACCTACCGTTTAGGTGAGTTCCGAGCCACCGGCAAGTGATTTTACAGCAGAGAACGGTCTTTTTGCTGGCCAATTCAATCGGTCACCCTCACAAAGAGCGCCCAGGAGTCTCGTATCTTATCTCTGATTGAATAGATACCCGCTACGGCACTCGGCTATCACTTCCCTGATGTAAAGGTGCGTCCACACATGCGCCGATTGTTGCGCCGAACAGCGAACCGAACATCGCGCCGAACATCGCGCCGTGCACTGAACATCAGTATCTTCCATCAGTGTTTAAGAAAAGCCCAACCCAACTCAGCTTCAGAATTACCTAATAAACCCTTAAATTTATTACTTACCAGTTCCTGTTACCATACTCCTCTTCATTTTCTTTTTTCTCTACTAAGCGATGACGTCAATGACATAATTTTATTTTTGCAATCATCTTGAGTGGTATTCAATTCCAGAGAAATTTCTTCCCACATAATTTTTTTTCTTCTAATAAAATGTTTTGTATTCTTGGGATCTCACTAACATTCTGACTCTATGTGCATCAATTAGCATCAAGCAATCTTTTTCTGTCCACTTCATTAAATGAGTAAATAAGCACTAATAAACAATAAGAAATGAATGACACCGACTGTATGTTAGTGAGATTAGGATAACTATTGATACGTCTGAAAGATCGATATTTTGATCAACTAATCGATGTCTATGAGTTCCGATTCTTCAAACATTGATTAATTTATTGAAATTAGGCCCGGTTTGATCATCTCAGATACAGAAAAGGCTAAATCAATTGTGTTGCTTTCCAAACGTCTCTGTTGAATGATGGATTGAACGAAGGAAGTAGCTCAGAGGTGTGCTAGATAGTATACACACTCACCTGTGCAGCTAGACCCTGTGTAAAGGTGGGAGTGGACTGTCAAGCATAGAGCTTCAGAATTTGTTTCAGTGGGTTTGGCATACTGATACAATTCTGCTAACTCAGTGAGGAAAGCAATCACAAACTACCTCACTCCTCGTTTGTGTAGTACGCTCTTTGGACTAAAACATAGCGTTGCGGTCTGAAGAGTCACTTACAGTCGAATCGGCTATGGTACTATATACATACATACAATAGAAATCTATATACAGTATTATAATTAGCTAGCCTATTATAGGCTAGCCCTTTTTCTGTGGTACAGTACTCGAACATGAAATTAAATTAAAGTTGCTAGAATAAAACATTTAAATTACTAAAATTCCAGCATTGCATAAGTTACATACAGTAGGCAGTATTCTTGTAGAGCCTAGATGGAACTGTGCAAAGAATACGGTACGCTTGTAAGTAATTATTGCGGTGCTTTTAATTATTAAGGTGCTTTTAATTAAAGCTCCAATATATACTATTTCTATCAATCATAGAAAAAAATCACAGAATAATATGTTTTTTTTTAATTTCTATTCAAAAATACTTATTTTTGGTCTTGCCCCACCCCCACTTAAACCAAATTTGTCCCCCACTTTAATTAGTAAATTACCGCCGCTGCATTAATGCATGTTTGTGGACATGTTCACTATATCCAGCGGCGATTCGTGGCGGTGAGGGGGCCGCCCCCTCTTTTTAATATTTCAAGTACGCTACCTAACTGAATGTTTTTTCAATATCATTTTTCCAAAAACAATTTTTATCAAAATAAATAAATCACTTATTTATTTGATTTATTTTGAATTGCTGAGATTGAACTTTGATGGGGGCGAGGTTTACTCTTTTGCGGATGATACTGTGCTGTTATTCGGAGGTGAAACATGGAAACAAGTGTATGAAGCCGCCTCAAGAGGGATCTCCACACTAGAGAAATGGCTGGATATCAACTCTCTAAGCTTAAATATAAAAAAGACGAAATATATTGTATTTTCGAGGAATATTACTGGTCAGGAAAATACAAATTGTGAACTTAAATTACATATGAGTTGTAATGACTTTGATAATAACCATGGTTCTTGTAATTGTCCTGAAATTGAAAAAACTAGTCATTTGAAATATCTAGGAATAATAATTGAGGAGGGGTTTAAATGGAAGAAGCATATCAACTATGTGTGCGATAGATTAAGGTTTGTCTCTTACAAATTTTTCAAATTGAGGTCTGTTCTTCGGGTACCGATGCTAAGAATGCTGTACTTTGCATTGGTGCAATCATTACTACAATATGGTTTGGTGGTATGGGGAGGTACTTTTGACTCACATGTGTCTCCTTTCTTTAGAGTACAAAAGATGATAATTAAAACAATATTGAACAAACCCACATTATACCCCTCAATAAATGCTTTTAAAGAGATAAGAGTCATGACAATCCGACAACTGTATGTATTAAGTGTTTTCAAATATTTCAGTAGATATAAAGACAACTTCATAAAAATCGATAATGAAAACCACAGGACTCGGTTTAATGCACAAAAATACCACTGTTATGTTTCAAGCCTGACAGTTATTCGTAAACAGCTGATTTATTTGGCTCCAAAGCTCATAAACTCCATTCCAGTGAGGCTTATCAGGGAACAACCAACTAAGCTCGTTCCAAATAATGTAAGGAGATGGATTATCGAGAACCATTACTTTGATTTGGGTGTTTTGTAACATTGTTAGCAGTGTTTATTGGCAGTGTGATAATATTTTTTGCAATAGCTTATCCACTTTGCATAACCTATACATATTTATATATATATATATATATATATATATATATATACAGGGTGTCCCACGAGGAACCCGACAAACTTCTAGGGCGGTTTCCTCTCATCAAAATAATGAAAAAAGTTTATATAAACATATGTCCGGAAATGCTTAGTTAGGGAGTTATGGCTAGTGAAAGATTTCCCCCGATTCTCTAGGAAAGGATGGAAATAAAGCCAAACTGATTTTTTTATGGCGTTAATTTAGGTGTTACATCTATTGGATTTTATGTAAAATGAACTGAAAAATTGAATAAAACTGATTTTTTTATGGCGTTAATTTAGGTGTTACATCTATTGGATTTTATGTAAAATGAACTGAAAAATTGAATAAAACACGCCCCAGACCTCTAGAATCACCCATATTTGAGATATCAGACAAAATATGCAAAATTCTGTCTCGAAAAACATGCTTCATTTAGATTTGATCCACATTAACTTCGTTAAATGGGTAATAAACACAGAAACTTTATGAACAAAACTTGTAGTAAATTTAATTCTGAAGAGAATGGTGTGAAATAGATTTATAATAAACAATCAGAAAGTTTAAAAAATTTAACTTTAATTAAATGAACACATAGATTTTGAACTCTTTGTAAATGATATGGATAAAATGTTGTTTTCTTTCAACGTTCTCCAGACTGTACTATGAGATATGTTTAACTTATTAGAAAGTCGGCGAATACTAAGTTAAGGACTACGCTGTATCATGTCAATGAAATTATCTTGTTCGCGTACAGCCTGTATTACAGCCATTACAGGACGTTCACTCGAACAAGTAACAAATGGAATATATCCATTTGTTCTTAAGTTATTGAATCCCGATGCAAATGTTTCGTAAGCAGGTGTTCTATTCGGAAATCGTCTTTCAAATTCAAGTTTAGCTGCCTGACTATTTCCATTGGCAAAACCATAGACGAAAACAATATCTGCGTACTATTGATTTGAAAATGTGAATGGCATCTTTTCATTTAAAAAAAACACGAATAAAGTACAAATAATACAAACCACACATGCACTGCACAAATCACAGTTGACAGACTAGTTACTGCGACTGCTGTATCATTGTACGGCTGTACAATAACTTGGATTCAGGTATTGTTGCACAAGTGCTGCCAATTCTTGATTTTAAATAAACTAAAAGCATCTCACTTAACGCTGTATTTTTATCATCTTATTTCTCAACCAACAATTTTTTTTATACTGTAAAATTTTTGTCATTATTTAATTGAATGAATACTGTATTTGGGAATAAACCGCATGCCTTTACAGTAATTAAAATGTACAGTTTCGCAGCATCTTAAAATGTTTTGTTTAATTTTTGTTTTGCTGCTGTCTTATTTTCGTATGTGTTGATTTAATTAAAAATAATTTTTTTAAACTTTCTGTTTGTTTATTATAAACATATTTTAGACCATTCTCTTTAGAATTGAATTTACTACAAGTTATTTGCATAAAGTGTTTATTACCCATTTAACGAAGTTAATGTGGATCAAATCTAAATGAAGCATGTTTTTCGAGACATAATTTTGCATATTTTGTCTGATATCTCAAATATGGGTGATTCTAGAGGTCTGGGACGTGTTTTATTTAATTTTTCAGTTCACATAAAATCCAATAGATGTAACACCTAAATTAACGCCATAAAAAATCAGTTTGGCTTTATTTCCATCCTTTCCTAGAGAATCGGGGGAAATCTTTCACTAGCCATAACTCCCTAACTAAGCATTTCCGGACATATGTTTATATAAACTTTTTTCATTATTTTGATGAGAGGAAACCGCCCTAGAAGTTTGTCGGGTTCCTCGTGGGACACCCTGTATATATATATATATATATATATATATATATATATATATATATATATATATGTGAATTGGCTTTTGTATTTCCATTGTTTGTTTTAGTTTTAAATTGAAATGGATGATTGTGACGGAAAACTACCGTATTATAATGCTACTCCTACTGACGAACAAGTGTTTTCACTTATGCCAGTGGTTTTTTCCACCTCTTGTGCCACATTTGATGAATGTTTGTCATTGTTAAGTGCTCACATATTCTAGTTATTAAGTTACTGAATTTCGAAGATTTCTTATTATTTGATGTGCATATTCATATATTATATTCTGTTGTTTTTTGGTGTGGAAATAAATTTGAATTGAATTGAATTTTTGCAGTTTGATACCCATTTCTACTCAGTGGCAGAGATTCATAATGATGAGGGGGGCGTCCCCTCATTTTCTGGGAAATATATTGTAATATTTTTTTAAAATACTGTAGTATTTATTCAAAAAAAAACTTTTTTTTAGTGTTGACCCCCATATATTAACCTCCCCACCCCCCACCACCACAACTTTTGATGGACAATAGCTGCTATTGCATTAGCCGTCTTCATCCCATGAAGAAATAAAGCAGGAAGAATGAAAAAGGTAGAGGGGAAATTTGTACAGAGGGGAATAAAGAAAAATGAAATGCCTACCAGTACTGTTTACTGTATATTCGTGGAAATGTACGGCCTGGCCGTCCACACATGCGCCTGAACGCGAACGTGCGCACAAACAATTCCTTTGATGGTTCGGGCAATTACCGACAACTGGTGAAACGCTGAAATGATCGTTGAACGGCGCAACATTCGGCCGAATGCACGCTGAACGGCGCAATGTTCGGCCGAATGTTCGCTGCGCTGTTCGTGGCGCATGTGTGGACGGACCTTAACATGAATATCGCTCACATTAAACGTTCGAATCACACACTCAACTGCTGTTCACAAGGAGGGCCCTTTTATAAAAAAGTTTTGTTTATTCAGAAGTTTCCACAAATATCTGGGTCATTCCACCATTTACTCTTTCCAGAGACGCATTTGTCATAATTCTAGAGCAGTGGTTCCCAAAGTGGTCCATGTGGACCCCCTGGGGTCCACGGGGTCCTGCCAGGGGGTCCATGTCAGTGAAAAATAAAATTGGGGGTCCATGATATGTTAATGGGGGTCCACAATAGCGAATGTCTTTGGATCGGGGCGTGGTATATGCTATGTACAATCTAATATCAAAATTTACACTGTATTTCTAAGTAAATTAGGATTTTTACCCACTTACACTGGAGATACTGGAGGTATGCATTCCACTGCTAAACAGAATCTTCATCAGCCTAGAAGTGAAATGCATCTCTCTAATATCTCAAGTATACGTGAGTTAAAATCATAATTTAAATAGAAATACAGTGTCATTTTTGATATTATATTGTTCTTCAAGTTTTTCGTAATGAAAAGCATCACAGAGTACCAGTAGGCTACTTATGTACTTGTATAATACTGTTAAACGTACATGCAAGCAAGCATTATATCTATTTGAAAAAAAATTCTATGAAAAAATTTTAAATCAGAGAATTTATACTTAGTTTTCTTATATTTGAAAATTATAAGCCTTCGCTGGTAGGTGACTAAACAGCTCAGGTTTACCAGATATAAATTTCCGTTTTTAGTTGAATTATTATGAGAAAAACAAGTCAGGTACTTAATATTTCAAGCTATTTTCTGCAATATTGTTGGAAGCAAAAGTCGCCTCATATATTTTAAAGTTATAAACAAAAGGAGCCTCATATTTATATTTGAATGATATTCTATCATATTTCAAAAAAGAACGTTTATTGGTAGGTCACTCAACAACTTAGTTAGGTACCAAACTATTCAAGTTATTTCAGGTTTATTATTATGAGGAAAAAGAGCTTAATGTCTTTAAATTATCAAACCATACCGACTTTCTTTAACATTCTAGCAAGCTCTTGCTTATTCAATTAATTGTTCAAAATTATTCTGATGGAAAACAAATCTGTGCACAATAAATTACATTTATTTAGAAAATAAATTCTAGCTATAGTATTAGTGTTTAGTTTTTATTTTCCACGTTTACAAGATCTTCTAATAAGGTCTAATAAGCTTCCTTTTATTACTCTATGTATTTGATAATTTTAAATCGAACTAGGAATCTTAGTAGTCTATTTAATTCTAATCAATTTTTTCTTATCTTTTGATTAACTTTTTTGGAGTCAATTTTTAATATTCTTGTTAGAACACTCCATTACTGTCATTGGCGTAGTGACGAAAGGGGGGGAAGTTCGAGGTTACAACCCCCATTTAGCCTGAAGAGGACCCAAAAATGAGTAGGGAGGCATCAATAAAAATACGATAATATCGGTTACTGGAGGTGAAAAAGTTGTCATTATGTGAAGAGTACGGTAGCTTAAATAATTTTACAGCTAGAAAAAAAACAATAATTTTAATACTTTAATTAACTTAAAAAATACTCTAATTAAAGCTTTAGAGGGGATGAGGCGAACAAGGCAAGTTTCTTTGGGTCTCAACGTCAATGGGCCACATCATTTTAACAATTTAAGCAAGTCTTAAAACAAAAATAAAATAAGGGGCCCAAATTGTACAGTTAGGGGCCTCCAGGGCCTCTTTTTTCCAGTTTGGACCTCTAGAGGCCCCTTAGAAGCCTAACACCCTAGAGGCCGCGGGCACTACGGGCCCGTTTTTATTGCCAATATAGTCATGCGAAGTAGAGATTCAAGTAGGCTGCATCTAGAATATTTTCAAATTTCAACCTTTATACATAAGAGTCCCCTAATTGCCTCGGCTTTGGGCCTCCAAACATGAGTTTGAATTTCCCCAGACCACTTGAATGAAGTTGACACAGTAGGCTTGAAAGGAGAAAAGGTCTCTTAATATTTTTGCAGACGGGCTTCAAATGCTCATTTCTGTTACTGTTCAGACCTGATACCCCAAAGAGTTTTATTGTGATCGTGAAATTTGACACGCCATGAATCAATCAACAAATAATATGAGGGTTGATAGCCATTAAAAAAAGCTAAAAGTTGCACTTTCAAGAACTTGAGAACAATTTTTTTCAGAATCCCCAATGTTTTGAGGCTTGGTAACCATCTATTTATGTAATTACAAAATTACTATAAATTAAAGTTTGGAATTGATGTGTTATTAATTCATTCGCTCTTTGCAAGTTGAACCAAGTTCCATTCAGTCATAATAATTTTTATAATTCTACACATTTTACATTCCGGTATTCCAATATTAGTGAATAGTTTAAAATATTACACAAAAATAGAAGAGAAGTTTATTGCTCTCTCTGGTGCCACTCAGTACCCTTTTCCCCAGCTTCCACAGCTTTTTCGACGAATGGTTATCAGTTGGCTTACATTCAAATAATTTTATCTTTAAATTGAAGAAAAAATTCAAATTAGTTACACAGATTTTTTTTGAATACAGAGGGCAACTAGACATTGCTTAAAGACTCAAGCAATGCTAGTAGGGTAATCGAGTCATTAATTGAAAATTGGTTTTAGGGTGAAAGTGCAAGGGAGCCTCCAGCCTCAACTCTGTCCCGGGCCACTAAAATGTCTCTGGGTGGCCCTGATTGTAATAATAATTTGAAACCACTATAACTTGTTAGATTGACTTTATTCAAGTAGTATTTTTTTTAGATTTTATACATTAAAATTTGTTAACAACTAATCAATTAACTAACAATAAACGAAAAGTGGGTTCGAGTTCTTAGGCAAACGATTCATAAAAGAAGTGATTTATCGAATTTAAGCTTTCACTTTAATCAATTTATAAACTTCATTTTAATAAATACTCGTATAAAATTACTGATTTTAAGTCTCAAATCAAGCTCTCAGCATCGAAAATTCAAAAGTTTTCCCATAATGTGGACTAAAATAAATGGATTAATGCTTTTCTAGACATGAGTAGAATCTCTTGGGATACGACGGGGGGCCCCCAAATCCCTAATTATCCCCAATAAGCCCCCCCCCCATTAAAAGATTTTCGTTACGCTACTGATTACTGTATCTGTATCGCCCTTTTGTCACAAATTTGATGCAATATTCTGAAGAAGGTGAATTATATTCATTGTTATTTTCCACCTCCTCTCCTTAATTCCCTCTATCACATTTCATTAACAATGAGTGTCATGTTTGCCCACATTGAGCAGCCTTGCTGATTTTAATAGATGCAAATGTTGCAATTACTACAAAGGACACAATGTTGATAAAAAATACCAGCCATTACACTTCTTGGGTTCCATTAATACTATTTTACTATAACCAAAAACAAAATGTCATACTATTTGATTATTTCAATTCAAATTAGACTATATTACAAAAATTTACTAAGTTTATGTGCTTTTTGATGTTTTCTTCACCACAATTTAAATTGGTTACTGTGAGCAGTAGTAGACCTACTACATCAGCTTTAAAAACACATTTCAACTTATAGTTTAAAAAAAAAACATTAATGACATTTATGTAGGGGGTCCACCTAAAACCGAAAATCATGGCAAGGGGTCCATGAGGCAAAAAAGTTTGGGAACCACTGTTCTAGAGCATTCCTCATAAGAAGGACAAAGGAAGACACTTGGAAACGCATGCTAGGGATATGGCGACAGATTGATTGTATCTATGCAGATAAGACACTTCCGGCTCATAATTGCAATATTCTTAATCCATCCTATCCTAAGCAATCCCATAGATCTGGACAACTTTAACAGATTTTGTAGGTTGGATTGGTTATATATTTTTCAGATATCTTCTTATCATGATAATGATTATTTTTGTCAAATTGATATGTTCGTCCCTTCATTACAATGCTATCGATGCAGTAGCTCAAAGCTTACTGCAAATGTTAATAGTATATTAAGCTACTAGGCAAATAAACGTTTAGCCGGTCGAGCAAATGCACGACCATACAGTTCATGCACGAGGCGACAGCCGAGTGCTGCAGAAACGTGAATATGCGAGAACCGGCAAAAGTTTACAGCCGTGTAATGTACGATATTTTTTGTTACACTTGATAGAAAGGCATGGTCTAATCAGCTGGATAATATGCGAGACATTTAAAAGTATGCAAGACAATTCAATCAGCTGCTTTATTTAGATTTAGAATTTGATGGGCGAATTCCCAGATATAAACCAAAATAATGATAGCCTAGTGCAATCAGCTGGATAATATTCGAGACAGGTATTGAGTCATAGGTAAATGAGTAATGTAATGAGTTGACTATATCTATACATATAATGTATAATCTTTGCCGCACTCCATATGTTTTTTCCTATCTTATACGGCTATAAGGCCCTATTTGTCAGCTGATTTTTCCGATCTAGTACGGAAAAGAGGAACTTTCCATACGTGACAAATTTATGGAAAGTAGCTACTTTCCATAGTAGAAAGTAGTAGATTATAGGAAGTAGCTACTTTCCATACATTTTTCACATATGGAAAGTGCCTCTTTTCCATACTAGATCAGAAAAGTCAGCTGACAAATAGGGCCTTATAGCCGTACAAGATAGGAAACAACATATGGAGTGTGGCAAAGATTTTTCCGTTGACTCACATATATATATATATATATTATATGTATAGATATAGTCAACTCATTACATTACTCTTTTCCTATACCTGTCTCTAATATTATCCAGCTGATTGCACTAGGCTATCATTATTTTGGTTTATATCTTGGAATTCGCCCATCAAATTCTAAATCTAAATAAAGCAGCTGATTGAATTGTCTTGCATACTTTTAAATGTCTCGCATATTATCCAGCTGATTAGACCATGCCTTTCTATCAATTGTAACAAAAAATATTGTACATTACACAGCTGTAAACTTTTGCCGGTTCTCGCATATTCACTTTTCTGCACTCGGCTGCGCCTCGTGCATCAACTATACTATGCCCGGGGCCCGACCGGCAAAACGTTATTTTGCAGCGTAGTAACATAATATACTATTTCCGTTGACTCACATATATATATTATATGTATAGATATAGTCAACTCATTACATTACTCATTACCTATGATTCAATACCTGTCTCGAATATTATCCAGCTGATTGCACTGGGCCATCATTATTATTGATTTATGGAAATTCGTTCCATCAAATTATGAATCTAAATAAAGCAGCTGATTCAATTGTCTTGAATACTTTTGAATGTCTTGCATATTATCCAGCTGATTGGAGCATGCCTTTCTATCAAGTGTAACAAAATATATCGTTTTATCGACCTGTTTTTTTTTTTTATTTTTTTTTAATGTTTGTACATCAATCATTCGAATAATATTGAAACGATTTCGATTAATTATTTTTAAATGAAAGAGCATCGCTCAGCGGTGGTCCCATCCAAGTTTCGCAAGGATCGGCCCAATACTTAGCCCAATATTAAACAAAAAGGAGCATTCTTCGATGTCTTCATTTCAATCAAGTTTGAATAGGATAGTTCCACACATAACCGCCAATCGGATAACCGGTGTCGTTTACCAGGCTGATCATTGTATCATATGGAGCGCTTCACATATAGACGGTTTTTGAAATCATATGATGCAATGCAATTATGCCAGGTAAACGACATCGGTTACCCAAAGCTGGTTAAGTGTGAAACAAGCCTGAAATGTCCCATTTTGACCAATCACATGAACTTAATTTGAATCGAGAATAAGAAGAATATAATATTTCTGTCCATATGTTCATATGAAAATTGTAAATAATTTAGTTGATGTTACTGAGTCATAGGAATAAGGCTATTTAGTTTCAATCATAAGTTGGAGAATTTGGAAAACAGCTGATCTCAGAAGTACTTTTAGTTTCGCTGCTGTGATGGATTAAGAATATTTATTTGCCATTGAATACATGTCTGTTCAATAGGCTATTAAATAAATAAATAAATAATAAATAAATTTATTTCTCTCAAAAAGAACATTACAATTTTTAAATAAAACAGACATAGTTACATATTAAATGATACTATTCATTAAATATTTTTGTTTGAGAAATTAGGTACTCCCGAGAATTCCTCTATGGGAGTTACCAGTTGCGAAATTTAAATACATTTTGCAAACACAAAAACAAAATGAATAAGTTTTTTAATCAAATAGAAGGAAGTAATAAACTCAAGTTGAATGATAAAACACTTATTATACTTTATGTACTACAGTTTATGTTTTCATTTATTAATTGAAAGATCATACTTTAGGCCTACTTTCATCTTAGATTCGCAAACCATACCTCCACATCCTGTCTTTCCAATAACCACTTCTTTAACATATGTTTGAATTTTCTTGGCTTTTCCTGTTCTTTTATATTATATTAACTTATATTATATATTTTGAAGTTATGTTTGATGATCCTTTTGTACTAGCTCAAAGTTTATGTTTTCTATATTAAAAAAATATATATGACTAATATCACGAAAAATATAGTAAATAAGTCGTCCGGCAAGATGTTTACCATACTCGTATGATAATACCGCACTGAACTTCATCTCCTGCATTAACTTATCATATTTTCAGTAAACACAATTTTCCACACTTGTAACGTAATATAGGCCTACTGTACTGTTTCAGTGTAGGTATATTCTGAAAGGGAACCATCAAAATGAATCAAAAGCCATTTAACTTTTAAGAAGCCTTTCGCTATTATAATTTGCCTAAATACAATATTCCACATTAAATAAAACGTTATAGAATTTCCCTTAGTTTATCTTTTCTTATAAGTGGATTTTCAGTTACTTAAGTTTGGATGTTATAAATTAATTATTGGCTTGCTAATTTGATAAATATTTCATAATGTAGGCTTTAAAAAATGTCTCATGTTTTCAAAGTTTGAAAATTCAACTAAAAAGCTTAAAATAAAGCATATTTTAAAACAAAAAAAGAAACCGACTTCAGTGAAATTATTAATTACTCATGTACTAAAAAGTTTTAAATAAAGTATTTACTTTAGACTGAGAAAATTTTTAATTTCATACAAGTAATCTTTTGAAGTCGGCGCCAAATTTCCCATAAACTTTTAAAATATAACAGAATTATTACTCTGTGATGTCTTCAATGACGAAATAATTGAACAATGTAATATCAAAACTGACACTGTATTCCAATAAAAGTGAGTGTAAATCACATATATTATTGAAATACAGTGTTAGTTTTGATATTAGATAGAATTTCTTATCAATCACTTCCCGGTGGTTCGGAACCCACCTAAAACTGTAGGTCCAAATCATCAATCACCATCATCCAACTCATTACCCACGCACAGGTCTCAGGCATATGTGGGCTTCATCCTAAAAAAGAATTTAAAAAATATTAAAAATATAGAAAATATTTAAATACTTAAATTAAGAAAAATATTTGGCGCCGACTTCAAAAGATTACTTGTATGAAATCAAAAATTTTCTCAGTTTAAAGTAAATACTTTATTTTAAACTTTTTAGTACGTGAGTATTTTATCATTTCACTGAAGTCGGTTTCTTTTTTAACCGACTTCCAAAAACAACAAGGTTACTATATTCGACCTGTTTTTTTTTTTTTTTTTTTTTGTTTGTACATCAATCATTCGAACAATATTGAACCGATTTCGATGAATTTTTTTTTAAATGAAAGAGCATCGCTCAGCGGTGGTCCCATACAAGTTTCGCTAGGATCGGCCCAATACTTAGCCCAATATTAAACAAAAAGGAGCATTCTTCGATGTCTTCATTTCAATCAAGTTTGAATAGGATAGTTCCACACATAACCGCCAATCGGATAACCGGTGTCGTTTACCAGGCTGATCATTGTATCATATGGAGCGCTTTACATCTAGACGGTTTTCGAAATCATATGATGCAATGCAATTATGCCGGGTAAACGACATCGGTTACCCAAAGCTGGTTCAGTGTGAAACAAGCCATTAATGTCCCGTTTTGACTAATCACGTGAACTTAATTTGAATCGAGAATAAGAAGAATATAATATTTCTGTCCATATGTTCATATGAAAATTGTAAATAATTTAGTTGATGTTATTGAGTCATAGGAATAAGGTTATTTAGTTGCAATCATAACACAAAAAATATCGTACATAACTCGTCCGGGAAGATACTCGTATGATACTTACTTATCATATTTTCAGTAAGCGCAATATTTTCCACACTTGTAACGTAATATAGGCCTACTATTTCAGTGTAGGTATTCTGAAAGGGACCACATCAAAATGAATCAAAAGCCATTTCACTTTTAAGAAGCCTTTCGCTATTAGGCCTATAATTCTCCTAAATACAATATTCCACATTAAATAAAACGTTGTAGAATTTTCCTTAGTTTATCTTTTCTTATAAGTAGATTTTTAGTTACTCAATTTTCGATGTTATAAATTAATTATTGGCTTGCTAATTTGATAAATATTTCATAATGTAGGCTTTAAGAAATTTCTCATGTTTTCAAAGTTTGAAAATTCAACTAAAAAGCTTAAAATAAAATATATTTTAAAACAAAAAAAGAAACCGACTTCAGTGAAATGATAAAATACTCACGTACTAAAAAGTTTAAAATAAAGTATTTACTTTAAACTGAGAAAATTTTTAATTTCATACAAGTAATCTTTTGAAGTCGGCGCCAAATATTTTATGAAGTTGATAAGAAATTCTATCTAATATCAAAACTAACACTGTATTTTTTTGGAGGATGAAGCCCACATACGTCTGAGACCTTTGCGTGGGTAATGAATTGGATGATGGAGATTGATGAGTTGGACCTACAGTTTTAGGTGGGTTTCGAACCAACAGGAAGTGATTGATCAGAAATTCTATCTAATATCAAAACTAACACTGTATTTCAATTAAATACGTGATTTACACTCACTTTTACTGAAATACAGTAATTGATAAGAAATTCTATCTAATATCAAAACTAACACTGTATTTCAATTAAATATGTGATTTACACTCACTTTTACTGAAATATAGTGTCAGTTTTGATATTAGATTGTTCAATTATTTCGTCATGGAAGACATCACAGAGTAATTCTGTTATATTTTAGAAGTTTATGGGAAATTTGGCGCCGACTTCAAAAGATTACTTGTATGAAATTTAAAATTTTCTCAGTTTAAAGTAAATACTTTATTTTAAACTTTTTAGTACGTGAGTATTTTATCATTTCACTGAAGTCGGTTTCTTTTTTTGTTTTAAAATATATTTTATTTGTTTTAAAATATATTTAAGTTTATATTAAAAGGATAGATTTTCAGCCCTTCATTAATATATCTATATATTACTATAAATAGAAAATAGTTGTTATATTCTGAGTTATCATCAGCTGTAGGTGAATAAAAACGATCAGGCTTTTTATAGAATCTCTATCAGCTGATATACTAATTCCATTGCCCTGACGTTTAGGCATATGAGTACGGTAGGTACTTTATCTACATAAATAAAATTAGAGTTTGGTCTGTACATTTATCAGAATTATTTATGTTTTTTGGTTATTTTCACGTTTTATACATTAAAGAAGCCGAAACAAGTCTTATCTCAATTTTTGTCTGTCTGTCATGGCCTGGAAGGCATTTTACGCGGCCTTCTCCTGAAAAACGAGAGCATCGATCAAGATTTAAGTTATTTAAAGCCGCGTCTCCACCAACCGAACATGCTCGGCGAACAGTGTTCGCTGGAATCAGCTGATGTCGCCGAACATTTTTTGGAGTTGGTTTGGTGTGAACGCCTTCTCCAACATTATGATCGGTGTGGTGGGAGAAGTGGCGGGAACCTGTTGTTGGTCGTCAATGTTCGCTCACAGACCGAACATTTCAATTGAACTCACGAACATGTTTGGTGACCCATATGTTATAGTTTGACCATTTTTTGTATTCGCCAACAATGTTCGGCAGACATGTTCGGTTGGTGGAGACGCGGCTTAACAGTATTGAAAACTTTATTGACAATGTCTTTAGCTATAAAAAACTAAATTAACTTTTTTTTAACAGAATAATAATGTTTAAAAACCAAGTATTGTGCGATTTTGGAAACATTTTACGTGGCCTTCTCCTGAAAAACGAGAGCATCGATCGGGATTAAAGTTATTTATCAGTATTGAAAACCTTTTTGACAATGTCTTCAGCTATAAAAAACTAAATTAACTTATTTTTAACTGAATAATAAACGTTTAAAAACCAAGTATTGTGCGATTTTGGATACATTTCTTCTAAGTTTTATTACCACACTAGCTGGCCCGACGCGCATCGCTGCATTCTCATAAAAATTCTACTTGATTTTATTATTCGCCACCTCCCGCTGAGGTTACATTTCAAATTAGGAAAGAAGTTAGTCCTACGGTTCTTCCAGCTGATCATAGAGGCTTCGTTGTTTTCTTAATCACCATCTCTGAATGAAGAAACATTTCAAATTTAAACCTCCTACGACTATAAGGGTAGAAGGTAGGTTTTTGATTTTATTATTTGCCACCTCCCACTGAGGCTGCATTTCAAATTTCTAGCTGCATTGGTTAATAGATGTCATCAACCTGGCATAATTACATTTCATCATACCCAGTCGTATGTTTCCTACATATTGCAAGGCTCCGACTGCATGGTAGCCTACATGCAAAGTGCAAAGTCTTTTGCTATTCAAAAACAGCGTAATTAATGCTGCTAAGGGGCCTGCCATATGATAAAAACTGTTGACTTAAATCAGCTGTTCCTTTAAGCTGTTTGGCCGGCAAGTTCAGTAGGTTAGGTCTATAAAATGGATTAATTAATAATAATTATTAGCTCCCCTATTAAAATTTATGGTCAGAAACCATCCCCAATATTCACACAACATATTCCCAAAGTTTCATGCTGATCTGTCAAGTAGTTTAGAAGTCTATAGGGAACATACATACATACATACATACATACAGACAGACATTCATTTTTATATACTGTATATAGATTACACGGCTGTAAACTTTTGCCGGTTCTTGCATATTCACGTTTCTGCACTTGGCTGTCGCCTCATGCATGAACTATCATTATGCTCGACCGGCTAAATAGTTATTTATGTATTAAGAGTGTGAAGCGCGACTTTATCGCTCGAGCCAAAACATTTTCTGCACGACGATAAGTAATTTTGTGAGAGGGATAAAGAAGCTTCATGTGCGAATTGCATACAATATTTTTCCTAAAACTGCAGTTCTGGATTCCAACACAATAAAACCTTGTAGTTTGTAACATCACAGACCATGCGCGGATTTGGTTAGCGTCTGCCATTGTATAAGGTTATGTGAATTTCACGGATTCCATGATCCACCAATGAGAAGGCATCAAAATCAAAACAGAAGCGTAAAAAAAACAGCTGGCGAGTGTAAAGTACTTTACCGCTTGCGGAGCAGTAAAGAGGTATTCTACAATTAGTTTTCAGTACGTGAAGAACTACTTTATGAGCAGTTGTAGGAAAACGTTATTTTCCAGCCTAGTAACGTAATATACTAATGTGAGTCAACGGAAAAAAGTTTGCCGCACTCCATCTGTATTTTCCTATCTTGTACGACTTTAAGGCCCTATTTGTCAGCTGATTTTTCTGATCTAATACGGAAAAGAGGCACTTTCCAAACG
Source organism: Conomelus anceps (assembly GCA_948455865.1). Taxonomy (NCBI): domain Eukaryota; kingdom Metazoa; phylum Arthropoda; class Insecta; order Hemiptera; family Delphacidae; genus Conomelus; species Conomelus anceps. The sequence goes on along the minus strand of OX418221.1, from coordinate 27,521,383 downwards.
GCACGTTGCATATTTATGGAAAGTAGCTTCTTTCTATAAGAGTAACAAAAACATTGTTTCAATTCCTATATTGTTTCTTGTATTTATGAGAGTGCTTCCCACGTTCATCACATTACTATGTAATGTCAAAAATTGCCTGCTTGTCACATAATAATAATAATAATAATTAATAAATAGCTTTACTTTTAATTTTAACGCTAATAAAATTTTAAAACGCTAATAACATATCAGGGATATATTACAATCGATGGGTCTTATACTGTAGTAATATCCAATAAACGAGGAAAATCACCATTGCTCCAATCCGTCATAAGACATTGCATGTGTTCGATTATGCCATAGAGTTTATCCTCAAGTATTGCATACTCCACCACTGTTCCTTTTAAACTGCGTTTAGCATGTATAAACTATGAATAAGTATACTCATTCGAAATTCAACTCTCAAGCTGAGTTTAGTGTGAACGTACATACAGCGTTTGACTGTCGTTCAGTTCAAACTATGATTAGATTAATCTTAGTTTAAACACTCATTGTACATGCTGTCTTTATTCTTCAATCATTTTCCTTATTATCATGCTTATTTGCAGCACTATTTTACCTCTTAGTTTAAACTGAGATCAAATAAAACTCAGTTTAAATATTTATTTTTTCATCTACAAGTTGATGATTTCCACTGGGTCTGATGAGGCCCGTAGTGGTACAAAACACATTAAATAATACAACACTAGTCTAAAGAATATATACATGTATAAGTAACTATATAATTGATATATCAATATTAGAGAATAATGAAAGAAAGAAAAAATAATAATCTAGAGAAAAAGATCCATGCAGTTAATACATGAGGTATAAATAATTCATTATCCTCATGATTAACCCTATTGGAGAACTTATTGAAGCCACTAAACTCCTGGGCGCTCGTTGTAAGGGTGACCGATTGGATTAGCCAGCAAAAAAGACTCTGTTCTCTGTTGTAAAATCACTTGGCGGTGGTTCAGAGCCCACCTAAAACGGTAGGTCCAACTCATCAATCACCATCATCCAATTCATCACCCACGCACAGGTCTCATACCTATGTGGGCCTTACCCTCGGAAAAATATTGTGCCAGTTTATTGTGTTATACAGACACTGTGCTTCGTAAGTGTTCAGTTAATTTATTCTTCTGCTTACACAGTTTATCATTATTCTTGACAAATAAATCTTGAAGCATAATTTAGTGCTCTTTGGAGTTTGTTATTAAGCTCTCCAGAGATCCCATTGATTGTGCATAATTAGAGCCTCATTCTTTCAAAATAAACAATAGACTTACTGTGATCAATGATTTTTTCATTAATAACGAGAAACTTGAGAATTATAATTGTTGGCTATGTTCCTGTTGTTGCATCTTAAGGCCGGGTGTCCACGGACGACTATCGCAGAAGGACGTAGTTACCACAATTTTTGGAATTGTCAGTCCGGAAACGCAGCTCCGAGTCAGTACATTTGAAACAATGGCAGTCGCGTCTATCGGTGTCCACGGACCACGCGTTTTGTCGTAGGTTTTTTATGAGGTGCGCTAGTGGTACCGACTCGCCGTGCATACCACTGTCCCCTAGCTTCTGTGGTAGTCGCAGCCTGTTTCGCTCGTCGTCTGGACGACTTTTTCTGCGTTCTGTCCCAGTGTTTGTGCGTGTATATTAATATTTTTTAATATGTATATTAATATTAAGGTTTCCGATTTCTTGCTGGACATATCTAACTTTTATATTGTTTTCAATTGTTATTAAAGTAATATTAATTTTAAAATCTTTAAGATACACTGAAACAGTTGTTTTTGAATGTGTATGCAAGGTTCCTATAATTAGCATTTACCACATCATATTATATTATTTCATAAACACACCAATGGGCAATCTCATATTAGTTGTTATTTTTATTAACTTTATAAGTGAATTCAACGACTTGCAGTCAAATTTTCATTAAGAATAAGTCGAAATTACTTACTCTGTAGGCCAGACGTTTTCTTTTCGAATCTTTGAGATCCATTTTCAGAGGCGTCCTCCTTGATCATCGATGTTAGTTATTTTTGTTAAAAGAGGTGTGGTTTTTGCAGAATGTGATCAAAAAGTTTGTGTGATTTAAAATTTAGTTATTTGTTGAGGATGTTTTTTTTTTGTGTGTGGTGTGATTGTATATTTCAAATTGTTCTAAAGTGTTGAGTTCGTGTCCTTTAGATTTTAAATGTAGAATGTGTAGGTTGGTAGTGATGTCAGTTAAAGTGTGTCCAGTTTGAATTATATGCTCGGCGAAATTCGATTCAGCTTTTGATGTTAAGGCTCGAAAGTGTTCCTTGTAATGTTGTTTGAATGTGCGGCCTTGTTGTCCTATGTAGAATTTGTTGCAATCAGAGAAGTTCAGTTTGTAGATCCCTGTGAGATCGTATTAATTTGTTTGTGATGCCTCTGAAAATGGATCTCAAAGATTCGAAAAGAATCATATTATATTATTTCATAATATGGACGCCTCTGAAAATGGTTCTCAAAGATTCGAAAAGAATCATATTATTATATTATTTCATAAACACACCGTACTCATAAATACACCTGAGGGTGATGCTTAATCTCTCCTCCGGTGGGATGGGCAATCTCATATTAGTTGTTTTTTTGGTTATGTCATCTTCAATCAAAATGAGCAATTATTTAAATGAACGCTCCGACATACGATAGTACGAAAAAAACTTTTCTGGGTCTTCTTGCAGCTCACTGTGTAACCGGTAAAACTGGCCACTCAATACTCTATTACTTACAATGGGATGTACCCAAAACCGTCTGCGAACCTTTTTCCGTCTACGGATAATCCGACGTGTTATTATGTAACCGATTACAGCTAATACATCTTGCTCATCCATTGTAACTACAGGAGGCACACAGTATAGATAGGCGACTTATTAAAACGCAGTACTAGTTACGTTGCCGGTCTACGAAAGACTGAGGAGTGGGTGCGGTGGCGGCAGTAGCACAGCAGCAGCCGCCACATACCACATCGTGGACACCAGTGAGTGCGATTTGTGGTACGCATTCTTCGAATTCCCGGTCAGTGGTACCCACTTACCACATGCGATAGTCGTCCGTGGACACCCGGCCTAATTCATCTTCTCTCGTTCTATCGTGATGATCATCATCCTTTTTCCCACTCTTGTGTCATGCTGATTCCCCTGCGGTGTGGGCTCCTTTTTTGAAAACACGCAATCCGAAATTGAATGTTTGCCCCGTTGTGAGGGGGTGTGGAAGGGTAGTTTTGAGGGGGTTGCAAGCAATATGTCCAATAAATGAGTGGAAGGTGAATTGAAGATTGAGTCAAATGGATTTGAAGGGGAGAGTGAACGGTTCTGAGTGAAAAAGATAGTATTAATAGAGTGAGATGAATGATGAGGAGAAGGAAAAAGTGGAGTTGATAAGCGTGATTTGGTGGTCCCGGGCATATTGATTTTACCACACTCCTCCACCTACTAAAACTTGCCACAAGAGGGGTGTGGTTTCCAAAACCCCTTTCCAAACCCCCCCCCCCCATACCCAACTTATCCACCCTCTTTTATATGTCTGTTTTCTTACTGTAATAGCTTTCGTTGTCGGTTTGGGTGCGGAGGTTTGGGGAGGGGGTGAAGGGTATGAGAGTAGAAACTCTCATCGAGAACGATTCCATTTTGAAATGAAAAAGAGAGACGGACGATGGAGTCTGTACAAAGTAAAGAGTACCTTTCAAAGAGTGAACATGTGCTTGTGCATTAATGCCTTGAACAAGAGAGAGATATTGTGTGTGTGGTGTGGTGTGTGTGTGTGTGAGAGAGAGAGAGTGGTGCTGTAAGAGTGTGGATGGAAAGTACCATTCAGTTGAATTATTTACATAGAGTAAGCTACAAAGATATCGAACTGAAAGCAATTGAAGTAGAAAGTATGGTGATTCGAATGGAGTCTGCTATAGAGTGTTGGAATTGTTATGTTTTTGATGGTATGAGATGATTATTTTAGTGCTGGTTAAGAATATAATTTGTAGGGAAAAACAATGAGTTTGTTATTAGTGTGGAGAATTATCTTCCTAGGCGTTTGACAGAAAGATACACAAATATCTCGAACTCTCTCAAACTGAAAAAATTAGCATGCTTTAATTTTTTTGTATTTTTATAGCAAATAAAGTGGACTTCCATTAGGACTCTATTGATGAGATCCTATAATATTGTATACTAGTAAGCCCAACGGGCTGAAGAACTCGCTTGCAAACAACTAATTTTGGAAAGGGAAACTCATTTGGGATGCTTATCGTAACGAAAAACGGCTGTTTTGAAGATACTGATTTAGATAAAATTGACAAGACATCTATCACTTGAAGTTTTATTTTCTACTAGCTATTGTGCCCGTCCTCCGTACGGATTATGTTTAGGAATAAGACTAAATATGTTTCGGCTTTTTTGATAGCAAGGATCATGTAGTTGTTAGCAGCTTAGTAAACAACTTAGAACGTAAACAATTCAGTGACAGTTATCAGAGAGAATATTTAAGAACAGCTGATTGATATATCATGATAAATTACGTGATTTGTTCTTATCTATCTATATAAATAAAATTAGAGTTTTGTCTGTACATTTATCAGAGTTGTATATTTTTGGTTATTTTTACGATTTTACATCAAATAAGCCAAAAATAGTAGTATCTATGCGATTTCGGATACATTTTATGCGGCCTTCTCCTCAAAAAAGAGAGCATCGATCGGGATTTTAGTTATTGAGCAGCATTGAAAACATTATTGACAATGTCTTTAGCTATAAAAAAACTAATTTAACTTTTTTTTCAACAGAATAATAAACGTTTAAAAACCAAGTAATGTGCGATTTTGGATACATTTCTTGTAAGTTTTATAACCACATAAGAACAAATCACGTAATTTATCATGATATATCAATCAGCTGTTCTCAAAAAATATTCTCTCCGATACCTGTCACTGAATTGCTTACGCTCTAAGTTGTTTACTAAGGGGCCGTTCACACGATACAGTTTTTGTGCGGTACAGTAAATTTGCTGTATCAGTTATTTTGTAGTGCTTTCGTTTGCATGTACATTTCATATTGTATGTTCACACAATACTGTTTCGACTGGATCCAGTAAAAAAGCTGTTCTAGCAGATTTATACATTCGGTTTTGTCTTCGAAAGCTGTATCGCTAAAATCAGCTGTACCGCAAAATAACTATCCTTATCTGGTGGCACATGTATTGTACCGGTAATGGATATGTTCAAACGATACGCTTACTACGCTGGAAGCAGTCTTCAGATCGTCAGCATTGATCTTCTTATTAGTGAATTCCAGTGTCCAGAAGTGGAACATATTAATTGTGAAAATTTAATTTCTCTAATATATGAAAGACCCGCCTTGTGGGACAGAGACATAAAGATACAAGATAGATATAAAAATAAAGAGAGAAAAATGTGTGGAATATTGAAACCAGAATTTGCATACTTTGATCAAAATTTAAGAGAAACCTTCAGTAAGAAACTTATTTAAAAAAATCTTACACAAATAAAAAAGTCCTGGACTGGAATAAATAAAACTGAACTGAAAGCGCAATCTATATAAATAAAATTAGAGTTTTGTCTGTACATTAATCATAATTATATATTTTCTGGTTATTTTTACGTGTTATTCATTAAATAAGCCAAAAATAGTCTTATCTCAATTTCTGTCTGTCTGTCTGTCTGTCTGTCTTTCTGTCTGTCTGTCTGTCTATTACGGCCCCAAAGGCATTTTACGCGGTCTTCTCCTCAAAAACGAGAGCATCGATTGGGATTTTAGTTATTGAACAGTATTGAAAACTTTTTTTCAAATCAAATCAAAATCATTTATTTATCCTTTTCACAAAAAAGAAACATAAGAATATATATGAAATACATCTGAATATACAATTTAAATATAAAAAGCACTAAATTAAAAATATAATAAGGAAGGTCCCTGCAAGGTTAAAACCTGTGCGCAGGGGCCGAGTGTTATACAATTATAATTTCTGAAAAGAATTTAAGGAAACGTTTAAACTAAGGTAAAGTTTGATATATATTTAGCCATTACAATTAATTATAGGACAGAAGGATTGAAAAACCTGAAGCAATAAAACTTTATTGGCAATGCCTTTAGCTATAAAAAACTAAATCAACTTTTTTTTAACAGAGTAATAAACGTTTAAAAACCAAGTATTGTGCGATTTTGGATACATTTTACGCGGCCTTCTCCGGAAAAACGATAGCATCGATCGGGATATTAGTTATTGAGCAGTATTGAAAACTTTATTGACAATGTCTTTAGCTATAAAAAACTAAATAAACTTTTTTTTACAAAATAATAAACGTTTAAAAACCAAGTGTTGTGCAATTTTGGATACATTTTTTCTAAGTTTTATTACCACACTAGCTATTGTGCCCGTCCTTCGTACGGATTATGTTTAGAAATAAGACTAAAATATGTTTCGGCTTTTTTGATAGCAACGATCATGAAGTTGTTAGCAGCTTAGACGATACAGTTTTTGCGGTACGGTTTTTTTACTGTATGGCATCAACTGTACTGTGATGTTCACACGGTCCGGCTTTGCTGTTCATTGCTGTGCTCTCCTCCTTCTTCCATTGCGCTTCCAGTTCAGTTTTATTTTTTCCAGTCTAGGATTTTATTTATTTGTGTAAGATTTTTTTAAATAAGTTTCTTACTGACGGTTTCTCTTGAATTTTGATCAAAGTACGCAAATTCTGGTTTCAATATTCCACACATTTTTCTCTCTTTGTTTTCATATTAATCTTAAGTCTTGTCCCACAAGGCGGGTCTCTCATATATTAGAGAAATTAAATTTTCATAATTAATATCTTCCACTTCTGGACACTGGAATTCACTAATAAGAAGATCAATGCTGAAGAATATCAATGAAGAAGATCAATGCTGACGATCTGAAGACTGCTTAATTTATATATTATTTTCCATTTGATCAACTTTTAAAAATTCTTCATTACTGTTTTATTATTTTATTATTGAATTTTCAAACTTCTATCCTATTATAACTATTATTATTTTTTCAATACACGTAAAATATTTGTTAAATAAAGTCTCCACATCATTTACCCTTATGCTTGGCGAGTTCTGGCAGTTTGAGCCATTATACTGTGTTTAGATGGAATTTTCGTCTAGCACATATTCTTTTATTCTGTTCAGGCCACCAGCAGGGGGAAATTGTGGTTGTCTTCCATAATTAGACGTGTTGTCAGGGTGGAGATTTGGGGGTATCTACTCAGTGTCCGGTGTGGTCCAAGGAGACATATAGCTGCACCGAGTGATACATCCATCCTCCATACCTGGTAATATTGTTGTGGAGGATTGCCACGAAATCCTCAGGCCATTGAATAGCCTTTTCCTACAGGATTTTCGACGCACCTACGCAGTAGCGTGTGACTGCAGGGCACACATTGAGCAGCCGAATCCGAGACTTGCGATCGGTAAGTCGATCATAGACGCAAGGCCTCGAAGGGGAGATAATTTTAATTCATATTGTTTTCCCAGGTGTCCCTCAGGAAGCACGTTACAGTATGTGTGTATGAAGGTATGTTCCCTATAGACTTCAGATACTTGACAGATCGGCATGAAACTTTGGGAATATGTTGAGTGTTTATTGGGGATGGTTTCTGACCATAAATTTTAATAGGGGAGCTAATAATTATTGTTAAAAATTCCATTTTATAGACCTAACCTACTGAACTTGCCGGTCAAACAGCTTAGAGGAACAGCTGATAGAAGTCAACAGTTTTTAATCATATATTTTGTAGTGCTTTCGTTTGCATGTACATTTCATATTGTATGTTCACACAATACTGTTTCGACTGGATCCAGTAAAAAAGCTGTTCTAGCAGATTTATACATTCGGTTTTGTCTTCGAAAGCTGTATTGCTAAAATCAGCTGTACCGCAAAATAACTATCCTTATCTGGTGGCACATGTATTGTACCGGTAATGGATATGTTCAAACGATACGCTTACTACGCTGGAAGCAGTCTTCAGATCGTCAGCATTGATCTTCTTATTAGTGAATTCCAGTGTCCAGAAGTGGAACATATTAATTGTGAAAATTTAATTTCTCTAATATATGAAAGACCCGCCTTGTGGGACAGAGACATAAAGATACAAGATAGATATAAAAATAAAGAGAGAAAAATGTGTGGAATATTGAAACCAGAATTTGCATACTTTGATCAAAATTTAAGAGAAACCTTCAGTAAGAGACTTATTTAAGAAAATCTTACACAAATAAAAAAGTCCTGGACTGGAATTAATAAAACTGAACTGAAAGCGCAATCTATATAAATAAAATTAGAGTTTTGTCTGTACATTAATCATAATTATATATTTTCTGGTTATTTTTACGTGTTATTCATTAAATAAGCCAAAAATAGTCTTATCTCAATTTCTGTCTGTCTGTCTGTCTTTCTGTCTGTCTGTTACGGCCCCAAAGGCATTTTACGCGGTCTTCTCCTCAAAAACGAGAGCATCGATCGGGATTTTAGTTATTGAACAGTATTGAAAACTTTTTTTCAAATCAAATCAAAATCATTTATTTATCCTTTTCACAAAAAAGAAACATAAGAATATATATGAAATACATCTGAATATACAATTTAAATATAAAAAGCACTAAATTAAAAATATAATAAGGAAGGTCCCTGCAAGGTTAAAACCTGTGCGCAGGGGCCGAGTGTTATACAATTATAATTTCTGAAAAGAATTTAAGGAAACGTTTAAACTAAGGTAAAGTTTGATATATATTTAGCCATTACAATTAATTATAGGACAGAAGGATTGAAAAACCTGAAGCAATAAAACTTTATTGGCAATGCCTTTAGCTATAAAAAATTAAATCAACTTTTTTTGAACAGAGTAATAAACGATTAAAAACCAAGTATTGTGCGATTTTGGATACATTTTACGCGGCCTTCTCCTGAAAAACGATAGCATCGATCGGGATATTAGTTATTGAGCAGTATTGAAAACTTTATTGACAATGTCTTTAGCTATAAAAAACTAAATAAACTTTTTTTTACAAAATAATAAACGTTTAAAAACCAAGTGTTGTGCAATTTTGGATACATTTTTTCTAAGTTTTATTACCACACTAGTTATTGTGCCCGTCCTTCGTACGGATTATGTTTAGAAATAAGACTAAATATGTTTCGGCTTTTTTTATAGCAATGATCATGAAGTTGTTAGCAGCTTAGACGAGACAGTTTTTGCGGTACGGTTTTTTTACTGTATGGCATCAACTGTACTGTGATGTTCACACGGTCTGGCTTTGCTGTTCATTGCTGTGCTCTCCTCCTTCTTCCATTGCGCTTCCAGTTCAGTTTTATTTTTTCCAGTCTAGGATTTTATTTATTTGTGTAAGATTTTTTTAAATAAGTTTCTTACTGAAGGTTTCTCTTGAATTTTGATCAAAGTACGCAAATTCTGGTTTCAATATTCCACACATTTTTCTCTCTTTGTTTTCATATTAATCTTAAGTCTTGTCCCACAAGGTGGGTCTCTCATATATTAGAGAAATTAAATTTTCATAATTAATATCTTCCACTTCTGGACACTGGAATTCACTAATAAGAAGATCAATGCTGAAGAATATCAATGAAGAAGATCAATGCTGACGATCTGAAGACTGCTTAATTTATATATTATTTTCCATTTGATCAACTTTTAAAAATTCTTCATTACTGTTTTATTATTTTATTATTGAATTTTCAAACTTCTATCCTATTATAACTATTATTATTTTTTCAATACATGTAAAATATTTGTTAAATAAAGTCTCCACATCATTTACCCTTATGCTTGGCGAGTTCTGGCAGTTTGAGCCATTATACTGTGTTTAGACGGAATTTTCGTCTAGCACATATTCTTTTATTCTGTTCAGGCCACCAGCAGGGGGAAATTGTGGTTGTCTTCCATAATTAGACGTGTTGTCAGGGTGGAGATTTGGGGGTATCTACTCAGTGTCCGGTGTGGTCCAAGGAGACATATAGCTGCACCGAGTGATACGTCCATCCTCCATACCTGGTAATATTGTTGTGGAGGATTGCCACGAAATCCTCAGGCCATTGAATAGCCTTTTCCTACAGGATTTTCGACGCACCTACGCAGTAGCGTGTGACTGCAGGGCACACATTGAGCAGCCGAATCCGAGACTTGCGATCGGTAAGTCGATCATAGACGCAAGGCCTCGAAGGGGAGATAATTTTAATTCATATTGTTTTCCCAGGTGTCCCTCAGGAAGCACGTTACAGTATGTGTGTATGAAGGTATGTTCCCTATAGACTTCAGATACTTGACAGATCGGCATGAAACTTTGGGAATATGTTGAGTGTTTATTGGGGATGGTTTCTGACCATAAATTTTAATAGGGGAGCTAATAATTATTGTTAAAAATTCCATTTTATAGACCTAACCTACTGAACTTGCCGGTCAAACAGCTTAGAGGAACAGCTGATAGAAGTCAACAGTTTTTAATCATATATTTTGTAGTGCTTTCGTTTGCATGTACATTTCATATTGTATGTTCACACAATACTGTTTCGACTGGATCCAGTAAAAAAGCTGTTCTAGCAGATTTATACATTCGGTTTTGTCTTCGAAAGCTGTATCGCTAAAATCAGCTGTACCGCAAAATAACTATCCTTATCTGGTGGCACATGTATTGTACCGGTAATGGATATGTTCAAACGATACGCTTACTACGCTGGAAGCAGTCTTCAGATCGTCAGCATTGATCTTCTTATTAGTGAATTCCAGTGTCCAGAAGTGGAACATATTAATTGTGAAAATTTAATTTCTCTAATATATGAAAGACCCGCCTTGTGGGACAGAGACATAAAGATACAAGATAGATATAAAAATAAAGAGAGAAAAATGTGTGGAATATTGAAACCAGAATTTGCATACTTTGATCAAAATTTAAGAGAAACCTTCAGTAAGAAACTTATTTAAAAAAATCTTACACAAATAAAAAAGTCCTGGACTGGAATAAATAAAACTGAACTGAAAGCGCAATCTATATAAATAAAATTAGAGTTTTGTCTGTACATTAATCATAATTATATATTTTCTGGTTATTTTTACGTGTTATTCATTAAATAAGCCAAAAATAGTCTTATCTCAATTTCTGTCTGTCTGTCTGTCTGTCTGTCTTTCTGTCTGTCTGTCTGTCTATTACGGCCCCAAAGGCATTTTACGCGGTCTTCTCCTCAAAAACGAGAGCATCGATCGGGATTTTAGTTATTGAACAGTATTGAAAACTTTTTTTCAAATCAAATCAAAATCATTTATTTATCCTTTTCACAAAAAAGAAACATAAGAATATATATGAAATACATCTGAATATACAATTTAAATATAAAAAGCACTAAATTAAAAATATAATAAGGAAGGTCCCTGCAAGGTTAAAACCTGTGCGCAGGGGCCGAGTGTTATACAATTATAATTTCTGAAAAGAATTTAAGGAAACGTTTAAACTAAGGTAAAGTTTGATATATATTTAGCCATTACAATTAATTATAGGACAGAAGGATTGAAAAACCTGAAGCAATAAAACTTTATTGGCAATGCCTTTAGCTATAAAAAACTAAATCAACTTTTTTTTAACAGAGTAATAAACGTTTAAAAACCAAGTATTGTGCGATTTTGGATACATTTTACGCGGCCTTCTCCTGAAAAACGATAGCATCGATCGGGATATTAGTTATTGAGCAGTATTGAAAACTTTATTGACAATGTCTTTAGCTATAAAAAACTAAATAAACTTTTTTTTACAAAATAATAAACGTTTAAAAACCAAGTGTTGTGCAATTTTGGATACATTTTTTCTAAGTTTTATTACCACACTAGCTATTGTGCCCGTCCTTCGTACGGATTATGTTTAGAAATAAGACTAAATATGTTTCGGCTTTTTTGATAGCAACGATCATGAAGTTGTTAGCAGCTTAGACGATACAGTTTTTGCGGTACGGTTTTTTTACTGTATGGCATCAACTGTACTGTGATGTTCACACGGTCTGGCTTTGCTGTTCATTGCTGTGCTCTCCTCCTTCTTCCATTGCGCTTCCAGTTCAGTTTTATTTTTTCCAGTCTAGGATTTTATTTATTTGTGTAAGATTTTTTTAAATAAGTTTCTTACTGAAGGTTTCTCTTGAATTTTGATCAAAGTACACAAATTCTGGTTTTAATATTCCACACATTTTTCTCTCTTTGTTTTCATATTAATCTTAAGTCTTGTCCCACAAGGCGGGTCTCTCATATATTAGAGAAATTAAATTTTCATAATTAATATCTTCCACTTCTGGACACTGGAATTCACTAATAAGAAGATCAATGCTGAAGAATATCAATGAAGAAGATCAATGCTGACGATCTGAAGACTGCTTAATTTATATATTATTTTCCATTTGATCAACTTTTAAAAATTCTTCATTACTGTTTTATTATTTTATTATTGAATTTTCAAACTTCTATCCTATTATAACTATTATTATTTTTTCAATACATGTAAAATATTTGTTAAATAAAGTCTCCACATCATTTACCCTTATGCTTGGCGAGTTCTGGCAGTTTGAGCCATTATACTGTGTTTAGACGGAATTTTCGTCTAGCACATATTCTTTTATTCTGTTCAGGCCACCAGCAGGGGGAAATTGTGGTTGTCTTCCATAATTAGACGTGTTGTCAGGGTGGAGATTTGGGGGTATCTACTCAGTGTCCGGTGTGGTCCAAGGAGACATATAGCTGCACCGAGTGATACGTCCATCCTCCATACCTGGTAATATTGTTGTGGAGGATTGCCACGAAATCCTCAGGCCATTGAATAGCCTTTTCCTACAGGATTTTCGACGCACCTACGCAGTAGCGTGTGACTGCAGGGCACACATTGAGCAGCCGAATCCGAGACTTGCGATCGGTAAGTCGATCATAGACGCAAGGCCTCGAAGGGGAGATAATTTTAATTCATATTGTTTTCCCAGGTGTCCCTCAGGAAGCACGTTACAGTATGTGTGTATGAAGGTATGTTCCCTATAGACTTCAGATACTTGACAGATCGGCATGAAACTTTGGGAATATGTTGAGTGTTTATTGGGGATGGTTTCTGACCATAAATTTTAATAGGGGAGCTAATAATTATTGTTAAAAATTCCATTTTATAGACCTAACCTACTGAACTTGCCGGTCAAACAGCTTAGAGGAACAGCTGATAGAAGTCAACAGTTTTTAATCATATATTTTGTAGTGCTTTCGTTTGCATGTACATTTCATATTGTATGTTCACACAATACTGTTTCGACTGGATCCAGTAAAAAAGCTGTTCTAGCAGATTTATACATTCGGTTTTGTCTTCGAAAGCTGTATCGCTAAAATCAGCTGTACCGCAAAATAACTATCCTTATCTGGTGGCACATGTATTGTACCGGTAATGGATATGTTCAAACGATACGCTTACTACGCTGGAAGCAGTCTTCAGATCGTCAGCATTGATCTTCTTATTAGTGAATTCCAGTGTCCAGAAGTGGAACATATTAATTGTGAAAATTTAATTTCTCTAATATATGAAAGACCCGCCTTGTGGGACAGAGACATAAAGATACAAGATAGATATAAAAATAAAGAGAGAAAAATGTGTGGAATATTGAAACCAGAATTTGCATACTTTGATCAAAATTTAAGAGAAACCTTCAGTAAGAAACTTATTTAAAAAAATCTTACACAAATAAAAAAGTCCTGGACTGGAATAAATAAAACTGAACTGAAAGCGCAATCTATATAAATAAAATTAGAGTTTTGTCTGTACATTAATCATAATTATATATTTTCTGGTTATTTTTACGTGTTATTCATTAAATAAGCCAAAAATAGTCTTATCTCAATTTCTGTCTGTCTGTCTGTCTGTCTGTCTTTCTGTCTGTCTGTCTGTCTATTACGGCCCCAAAGGCATTTTACGCGGTCTTCTCCTCAAAAACGAGAGCATCGATCGGGATTTTAGTTATTGAACAGTATTGAAAACTTTTTTTCAAATCAAATCAAAATCATTTATTTATCCTTTTCACAAAAAAGAAACATAAGAATATATATGAAATACATCTGAATATACAATTTAAATATAAAAAGCACTAAATTAAAAATATAATAAGGAAGGTCCCTGCAAGGTTAAAACCTGTGCGCAGGGGCCGAGTGTTATACAATTATAATTTCTGAAAAGAATTTAAGGAAACGTTTAAACTAAGGTAAAGTTTGATATATATTTAGCCATTACAATTAATTATAGGACAGAAGGATTGAAAAACCTGAAGCAATAAAACTTTATTGGCAATGCCTTTAGCTATAAAAAACTAAATCAACTTTTTTTTAACAGAGTAATAAACGTTTAAAAACCAAGTATTGTGCGATTTTGGATACATTTTACGCGGCCTTCTCCTGAAAAACGATAGCATCGATCGGGATATTAGTTATTGAGCAGTATTGAAAACTTTATTGACAATGTCTTTAGCTATAAAAAACTAAATAAACTTTTTTTTACAAAATAATAAACGTTTAAAAACCAAGTGTTGTGCAATTTTGGATACATTTTTTCTAAGTTTTATTACCACACTAGTTATTGTGCCCGTCCTTCGTACGGATTATGTTTAGAAATAAGACTAAATATGTTTCGGCTTTTTTGATAGCAACGATCATGAAGTTGTTAGCAGCTTAGACGATACAGTTTTTGCGGTACGGTTTTTTTACTGTATGGCATCAACTGTACTGTGATGTTCACACGGTCTGGCTTTGCTGTTCATTGCTGTGCTCTCCTCCTTCTTCCATTGCGCTTCCAGTTCAGTTTTATTTTTTCCAGTCTAGGATTTTATTTATTTGTGTAAGATTTTTTTAAATAAGTTTCTTACTGAAGGTTTCTCTTGAATTTTGATCAAAGTACACAAATTCTGGTTTTAATATTCCACACATTTTTCTCTCTTTGTTTTCATATTAATCTTAAGTCTTGTCCCACAAGGCGGGTCTCTCATATATTAGAGAAATTAAATTTTCATAATTAATATCTTCCACTTCTGGACACTGGAATTCACTAATAAGAAGATCAATGCTGAAGAATATCAATGAAGAAGATCAATGCTGACGATCTGAAGACTGCTTAATTTATATATTATTTTCCATTTGATCAACTTTTAAAAATTCTTCATTACTGTTTTATTATTTTATTATTGAATTTTCAAACTTCTATCCTATTATAACTATTATTATTTTTTCAATACATGTAAAATATTTGTTAAATAAAGTCTCCACATCATTTACCCTTATGCTTGGCGAGTTCTGGCAGTTTGAGCCATTATACTGTGTTTAGACGGAATTTTCGTCTAGCACATATTCTTTTATTCTGTTCAGGCCACCAGCAGGGGGAAATTGTGGTTGTCTTCCATAATTAGACGTGTTGTCAGGGTGGAGATTTGGGGGTATCTACTCAGTGTCCGGTGTGGTCCAAGGAGACATATAGCTGCACCGAGTGATACGTCCATCCTCCATACCTGGTAATATTGTTGTGGAGGATTGCCACGAAATCCTCAGGCCATTGAATAGCCTTTTCCTACAGGATTTTCGACGCACCTACGCAGTAGCGTGTGACTGCAGGGCACACATTGAGCAGCCGAATCCGAGACTTGCGATCGGTAAGTCGATCATAGACGCAAGGCCTCGAAGGGGAGATAATTTTAATTCATATTGTTTTCCCAGGTGTCCCTCAGGAAGCACGTTACAGTATGTGTGTATGAAGGTATGTTCCCTATAGACTTCAGATACTTGACAGATCGGCATGAAACTTTGGGAATATGTTGAGTGTTTATTGGGGATGGTTTCTGACCATAAATTTTAATAGGGGAGCTAATAATTATTGTTAAAAATTCCATTTTATAGACCTAACCTACTGAACTTGCCGGTCAAACAGCTTAAAGGAACAGCTGATAGAAGTCAACAGTTTTTAATCATATGGCAGGCCCTTAGCGGCGTTATTTACGCTGTCTTTGAACAGCAAAAGACTTTGCACTTTGCATGTAGGCTACCGTACAGTCGGAGCCTTGCAATATGTAGGAAACATACGACTGGGTATGATGAAATGTAATTATGCCAGGTTGATGACATCTGTTAACCAATGCAGTTATAGAAATTTGAAATGCAGCCTCAGTGGGAGGTGGCGAATAATAAAATCAAAAACCTACCTTCTACCCTTATAGTCGTAGGAGGTTTAAATTTGAAATGTTTCTTCATTCAGAGATGGTGATTAAGAAAACAACGAAGCCTCTATGATCAGCTGGAAGAACCGTAGGACTAACTTCTTTCCTAATTTGAAATGTAACCTCAGCGGGAGGTGGCGAATAATAAAATCAAGTAGAATTTTTATGAGAATGCAGCGATGCGCGTCGGGCCAGCTAGTGTGGTAATAAAACTTAGAAGAAATGTATCCAAAATCGCACAATACTTGGTTTTTAAACGTTTATTATTCTGTTAAAAACAAGTTAATTTAGTTTTTTATAGCTGAAGACATTGTCAAAAAGGTTTTCAATACTGATAAATAACTTTAATCCCGATCGATGCTCTCGTTTTTCAGGAGAAGGCCACGTAAAATGTATCCAAAACCGCACAATACTTGGTTTTTAAACATTATTATTCTGTTAAAAAAAAGTTAATTTAGTTAATGTTTGTAAAACATTTTAAATTATCAACTCAACTTCTTCTCACATACTCTATTTGACAAAATTATCCCAATTTCAAACCTCCCGCCTACTCATTCCCCCACCCCTTCACCATTCCAACATACAGACGACCCACACTACACTCATTTAAGGCATGAGTTTGAGGGTTATGTATGTTGAAATGGTGAAGGGGTGGGGGGGATGAGTAGGCGGGAGGTTTGAAATTGGGATTATTTTGTCAAATAGAGTATGTGAGAAGAAGTTGAGTTGATCATTTAAAATGTTGTCAGGTTGCAGCTGACAAGATGCTCTAGACAACAGAGCGAAACGGCCGTCACGCCATAACGTGAGTTAATTTCCATTTAAAGCGTTTTTAAGTTTATATTACATATTAGTGGAAACAATATGGATCTTCAACATCATAATCTATCCTTTTGTTTCGCCTCAAAAAGGATGAAGTAGTAGGTCAATTGCATTGGCAAACGAACTTGATATGTATAAAGGTTCCAATAAAGTAATAGAAAGTTTCGAAATCAAAAAAAAGTTTGTACAACGTAGTCTATGATGCTACCGCGTATTGGTTGAAAGAAAAATGGAGTTCAATTGGGTTTTGTTGAGTTCATAAAATGACGAGGGACAATTAAGAAAAATGCTCTAAAGAATTATAAAAGTTATACTGTTCAGTGAAATAATACTTTGAATTATAATAATTATTCTGAAATATGTATTTATATAAATCAGTTTCCAAATTAGAGCAATTGGTTTTTGAGAACTAGTCTATAAACAACCTCAACAGAGGGAAATAGTGGTCTTCTTTCATGATGTTTGATCCGATAACAGATTATAATAATATGTACTGTATGTTGGTTATTACGTATAGCAATAACATAGCAGGCGGAATTTGTGTTTAGAAATGGATATTGTGAAGATGACGATGGGGTATGATGGGATGGATATTGACGGTGTTAGGCTATAGTAGGTGAACTAGTTTAGTGCATGATGGGATGAGTTGATGATGTGGAGGGGGCTGGGAAAATGAATTGCGGATGAGGCAAAGCATGGGAATGAGGAGAATGAGTGGGAAAACGAAGACGAATTAATGAGAGGATGAGGCAGAAGAGGAGAAGATAGAGTGGAATGATAGAATGAGATCAATATAGCCTTAGATCCCCCTCACTCTCCTCTCTCCACTCCATACAAACACCAACTTTCATCTCACACCCCCCTCCTCACAACCACATCATACTTTGCTGCTTGTTCCTATAAGGGGGTACCGCCCATTCCATCTACCCATTAGTATTATGTAGCGCGCACATTTAATTAATTTAAACTCGGGCAAAGGAGAGAAATACAACACAAACATATATAAACTCCCAAATAGGTTAGCTGAATGAGATCGGAATTAGGGCGAGACGTGTGGTTGGTCGGGGTGATGGTGGGAGGGATAAAGCCGGTAAACTCCAAAATGGCGTCATATCAATACCAACAACTATTCTAAGCACACACCTTGTACTTTGTATAGCTTGGGGAGAAATGCAAGCACTGTTGTTATTGCTTGGTATCTACAACATAATGATGAACACTATCTTCGCAATAATCCATCCAACCAACTAGTTTTCCTCTTCATCATAGGTTTGGTCATGCTCAATAATCTGGCTGGGAGTTTGATGTAGAATTCTTAGCACAAATTTAGTTCCAATACACTTTGCACAGTATAGGTTTGTAACGGTGTAACGGTGACCGATTAGATTGGCCAGCAAAAAAGACACTGTTCTCTGCCGAAAATCACTTCCCGGTGGTTCGGAACCCACCTAAAACTGTAGGTCCAACTCATCAATCACCATCATCCAACTCATTACCCACGCACAGCTCTCAGACCCATGTGGGCTTCATCCTTTAAAAAAAAAAAAAAGGTTAAAATTTTTATATGAACCAATTTGGATAATAGTGATATTAAGAAAATGTATGAATTTTATGAATAAATACGGGTAGTAGGCTAAAATGATTGAACTGGTGATCTAAGGGCCGTTTCACACACAACGATATCGGCTGTATGATTTCATCCGTTTGGTTGATCTCGAACGGAATGGACAAAAGTGAACAAATTTTGAACTCTGAACGGTTTTATGGGTATAGATATAAGATAAAGATAAAATTACTTTATTTATATAGACAGAGACAGAGAAGTCTCTGAAGAGAAAAAGCAATGCAAATAGATAATGCATTGAATAAACAATGCATATTATCGTACGGTCAAATTCGATATGTTTGAAAATGCCCGCAAGTTGCCTCTACCCATTGCCTACCGAACGGCGGCCGTCCTGGTCGAAAGATTGGACGGCTGCTTCACGGCAATGGACGGTTGTCATTACCGTTCGACATAATATCGATGTGTGTGAAGAGCCTCATTTATTTCTTCATGCCACTGTTGGAATGTCCGAGATTATACCGAACGGATGAAATCGAAGTGTGTGAAACGGGCCTAAGTCACCATGCTATGGAGAAAATGGTGGACGATGAGTTTCAGGTTTGCTCCGTACCTCCAGCTAGTGATAATGAAGGAAATACCTCAAAGTCATAGCTGCTTGATCACCAATCTGATCGTAGACTTGAGCGCTTCTGACTCAGCATCACGATTGCTCAGGTATAATGCACAGCGCGTCTACAACACTGAATCAGCTTCAATTTTTGTGGAAATTATTGTTATTATCATTAAATAACCTATAGTAGCCTCCTAGTTTTGGAAATCCATCAATTCTTGTATCAGCTAAGCCACGCGCGTGAACTATCATGCTCGTACGGCAAAACGGTACTTCAAAGGCTGCAGTGATGGAATATCATATTATTGTAGTTTAAAAATTAATTGATTTGCATCGTATTAAAAGAACATTATAAAAAGTATTACTGAAACAATTGCGAGTGATGTATAGAATTCTCTTCTAGTTTCAATGATGTTCAGAACCTCATCATCCTTTTATGTAACCCCCTAATATGTTAATACTTCATAGTGATGATGCGATGATAATGATGTATGAAGGTAGCAACTTTTCCTTTAAAAGTATCATTCAAAGATCTGTTATGCATTCATTTGGGTTGTGCAAGGAATTGAATAATATTTGTTCACCAATTAATCCATCAAACCTGTCTCTGTTCTATTTTTAAGAAGGTGTGGCCTGGTATTAAAACTGGTTAATGACCTTCCAGGTGAAAAGGTCGAGGATTGTTCGCAAAACGGTCTCTTTTAAGGATTCACGCAAAACTGTGTGGGCGCAACTCTACCACATTCGGTAAAATCTGGTTTTGGGCCTGCAGAACCAATGAAATGAAAGATAAACAGTTCCCCTGAGAATTAATGAGCAATTGTACGATGCAAGGAGCAATGTATTTTCTGAGAGCTTTCAAGCAGTATACCGATATTTTCATCGAGTGTCACAGGCATTATTGAGAAATAAGAAAGTTTGATGAAACCTTAATCAATTCTCATAATAATGAGGATTACATTGGGACTATTATAAATATTAGGGAAGTGATAGCCGTGAGCCGTAGCTGGTATCTGTTCAATCAGATAGAGATAAACTGCGTTCTCCTAGGCACTCTTTGTAAGGGTGGCAGATTAGATTGGCCAGCAAAAAAGACACTGTTCTCTGCTGTAAAATCACTTCCCGGTGGTTTGGAACCCACCTCAAACTGTAGATCCAGCTCATCAATCACCATCATCCAACTCATTTACCCACGCACAGGTCTCAGACCTATGAAGGCTTCATCCTCAAAATGAAAAAAAAAACTTAGATCCAGGTATACTACCTATGGAAAAGCGTAAATGAAAATTTTCTAAAGGGAAAAGAATATGATGCACAATTGCACAATCTAAGCATATCCAAGCATATTGTTCGATTGTCTTATATCGTGTGGTGGCGAGCGGGAAAAGCCCGTGAACTCCAAAATGGCGTCATAACAATACAGATAACTCCTTTGCAAAGTGATATTGATTGGCTGAGAGTCTGAACTTCAATGATGAAGGCTTGTAGAAGATCTGCACAAGGAATTAAACAGCTGAAAATATGACTACAATATTTTGAAATTAAGAGACCATGTCAATCAAAATTGGTAGAAAATTCAAATTCAAATTAAAAATTTTTTTATTGCGTGAAACATTTAAAAAAAATAAGAATATCATTCACCAATTCGAACACAACAAAAAAGACATCAAAGATATCAAATATTACGTAATATATATATATATATATATGAACAATACAACATATATAAGTATAACTGACATGTGAAATATTAAATTAGTCATGCGACTCATCCACGAAGGGCGAAGCCTGTGTATGGATAGGAGCTTTAATCAATAACTAGTAACACAATAAATGGAAATATGCTTGAAACAGGAACTAAACTACAAAAATTGAAAAGAAAAGAATAATTACATTTGTTTAAAAGTTCAATAGTTGAACTTCCAATTATCAAGAGTCAATTAATATACATTGAATTAATATACCGGACTGCCAATAAGATAAAACGTGATGGAGATTTTATAAACCAAATTGGGGCATTTTGGAAGCTGTCAAAAACCATGCTAGGAGGTAACTGGGGACCAGGCCATTACAAATTGAGTGAAGATTGAGGCTAGTTTCCAATTAAATGCTTGTCCGATTGGCAAATTCCTTTGGCTGGTGGCTGAGAGTGAGACACAGGTCTCTGGGTATCATTCAAAGGTGCTAGTTGGGGGACGAGAAGAGGATGATGACGAGGAGTGGTGAAGGAGAAGGAAGATGAGGAGTGGAGAAGGATAACAAGCAGAGAAGGAGAAAGAGAAGTAAAAGGAGGAGGTTATGGATTAGATGGAGGAGGAAGAGAAGATGATGAAGTGGAGAAGAATAACAAGGAGTAGGGTAGGAGGGAGAGTAGTAGAAAGAGGAGGTTGTGGATGAGGAGGAGGAGGAGGAGGAGGAGGTGGAGGAGAAGGAGGAGGAGGAAGAAGAGGAGGAGGAGGAGGAATAGGTAGAGAAGTAGTAGGAACCATTAGCACCCCTTTATATTGTATCTGATAAGGGATTTCAAGTGGCAGCCCCCCGTTTTATGAAATACTAATTCGATTTGATGGCGCTAACTGTGTTGTGTGTATGTGGTGTGGTGGGTCGACGCGCGGAAGTGAATGACGAAGCCCAAAGAGGCCGGTTAATTCATGGCAGCCCCCAGCGGACTTTCGTCTGTGTGTAAATAATGCAGATGGCTTCAGTTGTGTCCTGGCCGGTCGGTCATCCGTCCTTTCACTTGTCCGGCACATCATCAATATTCCACGGCCGGACGGACGCGATTGCTGCCGCCGTCTCACTTCATTCAACCAGCGACGCATCTACAGGCAAATATTGCAAGGGACGCATTGCAGAAGTGCCCTAAGAGAAAAAAATGAGAAAGAAAATAAAATAAAAATTAATTTTTCCAACAATGATCCGAAAAAGTGCCTATTTTTTCACTAACTGTAGCACACAAAATAGTCTATTCCTGCACCTGCACCAGTGCGGGAAAGTAAATTCCAGAGCGCGAAAGTACTTTTCCGCACTCCAGATTTGCAGCCTAACAACACAAAATAGTGAGCATGTAATACGCAGGTTCCCTATTCTGCATTCAAAAATAGGTTGGCTACTCTGCTTCACCTACGAAATATAGTCAGCAGTAGTTGTTGGAATCGATTTGGTTCGAAGATAGGTTATGTGAGGAATTGACAGGTTATGAAAGTCCTGTTTTGTTCTGTTTAAATTACTTAATACGTTACTGTAGGAAAAATTTAATGTGTAATTCGAGCGCAAAGTATTGTTTCTGCAGTCGAGAAACAATTTCCAGAAACTGTTTCTCTCGATGCAGAAAAACGCCACTTTGCACTCTAGTTACACATCAGCAAAATAAACTTAAATCACTTCAGGATTTGATTGTTTGAGTGGTCTATTGTGTATCTGGCCGATAAGCACAGCCACTGTGCAAGTCAAATTTATATTCTTATCAGATAACTGGTGAAAAAAAACTGTATAAAAAATGAATTGAATTCTAACAAATTATTTTCCATCAATTTCTTACTGTCTAATATAACTGTCACTAGTACTTAAAGCCTAAATTGATAATCAAAGCTGTTTTACTGAGAGATCTTTAGTCTACTAATTTCACCTAGCTAAAATATTATGGGTGTACTAATATACAAAACTTTTCAACTTCTTCTGAGCACTGTCGGCGTATCACTCCAGTGACGAAACTACAAAAAACTAATAAGAAGCAAACAGATCAATAACGTTCAACTAATAATGTATTTTCTATATCACTGTACAAAAACTAATTACAGTACTAACTGCCAGTAGGCCGATCGATGATTTAATCAACAACTACGATGTGAATTATGTAAAAAGAAATGTCTAAAAGTTAAACACTAAATAAATAAATGGAACACTCACGAAACACAGTGTATTTTATGTTATTTGATAATCACAATAATAGCACTGAAAATTCAGCTGCAAAGAAGGAGTTCTACTGTTGAAGAATTTACCTCATAAACTAATCACGAACACTTGATATGCGTAATCACAATCTAAATGGTCACTAGATATGAACATAAGAGCAAAAATTAGCAACTGAACCACGGCTCACGAGGAGACCCCTTTTATATATACAGGGGTGCCCACCCCCCTCAAGCCTCATGACGCACCCCCCCCCCCCTTCCCTAAATTTAGCGTCAGCCCCCCCCCCCCCATAAATTAGACAAACCCCCAAAAAAATGCGAAAAAATAAGCCTTCCCCCCCGTATTCTTTCTAAAACTAAAAGAAGATTTATTTTGGTATTGGAAAAATTCAAACCCAGTCGATAATATACTAAATGTATGTATATTTTTTGAGATTCTTTACATAGGCAACATTTTTTTGTAAAGGTAAAAAGAAATATCAATGAAATGAATATAATATGAACTTCTGCTCAATAAACTTAATTGCAAAATAGCTAAATAAGAATGTGAACCTAAATGGTTTTTAAACAATCAAATATTATTACAAATACATTTTGGTTCAATAAAAACCAAATACCTATAAGTTCATGTTCGGTGTACTTATTGAGTACCAATCGCATTAAGGTTAAATAATTCTATAAAGTTGTTCCTTTAAATGAAGTGAAAACAATTAGTTGATAACTTCATTTGTAAAATACAAAAATTCAAAATACTAAATCAGTAATGCTAATATTTACTGGACAGTAGTTAAACAACAGGTTATTTACTTAGTGTAGTATCTTGGGAGAATTTATGTATGTATGAAGTACATAAAAGGCACACATTCCATGTATAGTTATTTACAACACACAATCGAAAGAAGCGTCTTTCAAAAACAAAATAAAAACCTAGTTATAAAAATTACTGAATTTTCAGTAATTTTTAGTATTTACTTAGTAAATGTTGCTTTCGAAGTTCTTACTTACTAGTAACTACTTATATCGTAGAATACAAGAAAAACATCAACAGTTTGAAGTCAAAAATTTTAAATTTGTAGGCTGTGACCATCTACAGTTAGCTAGGCACCTTCTAAGCTTGTTAAATCTATCTCTCTATTAGTGACATTTGTCACTAATTGACATTCTATCTGGTGACTTCCTAATATATTTTTGAATGTCATCAAATTCACCCCCCCCCCCAACCTTTATTGGAACCCCCCCCCCCCACCCAAGAATTTCAATGACGCAGTCTGCGTCATAGCCCCCCCTGTGGGCACCCCTGATATACACTGTTTGAAAGTATTCTGAAAACTTCTGGAAACTAATAACATAAATTGAATCATTCTGGCAAACTATTGAAAACACTAGAAATAACCTGACAAATAGGAGTGAGAGAGATATTCAAGGAGAGAAAAGAAACAACAAGAGTCAATTTACAACCTCGTTGCAGCATTAATAAAAACCAAAGCATAGGTTACAATATAAGCCGCATAGACTATTGTTTTGTCTTCCTTCCGTCTCACATTCTTAACAATATCCTTTCCAAAAAAAATTCTAAATTTTCTCTTGTGTTACAGTATTTCTCGTAAATGGAAAGGAGTGCAATTAAGGTTGAATAATAATAAGCGTATGGCTTGATTGTTAAGGTTGATTCACTTTGCAATTCATCAGAAGCGCATGAAGGAAATAAAAAAAATAAGAACTTACAAATCTTCAGATATAGATTCAGACCACTACTTCTCTTTAATTGAATGTTTCTTTAAGCCAGATCAAAAGCCACAGAGAAAATCAAAATTTCCTAGAATCTTTAAACCGGATAATGAAAACATTTTGAAATACCCTGATCTATTCCAAACTATTTTTGAGGATCCACCTAGGGAATGGACAGAATTGAAAAATATTCTAACTAATACTCTGTTGGAAAAAGCTTCATTAAGAAGAACTCAAAAACATGCATGGTGGAACAACACATGTAATGAAGCCATTGATGAAAGGAAAAAAGCATGGCATGTTTGGCTCAGTAAACAAACTGAAGATAACTGGGCGAAATTCAGAGAAACAAGGAATACTGTATCAAAAATCATTAAAAATGAATGGAAAAAATATTTGAAGCAGGAACTTATTGATATTGACAATTTTTATGCTAAAAATAAATCTCGGGTATATTATCAAGTGTTTAAAAGGAAGGTGACACACTATATCTCACCCAGTTTATGTTTCAAAAGTAAGTCAGGTGAAATTGCAGTGAATAACAAAGAAAATAGTCAAATACTTGCAGACTATTTCAAGGATCTTCTGAATTGTGAGGAGCCTGCAGAAAAGTTGAAGTTTACCAAAAATAATCATGACAAGCCACATTCAAGACCCCCAAATGCTGAAGAAATGGAAAACCTTATGAAACAACTTAAAAACAACAAAGCATCTGGAAGTGACTCTGTCACTGCGGAATACTTCAAGAGCAACCCTAAAGAAATGTCGAAATTGTTAGCACCTATCTTTGAAAACATCTGGAGGAAAGAGAAAATTCCGGAAGAATGGACAAGAAAGGTGATAAAAAAGATGTGAACAATTATCGTGGAATATCACTACTTCAGACAGCGTATAAGATTCTCTCATTATGGCTGTTACAAATTATTGAACCTTCCATCTATATAAATAAAATTAGAGTTTTGTCTGTACATTTATCAGAATTGTATATTTTTTGGTTATTTTTACGTTTTATACATTAAATAAGCCGAAAATAGTCTTATCTCACTTTCTGTCTGTCTGTCTGTCTGTCTGTCTGTCTGTCTGTCTGTCTGTCTGTCTGTCTGTCTGTCTGTCTGTCTGTCTGTCTGTCACGGCCGCAAAGGTATTTTTCGCGGCCTTCTCAAAAACGAGAGCATCGATCGGGATTTTAGTTATTGAACAGTATTGAAAACATTATTGACAATGTCTTTAGCTATAAAAAACTAAATTAACTTTTTTTAAACAGAGTAATAAACGTTTAAAAACCAAGTACTGTGCGATTTTGGATACATTTTACGCGGCCTTCTCCTCAAAAACGAGAGCATCGATCGGGATTTTAGTTATTGAACAGTATTGAAAACATTATTGACAATGTCTTTAGCTATAAAAAACTAAATTAACTTTTTTTTCAACAGAATAATAAACGTTTAAAAACCAAGTATTGTGCGATTTTGGATACATTTCTTCCAAGTTTTATTACCACATAAGAATAAGAACAAATCATGTAATTTATCATGATATATCAATCAGCTGTTCTCAAATATAAATGGTGGGCCCTTCGCGGCGTTATTTACGCTGTCTGCAGACTTGTGTAGTCGGAGCATTGCAGTCTTTTAGGAAACATATGTCTGGTGAATTAAAGCTCATCTTATGTTTTATCAATTATTTCTTTGTTGAAAAAAAAACAAAAATTAACATTTTAGGAAGGTGCGGTTTGTGCTAGGCTCTTGGGAATTCGCCAGGTAGCACTATTATTATTACCACATAAGAACAAATCACGTAATTTATCATGATATATTAATCAGCTGTTCTCAGAAAATATTCTCTCCGATACCTGTCACTGAATTGCTGATGTTCTAAGTTGTTTACTAAGGGCCCGTTCACACGATACAGTTTTTGTGCGGTACAGTAAATTAGCTGTATCAGTTATTTTGCAGTGCTTTCGTTTGCATGTACATTTCATATTGTATGTTCACACAATACTGTTTCGACTGGATCCAGTAAAAAAGCTGTTCTAGCCGATTTCTACATTCGGTTTTGTCTTCGAAAACTGTATCACTAAAATCAGCTGTACCGCAAAATAACTATCCGTATCCGGTGGCACATGTATTGTACCGGTAATGGATATGTTCAAACGATACGCTTATTACGCTGGAAGCAGTCTTCAGATCGTCAGCATTGATCTCCTTCATTGATATTCTTCAGCATTGATCTTCTTATTAGTGAATTCCAGTGTCCAGAAGTGGAAGATATTAATTGTGAAAATTTAATTTCTCTAATATATGAGAGACCCGCCTTGTGGGACAAGACTTAAGATTAATATAAAAATAAAGAGAGAAAAATGTATGGAATATTGAAACCAGAATTTGCGTACTTTGATCAAAATTTAAGAGAAACCTTCAGTAAGAAACTTATTTGAAAAAATCTTACACAAATAAAAAAATCCTGGACTGGAATAAATAAATCTGAACTGGAAGCTCAATGGAAGAAGGAGGAGAGCACAGCAATAAGCAGCAAAGCCGGACAGTGTGAACATCACAGTACAGTTGACGCCGTACAGTAAAAAAACCGTACCGCAAAAAAACTGTATCGTCTGAACGGGCGGGGCCTAAGCTGCTAACAACTTCATGATCGTTGCTATCAAAAAAGCCGAAACATATTTAGTCTTATTTCTAAACATAATCCGTACGAAGGACGGGCACAACAGCTAGTAGATAAAAAAAATAGGAGAGTATCAGGGTGGATTCCGGATAGGCAGATCATGTGCAGATCAAATATTTGGACTCAAAAAAATAATTTTGCTCAGAAGTTTGTGGTGTAAGAATTATTTAACAGTGTTTGTGGATTTCAAGAAAGCATACGATTCTATTGACAGAACGACTCTTTTTCAGGCTCTTGAAGAGTATGAAATTGATGAGAAGACAATTAACATAATACACAAAACTCTCACTGACACCACCTCAAGGGTTACATTTTTGGGAGAAATTTCAAATAGCTTCGTGATAAATACAGGTTCGCGATAAGGAGACGGTCTTTCACCCATTTTATTCAATTGTGTTCTTGATAAAATAATGAAAGAGACAAGAAAGGAACTGAAGAATCAAAATAACCATGTCAGGATGCAGATGCAAACCTTCAGCAAAATCAAAAGCTAAGTAATAGAGTGCTAGTACTTCCAAAAAATAAGTTCTTTGCTCTTTTCCACTTCTGGGACGTCCTCTACCGCGTCAGTAGCTTTATTGTAAATCCCGTCTGGATTTATATAGGTCTCTTCAAGACGTAATTTTTAGAAAAAATAAAAGGACCATTTATTATGAAAAGTTTAAATTATAATGAAAAGTTTGTTTTTATCATTCAAGATGTATTCATAGTAGTTTATGCAACGATTTTATTTTGACCCTTATTAAAGCACGAGTTAGATGTAAGTTATAACACGAGCAAATGCGAGTGTTATAAATATCTCACGAGTGCTTTAATGGCCAAATAAAATCGTTGCATACACTATTTTATCTACGACCACTAGTATACATTTAATTAAAACAATTTCATTTTACCTGTGACTGTCAGAGATAGCTAACCTCTCATCTCAAATACAAGAAGTTATATAGTAGATTGTTAGGTTAGCAGCTCAGGTTAGCAGTTTGATCAAATCAGCTGATAGTTTCACAATATTGAATTACGATATTGATTCCATCAAAAATGCTTCTGATTGGTCCAGAACCCGTGTTATAATGTAGAACCTGTACTATAATGAGCTCTTTATACAACGGGTTTCAAAAAGCATTTCGAAAAGACAGTTGTTTTGGCATCAATTGTGAAACTGTAATGTATACATTATGACATGGTCGTAGATAAAAGTAATTTAGATTAAGGTTTTTTGTATAGTGTACGGTAATTCATGACATTATACGCATACACTGTAATTTAAATTATTTGTCTTATAAATTATTTATTTGCCTATTGTTTATCACCTCAGTTTGTTCAGATTTATTCATGAAGCCTAACGATATTTTCGACAATTAGCCCAATTGTTGGAAATTTGTTGTTGGAAATGACCACTGGCCCTCTCCAGCATAAAATCCACTCTTTGTGCTACTTTGGCGATAATATAGGTTATCGCTGTAAATGAAATAATAGCGCATTGTGCTTAGGTTTTGTTCTGAATATGTAGCTTCTTAGTCGTTTTTATTTGCATGAAAAAGAAACAGAATACAAAATAAAAAATCATAAACATTCAGCATATACGATAAATCAAAATACATCATAACTTTATAATGCAATTATTAATATATTATTACATGTGACTCGCACGATGGCCTAAGCGCTAAGCCTGTGTGTGGAAGGGAGTCTGCAGTCTGGATTATATTTTCTGCCAGTTTTTACAATTTGAAAAAGCTTTTTAGATTTACCACACTTAAAAGCTGTGAATATTGGTTAACTAACAGAAAATTATAAATAAAATACAGTATTTGCGGTTTGTTGTATAAAGGTGAACTATCGAGGACTATCGATAACTATCGATAGTAAAGGTGTTGACTATCGATAACTATCAATGGGGCTCACTATCAATTATTCTCCACCACTATCAGTAGCCTCTCCAAATCCATGTTGAAAATAGCAGCACTTTGTCTCTATCATTTTATCGGTATCTCATCTCCTAGAATCAATGTGATTCTTAGCAGGCTTTTTTGAGGGTTTTACGAGGCACCAATCAGGGACTTTTTATTAAGTATTTTTCTTTCTATAAATTTGATGTACATTGCACTTCAATAGTGGTTGAATAGTCACTGAAATGATTATTAGAGGTTCATTCGTTTAAACTTGTCACAAGTAATGAAAACGGATGGAAGAGAAAAGAATTCAACTGCCTTTTCATCGGCTTCAAACTAAGCACACTATAAAAGTGAATGTAAAACGTAAAATTGTAATGAAATACACGATGTAAAAGGGACTTTTTGAATAGGTTCATTTGATTCTTCCCATTCTATTCAGCGGGGATGAATTGGATGTAGCTCTAGTGAGTTCCTCATCTTTTCAAAAAGTTACTTCCATCATTGCAGTAAAGGTCTTTCGGCTGTATAGAAACTGACTGCGTTCAATATGACTTATTGGATACAGCATTTCTTTTTATTCTCATGTTATTTATTTTCAGATGGAAAAATGAAGTTCAAAACTGCTGTATTCGACATTTCTCGTAGAACACTTCTGAAAGAGGAGCAAGTGTAAATTTTCGCTTTTTTGGCGTTCATAAATTTCATGAATGTAGTGCTACCATTAATTTGTACTATCTATAAGCATATCATGAATGAATTTGGGAGAACATGGGAGGATTACTGTTATGTATGGAGATGGAAAGATCTACAAGACACACATTTTTATAATAATTGAAATAAATGCTGAAATTTTAATGTACTGTTACGTCATGCATAGCACAGCGTTGCAGTCTACAGTGGCACTAATTATTGAAAATTATGTCTTTAACTGACAATTATGATCATTCTTTCATGGGGGGTGGGACTACCACAAAATTGTTCCCTGACATCGCCCCCTTTATAAAGGATTTCAGCCATGAAAGGCTTTATAACAATCAGGGACTAAGTCAGGCTTATACTTAACCTATTGCAACTTACAGTTTGCAATTTTGAACATTTTTGCTATTTTAATGGTTTCTAATACATAGAACACTTAACATTAAACACAAATGTCACAGCCTTGTCTACACCTTTCAGGATTGACAGATAAATATAATGTAGCGAATATGAAATTGGAGTGAATAGAGAGAAAGAAGGCACAGTGGTTCTTGGTTTTATCTTACATGTAAATGTTTACTTTTAAGCAATTAATTACTCTGCTTTTGACACTTTTATGGTGTTTACTTGGATCATTGTAGAATGTTCTAGTTGTTTGATTAGAGATTAATGGAGTCTTATCGAATATTGTGGAAAGTTCGTGTTTCCTTGATTTATTTATTTAGAAGATGATAGAAAAATGTAGAGATTGCTCGATTGTTGAAAACCCTATTTAAGGCAAACGCATTTGTAAATTAGTTCAGATTTGTTTGACATTCGTTGCGATAAACAAGTTGTGTCAGTTCTATATTTTGTGCCTATATAGTGATAATTCTTTCTCTGTGCCTATGGAGATAATTTTTTTTCCTATTTAATTCATACCAGTGAGCTACTGAATAGTGTTTATTGTATTACGGACTAGTGCTACAGAAGTTAAGTGTTCTTTTTCAACGTTTCTTTTTGATATTATTGGACAGTTTATTGTACAGTTATTAATTAATATTAGATTGGCCTTTTAACTTTTAGTGATTGATTTTTGTACAGTTTATTGAAATCTCTTCATTAGTTGAACAATATCGATTTATCTGCTTTCAATTGCTTATTTTTCTGTAAGAAATTACTGATCAGTGAGTGTTGTGATTATTTGTGTAAATAAAGTGCGAGTGATAAATTCAAGTGTTGCCAGCATTATGTTAGACTTAGAACCCGTAACATTAACATTAAACAAGATAAGAAATATCACATACATGTGAATTTCTATAAAATAAAGGATGAAGCCTAGAGTTGTTGTCTCAATGTGCCCTAACAGACTCAAAAGTAAGAATACATTACTTTTATTACTGGTGTTTGGCAATACATCCAGAAAAATCTAAGTCAATGCCAAATGGGATGCTTCCATGGAATACAATAATAACTGCAATAATGTGCAAAAGATGGGAATAAATCCCTCACCACATTAGCGCAGGTGGGGCTGAGCCCCACCAATAATTCCACAAAAGAAAGAAATATTAGTTCATTAAAATAAACACTGAATAAATAAGAAAACAGTGCAGGAATTTTTTAAACAGGCAAGTATATTAATTTGCTCGCCAATTGCAAGTAGCCACGGTCTGGACTGGTTGGGCTGATTTCCAAGTAGCCCTGGCAATACAGAGCTGATATACATTGGCTCTATAGATGGGTGATGTCAGCTGGCAGCTCTCCCACTTTCCAGTGCCATATGCTCAAGGCAATTAAAGTTTGGGCTCAGCCCTGAGCAGTTGTAATTATGTTGACCAGTGGCTCCATTCCACAGTTTGTGCTCCGCTGCTGGAAGAGTAATACCCATAAGGGAAGTGAATTATTAATAGCATTTATTAATTAACTCTTATTATTTATTACTTACTTTTATTAATAAGTTAATGTAAACAATGAATTCGAATCATGTTGACAGTTTACTTTGCAAAAAGTTTTTGATGTTGCCATTGGAGGTAAGAAACAAATTAAAGAGTTAGGCACACATCAGCCCAAAGATTTTAAGCTTGTTGTAACATACACAAATCAAAACAGAGACTTTTTTACCTCATGGTTCGATAAAAAGCTGTGGTTAAATCCAAGCATTGAAAAACTAGCTTTATTTTGTTTTTATTGTTTATGTTTTGTTAATTAGGAAAATGACAAAAACTTTGGGCAAAAACTGGCTGTAAGGATCTCAAACACTTGAGTGAGAAAATTAAAAAACATGAGGAAAGTAACACTAATTCAACCAATGCAATTAAATATCCAGCCAAAGATTGCATCTACAGTGGTAAGATTGTTATTACTTTAATACTTGAATTTATTGGAGATGTTAGAGGGATGCATTTCACTTCTGAAAAGAAGCTTTGTCAGCCTGACATTTAGTTCATTGACCTATCCTCTACACTCCTCTTGACTGTGTTGAAATAATCACTGACACAGGAACACTCAAAAACTGTATTGCACAGTAATTATTGCCAGTATTTTTATCCATTTATTTTTCTTACAAAGAAAGACAGTACTAGCATATACCATAAATCCTGATTTTTTACAAATTGGTCATTCCAACATAAGTTTTATAACTTGTCTGAAGGGAATAGACAGTACCGTTTCAACAGATCGTTTGAAAAAATCCAAGGATTTGTCTTGAATACTGGTTGGTCTTGACAATATTCTGACTGAAATAGCCCTCATGACCGACCCACAGGTTTATTTAAAAATTAGCCCCACCAGTGAAAAACTTGACGCGCCACTACTGTCCCTCTCAATAATGATGGGCAAGCATGCAAGCCCTATTTATAAGCTCCTAAGGTGAATAATAGACAACTCTAATAATCTGAGAGGCTGGCATTGTATGGCTCTTCAGGTTAATGGCCTAATGACTAGTTGAGATGTTTAATTTTTTTACTAATAATGGCAATATTATATTTTATCACATGGCATTTTTTTTTTTTTAGACAAAATTGAAATATGTAATATCAATAATACTGGCTTTATTACATTTAAATCCTGCTCTTTTCATAATTCTTAAAATTAATTACATTGTTTTTCTTTCTTATAATGCAAATAAACCTATCACATGAATTTTCATTATAGTTTTCATTTTCTTATGCTCTCTTCTATTCCTGATTTCTACTCAAGAGTATGACTAAAGTTCCTATAGCTCCTGTTCATTATTTTCATTTTGTAACAAATTATAAACCAATTCAGTCTCCTAGTTCCTATTTTATTATTCCTATTTTCATCTTCCCTCCTGATATGGCACATAAATATATCAAATAATAACATAGTATAGAATAGTAACATAGAATAAAATAGTAACATAAATCACTTAATCAACATTGGACACACACAATAACATTCAAACTGACTTAGAAATTCTACACACCAAAAATTATGAAAAAATCATTCCGTTATTTCTGTACAACTTTCTCGCTTTGATCACATCTCTACCCAAAAGATGAAAATTTTGGTAGCCGACTCACTTTTTTATGTCATGTTTGAAACTCGGACAAAAATTATAACTTTAAACAACTAATTAAAATTTATAGAGGTAACTATTAACTTTTATAATGCCACTGTTATCGTTAGAAACTAATTGTTTTTACTCATGCCAAGTTTGAGAGTTATATTTCAATCCTGAGTCTGTTAAACTGCAGTTTATTTGGAGAGCGCGCATTGAAATTTTCTGCTCTTGAAAATACGATTTCGTCTTTCTATCCACTACATGGATGGCGGACTTGGCTTCACCTCCTATAATACTACACTAGTGCATACGCCCCTTCTATTGGTCTTATGGGTTGGTTGAGCTGCAGTGCTGCTCACTATTTGCATTGGGTTCTATTTGTATTATTATCACTATTTGCACGGAGCCATAAAGTCGTGCGGAGTCGACAATAAAGTCGTGCGTGATATTTTGCCGCGACTTTTTGCAGCACTGCTGAGTCACCTAAACACTTCATACCTGAAGGCTTTAGAAAAATGTGATCTGAAAAATTATTTTTTGGTATTTTTCACGCAATTTGTTCCAACACTTCTAGAACGCAAAAATCTTTAAAGTCTGATCATAAAATGAAAATCATTATCGCAATTGGTATCAAGTGCTTTTAGACTCATTACATTCAAAGGATAAAATTTTTATTGCTATTCATTTCATTCAAAATAAATCATAGATTTTATCTAAAATATTGTCATATTTTTGATATTGTCATATTTTTGATATTGTTATATTTTGTATATTGATATATTTTTGTTAATGTTATATCGTTCAATGCTAGTTAATACTCGTTTTTCTAATTTCTTACATTGCATCTTGTCAATATTATCTATTTCGTTTGTTCTGCTGTATGTACTCTTTTGTAAAGTTTTTATTGTAATGCAGATAGCAACTTCTATTTTGTATGCTCGATAACAAATACAAATTATTTTAATTTATTTTTTATAATTCAAAATAAATCAATATAATGCACACCTAGAATACATAGATTTGTTTAATGAACATACTATGAGGCTGTTCCTCATAAAAGATAAAATTATATGTTTAATGCGATGAATTGCAAAAAAAAGGAGGAAATATTATATACCTTCCAAACAACAATTTTTTAAACAATATTCTCTTGCTCAGCCAACTTTTACTGTATATATGAATCACATTCTACGAAGTACTTTTATAATTTGATACGATTTTTTTTAATAGCATTTCCTTATTTTTAATAAACAGAAATGAGATATAGACCTATTGCATGTTGACTGGATATGCGGACTCGTATGAATATGATTTCCAACATTGTTGATGAGCGAAGTAGAAAGTATTTTTCCATGTAAAAATTACATAGAAACAAACTTTTTCCACAACCAGTGGGATGTTGGGTGGGAAGAGATTGAGATTCTTTCTGAAGGGAGTGAGAATCTCTGAACCACGAAAAACGGGGTGGATGAATAATGCCGGAAATTGTATTTTGTCCAATATAAACTCCATTCTTTTGGAAAGCTCAAATGCATTCTCACACATTCATTTGCTTGCTTCATTGTAATCATGATGAAAAAAGAGGAAAATAATTCTCCTCTACTCATTCCTCCCCAAATATGCGAGAGTAAAATCCTCATCTGCAATTTTTTCCCCTACAACGAAAATGGAAATATTTAATAGTTCCGTGTTCTCCAATATTATGATGGCAAGTAGAAAATCTCTTGACAGAAATTGGTTCTGGATCAAGTAACCATCATTTCTGAATTTTGAATTGGAAGCAAGAAATTCTATTGGATTTTCAGGTTTCAATCCCGCAAATAGTTTCAACTTTCGGATTCATCGATATCTGATGCAAAATGGAATTTGTTTATTGAAGGATTGAAATGGAAATGCTTGAAATGGAAATGATCATGACATGAAATTCTCCTGAACCTATTTGTATCAGGAGGTCATTCTATCATTTTCTTAATCATATTCATAGAAGTACCCCTACAATTCAATGCATTAGTAGACTGAAAACAAATAATACAAAATTCAATTTTGCAATTCACAATCACAGTCACTTATAGAATATGTTCATTACATTCAGCATTAATTAATACGCTGGTCTATTGTATTATTTCTAGGTACCCTGCACTATATATTTCAAGCCGTTATCAGAAGCGAACCAATAATTTTTCCATGTTTTACATTAGCGCTTTTTAGTAAGCTGCTAATGAATGTATATCCAGTTTAAAAATTGATATTGGCTTGAAAAAGGAATTGTAGAAAGAGATATTTGTTACTGATGTTTTTTTTATTTCTGATGATGCCCACATGAGTCCGAGACTTATGCGTGGGTAATGAGGTGAATGATAACACATATAGATGGCAGACGGAGGAGCGAGATTCGAACCCACGACCACTTAAACGACAGCAAGTTGAAGTTGTGACGCCACAACCAACTGCGCTAAGTATTGAGATTGATGAAATCAATATACTGCAGTATAACAATGCAGAATAGAAAAAGTATAACATTATAGAAAATTAATTATGATAGTGGTTGTATTGCACTACTAAAACTATTAATTATATAATAGTGTAATTATTCAATACATCCACATTGAATTGAGTTCATTTTTTCTTATTGCAGATTTCAATGAAAAGTATGAGCCTTAGCTGCTAATGAATGTATATCCAGTTTAAAAATTGATATTGGCTTGAATGTATAACGCCCTGTTCACACGGCGCGTTTTTTTGTGGAGCGTCTGTGGCGCAGCTGGTGGAGAAGCATTGTCTTATATGGGATTTTCGTGTTCTGTTCACACGGCACTTGGCGACGAATTTAGCTGCTCATCGGCTGCTGGCTTCGCCGCAGAAACTTGCCACAAAAAGTGTAGCGTCTGATGCCAAAAGACTCAGTGCCATTAGAACTAAATGGCAGCTGCCGGTTGCTGTTCACACGCTTGCTACTTTTTCAGCTGCAAAACAGACGCGCGGCTACGCGCCACTGATGCTTATCTCAACCAAAATCTAAATTTGGTGAAATTTCGGATATTTGAATTTTTCAAATCGTGTTCTATATGTTCAACACTGTTCATATCTTATTGAATTTTCTATCAGCAAAATTACCCTTTTTATCAAGTTTAAAAATTTCCTTCTTTAAAGACATTCAGAAAACAACAATTCAGTTAAGAAATTATAGTTTTGGCTGGGTTTACAATGTGAACAACTTCACAAATTGTGAATGATATGGATAATGAATGAATAAACAAATATTTATAAGTATTAACATACTTCAAATGTTATTACTATCTAAAAAGAAGAGATGTATGAGAATGTTTATTTTTTTCAGTCCAACAGGATTATTTTTTTAAGTACGGTACCTTTAAACTTTAATGAGCTCTACTAACTTATATTAATGGAGTCAAAGTAGCAGACAATGAACAAGTTTCACAAATTTATAATACAGTTGCTTCCATTCTCGAGTGACCTTCATTCTAGTCTAGACAATGGAAAAATAGTTATTAAATAATAGCTATTAATCAGTAAAAGAGTGCAATGAAAGCAAAATTGTCTCTTAATTTTGAGGGTAACCCAAGATTTATCACATTTTTAAACCACTATAGTTTTTTTTATTAAATTGCGTTATGATAGGCCTATTTGTTTTTTTTTCTTAATGAAGTAATACTACTCATGTCAATACAATTTATTTTGTGACAATGTACTTCTGATGTATTGTATTTTTATTTTTAATTTGATGTTTGTGATGTATTTTCTATTTCAATTTGAGTTTGCTATGTTTGTAATTTACAATTATTCCTGCTGTAGAACAGACTTGCATTAAACCTAAAAATGGAATGAGCAACAAAAAAATCGATAATAAAAATCTCTCTCTCTCTCTTACGATCCAGAGGGTGCAACCCCTGTCCAAACGGATGAGGCGAGCGAGGCGAGCTTGCCGGCTAGTAATCATAAAACTACCATGAAAATGGTTTTGGTTGCAAGCTGCAGCGCGTTAGTCGCGCGTAGTGAAGCAACAGACGTGCGGCTACTGCGCTACCGTCGCGCTATAGCTGCTCCACTAACGCGCGTTAGTGGAGCATCTGTGGCGCCGCAAAAGGTTGCTCGTGTGAACAGGGCCTTAAAACCTTGACCTTGCAAAGAAATTATGAACAAGCCAGCCAGACCTAGACGAACAATGGAAATCGCCTGCGATCACTGAATTCTTCATTTCTATTTTTATAAGGTGAGGTTTCAATGTACATATTGTGTTACCTTCAAGATTTTTGGGCTGTTTTTTTTTTAACCTAAATCCTGAATGGATGGATAAATGTAGCATTGTCAGGAATTTTTCCAAGACAATTTCTGTGATTTTAAATTTTGAAAATGGATGGAAATTCGTGATTATGATTTATTATAATTTCAAAATTTATCCTTCATTTAGCTCACTATAATCGTATGGTATTATTGAGACTCATGATAATGTAGCGAATATGAGAATGAAAATAGTGAGAAAGAAGGACAGAGGTTCTCGGTTTTATCTGCTATGTAACTGTTTACTTCTAAGCAATTAATTACTCTGCTTTTGACACTTTCATGGTGTTTACTTGGTCATTTGTAGAATGTTCTAGTTGTTTGATTAGAAATTAATGGAGTCTTATCAAATATTGTGGAAAGTTCAAGTTTCCTTGATTGTTTATTTTAGAAATCGGTAGAAGTTGGTAGAGAAATCTAGAGATATCTCAATTGTTGAAAAACCTATTTAAGGCGAATGCATTTGCAGAAACTAGTTCAGTCTTGTTTGAAATTCGTCATGATAAACAAGTGTGACAGTTGAGTAGTTCAGTTGTTGTTCTACGTTGATAAGTGGCAGTAGTGACAGTTCCTGTTAATACAGACAGTGCAATCCCATTGGCGCTATTACAAACCATCTAAGGAACTTTCATTGTCTGTAGTGATAATTCTCTTGACAGTTCTATAGTGATAATTCTTTTACCTATTACTGTATTACAGACTAGTGCTACGTAAGTTAATTGTTCTTCCTCGATGATTCTTTTCGAATATTATTGGATAGTTTATTGTACAGTTATTATTTAATATAAGATCGGCCTTTTGACATTTAGTGATTGATTTCTGTACAGTTTATTGAAAACTCATTATCAGTTGAATAATATCGTGTTATCTGTTTTTAATTGCTTATTTTTCTGTAAGAAATTACTGAACCGTGTGAGTTGTAGATTATTTGTGTTAATAAAGTGCAAGTGATAAATTTAAGTGTTGCCAGCGTTATTTTAGACATAGAACCTGTAACAATAATAATATAACAGAGTTATGATGATTGTCATAATTTGGCAGACAATAAAGTAGGTTTCTAATTTCAAGAAAATAGTTGGTGTCAAATTTTAAAATGGCAATGCAGTTCAATCTTTCAATACCTGTATGACAGATACGTTAATTGCTTCAAAGATTGCATTTTACTTTTGCACTTACTACTATTGTTGCTGCTCCATATTTGATCTTTCCTAGTGCTAAACCCTAGATTAATCATTCTAAGATGTTCAATTATATTTGGTTTATCTTTGCTGAAGCTATTGAGCAAGTTCTATTTTCAAATAGTGCCAATACAGAATGCATTGGTACTCCATGAAATTCAGCCTTCTTATTTATTGGATCGAAATTTTTAATTTTTGAAACGCCACTCTCTCTTTTCCAAGTGACTAATATAATATGTGAAAACATTATTCCCTTCAGTAATCAATTCTTTATACGCTAATAATAATAAAAACTCTTTCCATACTATTGTATTTTTTATATCACATTTAAATTTACAATGTCATTAAGAGAAATGAAAAAACAACCAAAGTCCAATAAAAACTTGCAATATCAATCAAAGTCCATATTTCTTAATAGTGTTTTCCTATAACAGCCTTATCTCTCTGCAGTTCATCTGCCCTTGGGTTCAAATCCCATTCAGGCATGGATGTTTTAACAAAAATTCACTTAATCATCATTCACCTCAAGACTCATGTGGGAATCATGTGGCAACAAAAAAAAATTATTGTATTTACTCACTTTAAGAAAAGCAGTTGTCAGGATCATCATAGCATTCATCTGAGGTGGTTGAAACAGGCAGGTTTGTAAATAATTCTTGAGCTGCCTGACTGCAGAATCGTTTTAAAACTTGAAGATCTTTGTATTTTGGTTCAGGTACAGGAATTGGATTCGTATAAAGTACACTGGGTCCCAAATCTTCATTATTTGATGAGCAGCGTCTTTCCAAGTTCTTAATGACATACGATTCCCAAGAACCATTATAAGTTGTATGAAGCTGTAGTGTCCATGAATATTCTCTGGATATTTTCAGTTCTAAAATAGGTCGAGTAGGAAATGGGTATTTCTTCTTATATACACCATCCAAATACGAGCTCCATTTACAAAAATCTTGGGTATGATGTTCAACAATGACAAATGGCGATGGTTTCATGGGGATGCTCTGACATGATCATTCCACTCAGAAGGCAGTTCAATAAGCACGTTTTGTTTAATATTGCCCATATTTTTGTCACATTCCATGTAGCTATGACCACGGATAGGGAATGTGATGTGTACTGAATCCAATCGATGAAATTTATGCACAAGTGAGTGTAGGAAGCATATAACTGTGTAGTTCTTATTCTGTCTTGCACAAGAATCACAGAATAATTCAAGATGTCGAACAGTCTTAGGTAGGAAATTTTCTAAAAATGAGTGCATCATAGAAACAACCTCATCTGAACCTTTCTTGGCAATTGTTTGATCATAAGTAAAAAAAAAGATTCACTGGTAGATAGAATATGAACATTGAACATGTAAAATGATAATTGCCGATGGTAGTAAACATCATTAGTACAAATATTTGGCACTGAAAGATTTTTCATGAAATCAAAACATACAGCCTCAGAATCAGTATGATTTCGAGCAGAAATCTTGGCTAATCGCTTATGATCATAAAATGTTTGAGCTTTATTTAAGTGTAATTTTCTGTTGGTATGAAGTTTTCTTATTTCACTTTCACACATGTTTTTTTCATCAGCATTGGTGCATACTTTAAGTTTTTTTTCAAGGCTGGACAGTTTTGCTACATATTCATCACATGTTGAACATGTATCACTTCGTGGATAACCAAAGGATATGTTGTATTTTGTTGTGAAGATCTGTCTGTATGTTTCATAGGAAACTTTATTTACAGGAAACTTTTCATTGTACATGTTATATAATTTTCTAATGTTCAATTCTTCTGACAAATATATTTTCGAAGAATCATGACTGCTGTAATGTGATCTTATGCCTTTTAATGATCTTATGTGTTCATGTATTTCATTTTTAGTATCGTCAGTTAGTGCATGAGCCCTATTTTTGTGTTTTCCTCTTCCATCAGTTGGAGCCTCCCCATTAGTGACAAGTGCCTTCTTTATAGTCTTAACATTTTGATTTGTTATGCTATGTATAGAAAGAAAGGCCTTGTGACATACAGTCACCTCTGTCATTCTAGTATATCTTATCACTCTGATTTTGTAGGAATAAGAATATTCGTGTAGGTCACTTTCATTTTTATATTTTTGAGGACGTCTGCGTTGGATTGGCTTAACTGATATTAAACCACTTAAATGGCTATCTTGTTCGTTTTTACTTCCAAGAAGATTACATTTTTTAGGAGTTCTCTTCTTTCGTTCTTGTCAATAATACTAAAACATTTGAAATGGGTACATTTACAATCCTCACCTTCAACATGACTCATTGCTCGAATTTTTTTTGAAGCATCACTTAACCTACCATGTTTTGCACGCTTCTTCCTTTCACAAGTTTTTTGCTGAACATGTTCATCTTCATCACTACTTGTATTTTCCATTGTTATTGATAAAATAATTCAAAGGTGAGAAATAACCTTAGATATAACCACTAATAGAAATCAAGAAACAATAAAATTCATCTAGCCTAGCGAACTGAAATTGGGCACTTTCTACAAACACATACAGAATCCAACACTAGAATCACAATAATTTCTTGGAAAAGACTGAACAAAAACAAGATTAATAATCTTCAAAAGATGATTTGTCATTATTATTTTATGCAAGCATAACCTACAACTGCACTGAATATTATTGGTTAGCTAAACAAACAGCTGACAGAGGACAGACAGCTGTTTATTGCTTTCAAAACACAAGCGAGCCATCTGGACTCTGGACTTTGATTGTTAAATAAATAAATATCTTTATTGACATAAAACGCACAGAAACACAGTTAAAACTGTATGAAGCAGATGTCTCATCAAATATTAGAACTAAATCTATCACAAGTCAAACTACACTATTCTTAGTATATACAATACCGTATCTACTTAGTAATATACCTTATCATACTTATTAATAACACTATCACAGTTGGCCAAAGATACAAGGGTACACTCCAATAATTAATAAACAAACACACACACATTGTTGTTTCATTTTTGCCAGTGGACTTTGGCTGTTATTTGCCTGTATGGTTTATATTCGAACGTTAATACCTATGGACTAAGGTTTTTTTTGCCTTTCTAGCACTTGTAATAGTTACTTCTGATAGTCAAGAACAGAATGGCAGGAATAACTCAATTTTGAAAAAAATGTGACTGTTCCCTGTACCCTTAAATTTTAACCCCGCGAACCTTACTTCATCTACAAGGTATTTCAAGGACACGCAGGCACAGCTATATGGCGCGTACTGTACTGTTAATGTCTGACGAGTTGATCCCTGGCCGATTTTTCCCCTTCTCCTCCAACTCTCTGCTCCTGTGCGTTGCAATATAGCCCTAGACACAACTAGGCTAGCTGAATCTGGGTGAAGCGCAGAAAACCTGTTTGTCTCTGGCCGTAGTTTTCAAATTAGGAGTAAAACATGAATAGAGCATGTGCAGTTGGCTTCCTACTACTGCCGCCCGCTCCCGCACCAAAAAACCAGGGATCATCTCGTCAGACCACAACAGGTACTTAACACTTAATTTGCAACGTTGAACCTTATAGTATAGTGATAGATTCTCTATTGTTGTGCTTGGAAATAGGGTTGTTTTCTTCCTCCAAATTAAATTTATCGCCTATTATTCCGTAATTTCAAATTTCAAATTTTTCCCGGCGACCTGGCCCCCCCCTTGCTACGGTCCTGCATTCAATTGTCCATACCATTACTTGCTGTGAGCTGCATGTAGCTGAGTTTCTCTTGAAGGTGTTTTGTTCTTTTGAAACTCTAAATTAACAGCAAAGTTGAATGGTTTTAATGGACTTTTAAAGATCGTTCATCTTCGCCTTTAACTTGTTCC
This sequence comes from Conomelus anceps, assembly GCA_948455865.1. Classification (NCBI taxonomy): domain Eukaryota; kingdom Metazoa; phylum Arthropoda; class Insecta; order Hemiptera; family Delphacidae; genus Conomelus; species Conomelus anceps. The sequence goes on along the minus strand of OX418221.1, from coordinate 27,478,358 downwards.
AATTTTATGTAGATACTAAAAGTAAAACTGATTGTTCCAAATCGTCTCTAATAACTTGGAACAATTAATTTTAAATGGATTCATTCAGCAGAGAATCTCTTTTTATTACAATTGACATAAAAAATTCGTCATCCGACTGAATTAAGCTTTTCTATTTCTTTCTTTGTCACACTTCCTTTCCATTCTTCCTCCGTCTTCTTTTCCGCTTTATAATCAACTCTCCATTGTCAGCAGTAACGTTGAAAGCTGTTAACGGAGGATTGTTTTGCAATCTTCTCCCTATTCTAGTTCTTCCACTTGTATTGCTACTTTCAGAGCTCTTAGTTCAGACGTATGATATTTTTACGATACGATATAAACGAAAATACATCGTCGAAGGATAAACATATTGTTACATTTATCGTCCATAAAAGGGTTACGGCAATGAATAGAATAATTTGTAGGTTCTTTTTTTGCGATTCAAATAAACGATTTCCACCCCTTGCCTTCATACTTTTGAAACAACCGATTTTTATTACCGTCTCAAATATCATCATACAGGAAAATGAGTACTTTCGCTTCCAGTTTTGTAACTTGTATTCTTTATGTTTTGTTCTAAGAAGTGAGAATTGTGAGAAATAACTCTGTTGGACTTTCATGGACAGCTAGAATATTGTGTTATAAAACTTTTATAGCATCGAAACTGATCACATCAGTAATAAGATGGACTGACTGTTGAATGAGTTCATTTCAAGCGAATTAATCTACTCAGCTCGTAACGTAGAGTTTCAAGGATAAAAATATAAAGTGTCTTACATAATTTATTATGACCCTTGAAATATTTTGCAATTGGGTATGAACTGTCCTATTATAATGTGTTATTCCATCAATATAGAATTGAATACTTGATGCAATCTTAACTCAATAAATTCAATTCCTGGATTTCTTGTTCCATGACAAACTGCGTTGTTAATATTAACTTTCAAGTGAATTCAGCGACTTGCAGTCAAATTTTTATTAGGAATAAGTAGAATTTACTTACTCTGAAGGTCGAACGTTTTCGAATCTTTGAGATCCATTTTCAGAGGCGTCCTCCTTGATCATCGATGTCAGTTTTTGGTTAGAAGAATTGTGGTTTTTGTAGAATGTGATCAAAAGGTTTGTGTGATTTAAAATTTAGTTGTTCGTTGAGGATGTTTTGTTTATTGTGTGTGGTGTGTTTGTTTAATTCAAATTGATCCAAGGTGTTGAGTTCGTGTCCTTTAGATTTTATATGTAGAATGTGTAGGTTGGTAGTGATGTCAGTAAAATTGTGTCCAATTTGAATGATATGATCGACGAAATTCGATTCAGCTTTTGATGTTAAGGCTTGAAAATGTTCCTTATAAAATTGTTTGAATGTGCGGCCTGTTTGTCCTATGTAGAATTTGTTACAATCAGAGCAGTTCAGTTTGCAGATCCCTGGGAGATCGTATTTGTTTGTGTTCAGTCTGGTTTTGAGTGTAAGTGTATTTTTTATTTTGTTTTTTTGTTCTGAATGAGATGGTGTGGCCGGCTTTTTTGAAGATTTTTAAAAATCTTCAAAATTTTAAAAATCAATAAATTCATGCTATCCATGTATCCAAGGCATAGGCCACTTTTGTTATCCTTTTTACAGCTTACCATGGGCTCTAACTGTCACATATTAGCTATGCTATCTTAGTATAGGGTAATTCATTAAAATAAAACCTTGATAGGGTGTTTAAGATCCAAAAGAAAGCGGTTAGGTGTATACAAAGAGTAAATAGATTAGATTCTCGTAGGCCGTTGTTCAAGAGACTTGGTCTCCCAAGTGTACCCTGCTTATACGTGTATGAAGCTACTTCATTAGTAAAAAAAATGATATTAACAAAAATATTGACGTACATGATTATAATACAAGAAGCCGAGGAGATTATAACTTGGTAAATCACATTAGTAACTTATTCAAACAAAAACCTAGTTATATTGGTAGGAAATCTACAACAAGCTACCACAGTTTTTGAAGAGTCTTGAAAATATAGAAATATTTTAAAAAACAATTGAAAAAATATTTAGTTGATAAAGCTTTTTATAGTGTACAAGAGTTCCTTTCACATCAAAATTAAGCCTCACCCCATCTAATTGATATAGTAATTACGGTAACTAGTGTATAAGAGTATAATTGTTGATCTGACTTGTCTTATACTCCGAAACTGAAGTCTCCAAGACGTACAAAAAAAATCCAACCGCAGGTCATCGAGAATCACCACCCTCAACGCACGAATTGACACCACTACTCGTGCCGTATTGCCTAGTCTACAAACCACTGATGCTAGCAGTCTAGAAGTATAGATAGTTGGTAAATTTATCTTGAGTTCAAATATTCCAACTAGTGGATAGAAACACTACGGATCTTTTCCCATTTCCTTGTCAGATGTTTTCTTTAAAAAAATATAAGAATATTCAAGTTTCAAGAATATTCAACTTTCTTCTTGGGGGAAATCAAACGTAAAATCAAACAAAAATGATGGTTGTGAATCACGTTTGTAATTCACGGTTGTGAATCCATATTTTCAAAACCCTGCAATCAACAAATCATTATTTTTGTTGAATTTTACTTTGCAGCTCTACAACATCAATAAAAAATAGCATGTTATGCTTTTGATTCTAGGTTTTATTTACGCGTTTGAACATTTTATTTCAATTTCATACATTTGATAGAATATAATTAATAATTCTACATATTTACTCTAATATACAATTTCTTGAGATTGAAAACATTATGTGTATTGATAGAATCGGTTCACTCATAGACAATAATGATATTTACTAGACTACAATAAATATTAATATTGTTTCAGAGTATGTAAAGCAGGAAAGTGATGTGCACAGGAGAAAGTGATCTGGAAAGCTCAACCTGGATTGGACAATTGATGTACGGAGCTGATCTGCGATTGGACGCTTCAAAATAAGGTCAGTGAATTGAAAAAAATAATGCAAATCTATTGTTTGTATCTTTGCCATTCTATCGTTATGATGCCTTATCAGATAATGGGAAAAGCAAAAATTGAGTCCAGCTTGCACAATGGTTTATAAATCAGGGTAGCAGTACTTTGAGCCTTCGTATATCACATTTGTAGGAAGCGAAAGAGGCTATGGATTGCTCTATATTATAAAATATATCTATTGAAAAGTCATAGAGCACTTGAAGCTTTGTTTCATTATTTATGTCGCGGCTTTCAACTGCGAGCAACTAACTTTCACATTAGAGCTCTGTTCTTATTTCATAATCTTAAATCTATCTATTTTACATTGGCTTCATATAAATAAAGCAGTGTATTAATGTAGAAATTTATATCTTAGAATTGAACTATTTATGGGAGAGCTAGCTAGAGTGTTTATGAAAAAAAATTATTGTTCACTGACTGTCTTACTCCCGGGTTTTAATCCTGGCTTGTCCAGAGGTTTTCTAGAATCCAAAAATTACCACCAACGTACAAGATGTACAAGATGCATTGATCAAGTTGGAAATCTGTACTTTGCATAAGTTTAGGAATATACTTTTGAAATTCAGATGAGGTGAATCATTATCAACGTTGATAATGAGGTGAATAAGTCAGGCTGAACAAGAACCGAACCAGTGCCAATGGTTACCCGCACTTTCCGAACAGCGCCCTTTTCGAGCATGGGCGTTCTCACGAACTTTCCGAACATCTTAGGCCGCGTCTCCACCAACCGAACATGTCTGCCGAACATTGTTGGCAAATACAAAAGACATTAAACATATGGGTCACCGAACATGTTCGTGAGTTCAATTGAAATGTTCGGTCTGTGAGCGAACAGTGACGACCAACAACAGGTTTCTGCCACTACTCCCACCACACCGATCATAATGTTCGAGAAGGCGTCCACACAAAACCAACACCAAACAATGTTCGGCGACATCAGATAATTCCAGCGAACACTGTTCGCCGAGCATGTTCGGTTGGTGGAGACGCGGCTTTAGTAGATTGACAGATAACATGGGTCAACCTGACTACCTGAATATTTTGACAGGCGAATATTCCGTACAGAACTTGACCAGAGAGAGGCTTTCCATTTTATTGTTTGGATTTTTATTAAATCGACCAGTGGAGGCGATAAGGCCCCCGCGGACCAGCCCGGTTAGGTTAGGTTAGGTTATGGTTATTTTAAATTCCCTTTTTGAATATAGATCTCAATAGCGGCGCTAAGAGAATTATTGTGCAGAGATTTTACTGGCAACTTTAAAACGGCATATGCCAGTGGAAACGAGTAAACAAGGCATAAAATCAAAATAAGTAGATCTATAAAATCTATAAAACCGATACAAGTAATGGCATGAATAAACCAGGTTACTATGTATTGTTAATGTGAGTTAAGGCCTGGGGCCTTATCGCCTCCACTGGTCGATTTAATAATAATCCAAACAATAAAATGGAAAGCCTCTCTGGTCATGTTCTGTATGGAATATTCGTCTGTCAAAATATTCAGGTAGTCAGATTGACCCATGTCATCTGTCAATCTATTAAGATTTAGGAGTAGCTTTCACTCAGTGTCTTGTCACAGATAACGCACTAACTGATTACACCTGAATGCTAACACCTAACCGCTGCTGCATGAATTTTAATCAATTTTCTGGCTCTATTCATCGTCTTTTTATTCTCAATCTAAAGAATAACTATTTTATTTATTACTAGTGTATAATACTTGCGCAAGATAATATCAATTGTACACAATATGTCTCAACAGAAAGCATTATATTATAATATTATAGTAGATAATGATGTAGAAGTTCCATCTTGTTCCCACTAATCTAATAAAAACTTGAAAAACACTTTCAAGTGGAAATTATGACTTACGTACACATGCTGTGTCCTGTGGGTCGTCTGACGATGCTCTTGACAACAGAGTGAAACGGCCGTCACACCATAACGTGAGTCATAATTTCCACTTGAAAGTGCTTTTTATGTTTTTATTATAGTAGATAATATCGAGTTGGAGTTTTCTCAGAATAGATCCCGAGAATTATTGAAACTACCTTTATGTATTCAGGTGCTTTTGACAAGGCAAAATTCAGTGAAAGAAATATTATCAGTAGTAGGTAGTTGGAAACATATTCCTTCGATCATAATTCACAGTGTCAATCTTAAGTTATTACTATAGGTATAAATCATCATTTAAGTAGTGTATGTTGGATCGAGCAAGGATGTTATGAGTTATGTCAATGTAGAAGCTACATAGAATGAAGAATAATAGCCCAAAACATACGGCCAGCCTCGAAGATAGTAAAATGAAAAATGAATAAACATTGAACATCGCGAACCAAGGAACAAAGAGCAATGCACGTTTCTCACCATGTTATTACCAATAATTGGCTCCTCTTTTTCTTCCTCAATACCGGTTCTACCAGGTTCAAACTTCAATCTCCGGTTGCTGTCTTCCGCACGTTTATTCCTGTACTGCTGTACCATCTTTATCTCGATTTCAGTACAAATTCATGTACACACTGATATTTTTATCACATACTTTGCCAGGTCCTGATTCAATAAAGATAACTGGTTTTATAACATTTGGAATCAATCTCTCCCTGTCAGTTGTTGCATGTTAACCTCTGGAAATACTGGTTGTGCAACAAAGTGAATTTTATTCTTACACCTATTTATCACCCAATTAAAGTGTACATTTCCAACTTGTGTTGCAATTTATTTTTATTGTTGCATCGGCTCGTTGATAATGTTTCTACATGAGTTGTTTAGATTTTGAGATGTTAGGTACATTGACTGATGAGTGCATTGCCCGCCCGTTGGTTTGAATTTGGATTCATGCTTTCCTAATCTGTGACATTAGATATTAAAGTAGAAATAATTAATCCAATTACAACAACTCAATGAGCAAGCTTCATATTGAAAAACCAATCCACATAATGACGATGATTGATCTCTAAGGGATTGAACTATTGGAACTATTCTATGAAGTTTTTATCAAATCTCAGAAAAAAGGTAAAATGCAAGACAGGTTTTTTCGTCTTTATGTTTTTTCGTCTCTGACAATGTTGAACTATATGATCGAACTTTTCTGCTTTCCATAAGAAATTACTAATTCATCATCATTATTATTACTACTATTATTATTATTATTATTATTATTATTATTATTATTATTATTATTATTATTATTATTATTATTATTATTATTATTATTATTATTATTATTATTATTATTATTATTATTATTATTATTATTATTATTATTATTATTATTATTATTAATCATTATTTATACAGACGAACAAGTTTCTTCAGATGACATCAAACTATAAAACAGATGTAAAATTTTGCAAAATTTACAACTGTTTCATAAAAATAGTCTGCAAGTCAAGGAAATCTAATTTTGAGCAGCACTCATAATTTATTGTTTTTACGGTTCTTGTGCTTATCATTTTCTTACTGCAAATTTCATTAAATATTTCTTAAATTATTCACTAGTGCTTGTATATATTTTTCAAATATTGTATTATGAAAAATTATAATTTTACATTAGTAAAGTTGATCTTATCTTATTCAATCATGAGTTTATAAATGAGAATGACTGTAGGGGAGACTTTTATCGCGATTGATTGCTATTGATATTGGAGAGCTATTCAGAAAAATGGGAACAAAATGATGAGCGAAGTTGATTATTACGAAGAAAAGCGATGATCAGCCGAAGATTAGAGTGATGGTTGACGGAGGGGGGGGGTCGATAGGGGGATGAGAAGGAAGAACATGAGATGGGAAGGTAATATAATAATAATAGTCATGTAATGTTTGTAGTAGTAGAAGAACGAAATGTACTGGGGGGCGGTGTTAAGGGGGGAATTTTGTAATGTTTGACGCAACTCAGATGAAAATTTGTGGGCGAAGCGGGTGAGGGTTGTTGGTGAGAGGGGTGGAGGCGTCGGGAGCCAGGTGGGGGAACGTGGTGTTCAGAATTCAGCTGCGCGTAGCTGTTCATTCTGAAGGAATCTTTCGTAGAGTGCGTTTCGTTATCTGATTGATAGTGGAAACCGGCCAACGTGGTCTCTCTGTCACATTCCACCCGAGTTTGGTACTTTGGGAAATTTTGTGAAAAGTTAGTTAATGATAGTGACAATCACCAACTGGGGACAAAATGTGTCTAGTTGACCATTGTCTTGGATTTTCATCGTTTGGACCGAGTTTTCATCAGTGCTCTTCCGCCACGTGCTAAGAAGCGAACAGGATTCAGTGACAAGTTGCTAGTGTCAAAGTTGTGTAGCTCTGCTGGTGATTGCTGTAGTTGTCAGTGCTAGATTGTACAAAACAGTCTTGTCAGGGTGGAATTAGTTGATCATCCGATTGGGCCCTGTGATAAGATGGAGGCCACCTATTGTATTGGCACCGACGTCGATGTATGCAGAATGTTCGACCAATATCTATACAAGGTAGGAGTGTCTTTATTATGCATTTTTTATATATGTTGTTCTCCCTAGACTAGGACAAACACCATACATTCATCGAACATAAATCTAATAATAATAGTTATCATCAGTGGCGCCGACTTTGGAGGGACAAGGCACTTTCTGCCCCCCCCCCCCCCCAATAATTACTCTGGGGCCCCCCCACTCTACAGATGACACCCCCTACAGACCTTTCTGGTGGACTTTGCCCCCCCCCCCCCCAAATATTCCCATGAAGTCGGCGCCGCTGGTTATCATTATCATTTTTTGACTGATAATACCCACATGATTTGGAGACTTATGCATGCTAATCGAGTGAATGTTGTTACAAAATATTTTTTTTGTAGATTACGTCTTGGAGACTCCAGTTAAGGAGTATAAGACAAGTCAGATCAACAATTGTACACTAGATACCATAATTTCTATATCAATTAGTTGAGGTGAGGCTTAATTTTGATATGAAAGGAACTCTTGTACACTATAAAAAGCTCTATCAACTAAATATTTTTTCAATTGTTTTTTTAAATATTTCATTATTTTCAAGACTTTAAAAACTGCGGTTGCTTGTTGTAGAGTTTCCTACCAATATTACTAGGTTTTTGTTTATAATCGTATTATAATCGTGTACGTCAAGATTTTGGTTAATATCATTCGTTTTTACATATAAAGTAGCTTCATACACATATAAGCAGGGTACAGTTAGGAGACTCTTGTACAAGTCTCTTGTACAACGGCCTACACGAATCTAATCTATTTACTCTTTCTATACACCTAACCGCTTTCTTTTAGATCTTAAACACCCTATCAAGGTTTTGTTTTGATGATGAATTACCCCATACTAAGGTAGCATACCTAATATATGACAGTAAGAGCCCATAGTAAGCTGTAAAAGTAACTTTTTGTCATTCAATCTAGCGAATTGTCGCAGGACAAATACCCTAGATGAAATTTTACAACATATTTTCTCAATGTGTGGAGCCCAGGTCAATCGTCTATCCAACAAAACTCCTAGAAATGCAATGCTTTCTCCCTGGTCTAGTCGATTATCGTTTACAAACACGTTTATAGCCCTATCTTCATTTGAATTATTTTTGTTTTTGAGTTGAAGGTATTGGTATTATTTACTATTTATTGTTAATTTCAACTGATTTGAGAATTGGGCAATGGACTTCACACCTATATGGGCACTTATTTCTAAATTATCTAGAATGGAATGCTAGGCTGAACGGGAAACAACTCGTGACCGCAGGAGTAGCTGCTAGAGTCTTAAAAGATAACGCTCTAAACGATCACACTACGGTGGCTGCCTATATTCTCTTTATTTCATACTCTAATTTCAATAGAAATCACGATATCTACTTGAAGATTCAGGAGTAGTGATGAAAATGAAAATTAGGTATCCCGAAAAATACCTGAGAGGGTATATCATCTTGTAACTTTGAATCCTTTAATTTAATGAGATAGGCTTGCATTGATGAATTGATAATATCGAAGTTAAAATTGAAATATCAAGAAAAGACAATAACGATAAATTATTATAGAAAATTATATTATATTTAGCTCAGTGCAGCTAAATAATTAATTATTAAAAGTTATGAGTGAATTGTAATGTAGGATGTATCTGTTTGGGTATGAAACTCTATCACTAGCTCTGTAAGTCTCCCGATCAGAAACAACTTCTTCAACAAACTTGAAAAATTACAGACCTCTAACGTGGAGTGGTTCAGCCTAAAAGACGCTCCCATTTATTCTCCAATCCAATAGCGTATTATGTTCATGTATAGGGTGAAAAATTAAACTGCTTTGTATGTTTTCCTACAGTTACCCAACAAACCAGGTATTTATGTATTCAGAAAACAGCAAAACAGCTGATTTCTGCATTCTTTAACTTTGGCGCACTCGTTTTACAGGTGCGACAACTGTAGGAAAAATGTAATGTGTAAATTGTGCTCAAAAGTGTATTTACTACAGTCGAGGAACTACTCCACAGTCGTATGCGGCTCGTACGTGATGCATTTCTCTCGTGCAGCAAAATGTTACTTTGTACACTAGTTACACAAATAACTATTTAGTTTGAGAATGACGTGAATGCAGATACTATAATGTCTAGTGATTTCATGATAAAAGCTGTTGTGGCAAGCCATTCATCATGAATATCTATCCCAATAGATAATCATCATTAAGTGGGTATCTAATATAACCATCATCATCACGATGAAGATTAAAAAGGAATTATTGTTGTCTACAACCAAGCGTCGAGGAAGAACTATATATTTCGAAACGCATCCGCCGCGACTCTGAAAGATCAGTTCTGCGTAGCACGATTCGACATATTATGGATATCGATAGGAAAAGGGGTTGCAATTATTGAAAGCAATCGAATAATGAATTAATGTTCCCAATTTCCACAGAGGCTCAAACTGAATAGAATAAGTTTCAAGTCACCATGGTTGGGTAAAATTTGTTGGAACAAAGATCATGTAAAGTGTTCATCCAACAGGTGTGGAAGGTTTCTGTATGATTAACAGAATCGTAATGTTGTTTTTAAGTAGCTAAAAAATATTCATCATTTCAGTTTATTCAGATGTTGATTGCACAAGTGTTTGAACTAAGTACGGTACATCAATGCTATAATTTCAATCATTTTCGAGCTTAATTTCAATGTTTGTATTCTCTTGAACTATGAGCATTATCTGCATAAAAAGAGGCTACATCACTCACCATGAGATTATTTGTGGAACGTTGAAATAATTTTTCGGGAACGGTAAGAAAGTTTAAAACATGAGATGATGAGATTGAGTGTTGCTACTATTGGTACAGATAGCATGCACTGGACTGAACAGTGGCACTCCATCTATCATCTGTTGATGAAGATACCTCACAGTTTTTATGCCACATAATGTTTCCACCGTCGAACACAGCGCTTTCTAACTGTCACTGGTGAGAACGAAGCTATAAATTCAAAATGCGAATGGTTAAATAGTTGAAAATTAGATTACACCAATCACAGCAGTCAGGTTGGTTAGTTTTGGAAAGAGTGTGAATATGAGAGTGGCTGGTGAAGGATCAGGTACAATGAGAAGGAGGAGGAGAAAGAAAATGAGATAATGGGGAAGTTTGAAAGGAAGCCAGAAGTAGAGTGAGACGATGAGAAGTTGAGGAGGAGAAGAAATAGTATGAGGATGCTGAACCCCTCTATAGCTTAGAGCAGAAAGTTCCTAAAAGATAAGAAGAAATAGCGAGAAGAGAAACGAGGAGAAAGGAGGGAAAACGGGGATTGACGAGAAAAAAAATAGTTGAGAGTATCATTGATTGAGGAGATTATATTATTGGATTATTCTAGGGGAGATTAGATTGGAACAGTTTGTAAGTAGAAGAGATTTGTTTGCAGTTCTCACGTTGTGAAGAAGATTCACAACGAATAACTCCATGAATTAGTTATCTGAGCCAAGCAAGAATATAATACAAAATGACACATACATTTTTATACATGTGATATTGGAAGAATTCGAAAATGTCTAATTGAATATAATGCTATGTTCAATGTTCGAATGAGTAATTTCAAATTTTTTAGAAGTCTCGACTTTTCAGAAGTAGCTTTGAAGTTAGATCCGTTTAAAATGGAGATATTCAGAATAAAGTGAAGCAACCTAATTTAACCTGTATAAGTTGAATAGATTGTAAGAAATTTTGGTAGTTGGATGATTAAAAGTTCAAAATTTCAATAGAACAATGTTATAAGCGGAATTAATCCATACCCAAAAATTTATGAGATTTGACAGTAATTTTTGGAATAAACCTCTTTCATAAATTAAATATTTGCAACGTTTTAATCAGTTGGTTCACGGCGCAGGATGATATTATCATTTTTTCTGCTTTTCAAAAGCGTTGTTTGACTTTTCAGGCTATATTTATTGTGAATTGCGTCAATAGAGAGAAGTCTAATATATTCAGAGGTAATGGAAGAGAAACAGAATTGAATAAGGTATTAGCGTTGTCAGAGTAGGAGAAAGGAGTGCTTGTATGATGAAGCGTATTCAAATTTTAGATGAAAAATCTGGAATCTCATACAAGGAGGTCGATGAACTTAGTTTGTAATACAGATTTGAGAGCGCGTGAATATCTTCACAATAGAGAATGACAGAGTTGAAGACACGGCTCTCAGTGAATGGTTGAGAAAAATCGTCAAATTTCTCCAGGAAGTTGTAATAATGTACATTTTTTATTTCTAAGGATTGATGATTTCTAAGGATTGCCTAATAAAGCATATTTTCATATTTTTCATTTCATGAATGACTTTTAAAAGCGATATTCAAGCGAGTATGCATCTTTTGTATGTCTTCATCATTCATCATATTCATTCATTGATGTTACTGAATTAGTCCAGTAAGTTTAGGAAATTAAAAAAAAATGATACAAGCAAGAAGCTTGACACATATGTACTACTTGGTATGCTGAATAACATACTAAAAATCGTCGGCGATAAAAGTTGTGCTTCAGCCGCAATCTTGGAAAATGGCGACCAAACTTTAGTTTTTCCTAATTTTCTCGAAAACTATCCACCGCATCGAAAAAAGTTTCAAATAGAACATTTCTTTTAGATTGTTTATCTACAATGTTTATTCTTCGCATTTTTCGATATCTTCAACCCTTACGCCATAAAATTGAAAATTAAAAATCACCTTTTTTGAAATTTCCTCAAACATAAAGTTTGACTCATGATTTCTCATTGAAATCAATAGTTGACATGACAAAATTATCACCACATCGATAAACCATGATAGATAGCTCATTTTTATGATGGTAGACCAAGGTACTTATCACTCTAGAATTGTACAACCCTTTGTCTCTCACCAAACCACCCCCTAGCTTCCAAGGTGTAAATAAATCTTATGATTTGCAACCAATTATTTGCAATTGAAATGGAAATATCATGATTATTTATTATGAATAGGATGCAAAATGATAAATTTAAGTTTTTGAGTGAAGGAAACTGTCACATGGCCGCCATATTGGAAAATGACAGATAAAATCTAATTTTCTTGTTTACTTGAATACTATTGCTCAGATTGGAAAAAAATGAATAAAAAATTATCCTTACATGAAGATCTAAAACTTTGACTTACACTTTTGTTTACACTTTCTCACATATTATCACTTTTTTGATATTTCCAACCCTTGAGTTTTAAAATGATCTCAAAAAGATCTTTATGTTTCCATTCACAAGACTAAACTTGAAATTCTCAGCAAAATCAACTATTTCATTGGAATGTTCTACAAAAGTTATTCAACAATATTAATGGTTTCAATGCAAATTATGTCATTAAAAGTTTTTAACAATATTTTCCAAGATGGCGGCTGAAGCATAACTTTTATCGCCGACGACTTTCAGTGTTATTCAGAATGCCAAGTAGTACATATGTGCCAAGTTTCTCGCTTGTATCATTTTCTTTTTTTTTGAGGGCCGATTTTGAGATGAAATTACAGGACTATATATCTGAGGATAAATGATTGGATGGAATAAACAAATCATAACTGTAGCATTTCAACAGTTTCTATGAAATTTTATCAGTGGCGTATGATGAAATACTTTTGGTGCTAGGTGACACTGACCTCGATTCTACTGTGTTCTACTTGTTAACGATTCTACTGTGCAAGTTTAGAGAATTTCAAAAAACAGAGTAAATCTGTCTGAAGAAGTCATTTCTTGGAATGCTTCAATCAATTTCTCAATCAATCAATCAATTTAGAAGTTGATGGATTCCATGACCCACCATAAAATATATGCGCTTTCAAGTATTATTCTGGAGCTATTAATAACCAGTAGTTTATTACTGCAATGAGACGGCAATTTCAAGTCTCAATATTTATTTTTATTAGAAGCATTTGGCATTTAGTATCTTGTGCAGCTATTTCATTGTAGTTAACCACTTAGTAGCTCCCAATATTGAAGAGATATGCACTATTCATCAGTGCTATAAAGTGGTCTTTGTACTATTCAGTATTTATCCAATACAAACATAAATGGAAGAACACAGGTTGGAAGCCAATCAACCATATAGGTCAGAGCCAAAAGTTATTGGTTCATAATATTGAACTTTCTATTTCTCAATAGCATAATAATCTAATTTACTTATTTTACTCGGACAGAATCATTCTTGATACAAAACTCTCCCCTGATCTTTAAAAGTAATAAATTTTTAGTCCTATTGATTCTCAGCTCTTCGAAATATCATTTCTTCTAGTTGTACCTCATAATGAAGTTCTAGTTTTTGTTCGCTAATGGTATTTCTTATTCAAGCAATTAAACATATTTTGAAAGTGTTTTTTAAGTTTTTATTAAACATATTTATTCAACTTGGAAAAATCGAAAGTGAAGTTTCGCTTTCAAAAGTTTTGGAGAGATTCTCAATTTTTTTCTGATACTGCTAATATTTGACTGGAGACCAATATGCCTCACTCGACATCTGATTGTGAATTGTGTTGGTTCATTGATTTTATAATAGAATGGTCTTGCTTTCTAGTTCGTAGTTGTTTTTATACTATAATTGGGATGAAATGCGTTTCAGCTTGTAAAAATAGAATTGGCCCACACCAATAAATCAATTTGCTCAACGTTCCTTATTTTTGACAAGCCTATTTTGAAATCAGTCAATCTATTCGATTATGCTGGGCCACATCAAGGATTCGTTAAGCTTGAAATCATTATTTCTATTTGTGACCGTGTGTTCCTGTGTTTGACCTTTTTCCAATAACGCATTCAAGGTCCATTTAGCGCTGAGCTTTAAAATACAGCACTTTCGCCCTCTCTCCACGAGAAGCCCTTGCGGATTTAACTGGGTTTTTTATAGTTTTAGAAATGTAGAAAATGTTACAACTATTTAATTTGGTCCCATAAAGTTACATATATTTTTCTTATAATATATAGCAGCTGAAGAATTCAATTAAGTCGCAGCTTGGAATGAATTACTAAAAGAAATAAACAACGGAGTTTCCAAGGATCTGACAAATTAAATCATAATTATTATCATTATCATTGTGCTGATCTGCTGATAGGTATATGCTCCATTCAACCAAGGTGCATAGCAACCTCTATACCAATCTTGCCATTCGTTTGCTTTGGTTTCTATACACATCGTAAGCTTCCCAATTCACAAAAAATGCACATTGCCAGTTCTTGTTTTGTTTCTTATTCTTCTGTTCAGATCTCATAATATATCAAGCCTCAATATTTTCCCTCTGTTTTTCAATTCAATGATTTAGAATAATGAAAGAAAAGGTTTCAACACAATCAAAAATGAAAAAAAATAGATGAATAATTTTGCTAAGCATCAGACTTTATAATTCGTAATTCTATGATTTTCAAATACAAACAGCGACAGCCCCAGCTGCCCAATGTTTTTCGCTAGCCTAAACTAACCTAGAGCCTATAGTGGAAATCTGTTTTACATCATAATAATTTTTATTCTCAACCTTCAACTCCAAAATCAATAGCGATCTCACTTGGTCTATGAGGAAGCTATATATCAAGTTCCAAGAGTCTAGAATCTTCCTTTCAAGCGCTAGGGCACAGACGGACGGACGGTCCACGGCACAATTTCAAAAAGGCCATGCCGGGTACTTAATAATGAGATAACACGGATAACCCTGAGCAAATAAAGCATCAACATAAATATAAGATGTCACTTAATGAATAATGTTTTCAAATTTAATCCTATTCTATTTCATCAAATCATACTTTCCCCAAAACGAGAATGCTTTGTAATGCGCATTATTTTCACATGAGTTTGAGGCTTGATGCGTTGATGATGAGATAAGTAGGCTAAAATAGTGATGATCGAACCAAGGACCAACTACATAGATCAGTTATAGTCACCACTATGCTTAAAACAATAGTGTCCATTTTTATAGCATTATCCCTGGAATAATATGTTTATTAAAGAAAAACAACATCATTCCAAAGACTGAATAACAATCATGAATAATAAGACGAAATTGTTACAACCACATTTATTAAAAAACATTGAGTAACTAGTTTCGGTTGTTATACCATCATCAATCTCAATCAAACTAAAACTAAAGTACAGAGAAGCTTAATATAATTATACTGAACATGGAATGATAGTATTGGCTAAGCCAGAAAGAGGCTGACCTCCCATCTGGTGGGAGGAGTAACAAGCAAAAATACGAGTCAAATCAATAACTAAAAACTGTAAACATCTAGAAAGCAACAAAGAAGAAAAATACGTAATAAGGCTAGAATTGAATCAAATTAAAACTAAAATTTTTTCTTCTTTGTTGCTTTCTAGATGTTTACAGTTTTTAGTTATTGATTTGACTTGTATTTTTGCTTATATTAAGCTTCTCTGTACTTTAGTTTTAGTTTGATTGAAATTGATAATGGTATAACAACCGAAACTAGTTTCTCAATATTTTTTAATAAAAGTGGCTGTGACAATTTCGTCTTATTATTCATTATGGATACCTCCCACAATATCACCTTCGCCACTACAAAGAAAGTTAAATAACAAACCGATAACATCTCAAAAACAAGAATAATAACATTTTCATAAAATCATCATCTTGATTATCATGAACACACTTTGAATACAATTTGACATTGAATACTTTATTGAAAACCCTTTTGAACATTGTAACATTTCCAAATCTTTTGCCCCATTCACCCACTACCCCAACTTACTAAAAAAAAAATAAAACACCCGCTCTTAAACTTGCTTCAATAGACTTCCAAAGGTTTCAATATTAAACCTGTCTCCTAATTTATATCACCAATCAATCAATTTTATTGCCAAACACAAAAAATAAAAATATAAAGCAAATTTGACTTATAAATAAACAAAGATAAAAATAAACAAAATCATAAACGAAGATGGTTGATGAATCAAAATACAAGTGCGAAGTGGCCATGACAGAAAAGTGATTGTTTATTAAACTATAGAAGTAAGTTTCACTATAGAAGTTATGTAGTACAACTTTTACGTTTCATAATACACTATGTAAAAGAGAATGGAACTACATCGACAATGTAAATTTGAACTCTGACCAATATTAATAGATCATAAATTTTTCTCCCGTCAATACATTTTCAAATCATGGGATTCTCGCTTATTAGCGAGATGGTTTTCAACACGCAATCCATTCCAATTAGAAATAGAACAACTAAAATAACATAGCTATAAAAAGATACGACGAACCTCAGCATTTACTCTTCAAACTTTCTAGTTCAAGTGAAATGATGAAATTTTTAGACAACTGAAAAGTTTTTCAACAATCAAGTATTCTAATCGAGAAGGAAACAAGCGAAAATAACAGAGCTAGAAAGAGACACTTAGCTCGCCGATCACCATTTTTATTCCTCCCTTAAAGTACCTAGGCTACATTTTGATTGGCGCAATTTTCTGTCGTTTATTGAGACATAAATTGTTCCATGACCCATCGTCCGCTCGCGATTGTCTCTATCGACTCCTCAACTATCTCTCTTCTTAGTTCTCGCTCTCCAATAAACAATATTACATCATCACTTGAATGATATATATTCCCGACTTTGTTCAGCCCCAATCGGTAAGCATATTGAATAATTTAGAGCTGTAATTTTATTCAGCTGCCTACTATATAATCTTGACCCGCTGCAATAATTTTGTTAATAGACACAGATTAATGCAATGCCAGGCCTCGTACATACTTTATGCTGCCTTCGAATGTAATTGTGTTATGAAATAACTATCTGTTGTTGTGGAATATTTATTAATGCTGGTAATTCATAGTATTAGAAGTCGTTATTGCTGTGATTCAGCATTTGGAATTGGTGCGGAATAAGTCGTGCTAAAAATGAGCAACAAATCGGTTTGTTAGCTGTTTTTGCTCATCTATGAAAGTATTGAATAACTTAGAATTCAAACTCATCTCTTGAATCAGGATCATGGTTTATGCTATGGAGCCTTACTAACCTAGAATATCTACTATATAATATTAGAATAAACGTAGGATTAAAAAAAGTTATTCTACTTCAGTTACAGATCTTGTATTATATTCACATTAAAAAAAATAATATTCGAGTGGTTAAGAGTGTACCAATTAATCAATCAAATCTATCTCTGTTTTATTTTTACTTCTTGATAATTTTTTTTCGTAAACAAGTTGCTTACAATTCTGAAATTTTCCGTATTTATTTCGCCAGTATTTTTCTGTCGAAAAAGGAGGGGATCTTCTACCCTTCTCCGCTGTAGTTCCCTTTTCCCTTCTCGAAGATTTGTCAGCATCACTGACAATTCTCAATATAGATAGTTATTTATCTAAACATTGATTGATACTCTATTTTTCTTATTTTGGCTCACCTGATTTACCCCTTGAGGCCTCGGGAGCACTTCCAAAACTCACTTCATTCGGAACCGTCTTCTTGAGCAGATTTTTCGACATCCTTTATAGATTTCATCATGAGAATATTTTCGACTTTGCATTTAATGCTATTTTCTTACTTCATCGAATTTCGGTTATACTTATTCACACAATGATGTGAAATTGATATATTTGATTTGTATTAGATTTCCGTAACCCTCATTTGGTTAATTTTTATCTAAATCTTGTGATTTTGATTCATTAATATATTGAAATAACTATTTTAACTGTTTTCTCCTTCAGGAAAATCTAATGTGAATTACATTTATCATAATTACATGGCATAGAAATAATTATTGTTAATTATTTTAGGGTGTCAGTCCATCTGTCTGTCATATTATATTGACAAGAAATTAAAAATAATCCAGGAGCAATGTTATTTTTAATATTCATATTGAAGGATGTATCACTTACATTGAGAGACTAAATTCACTTGGAACCATGACATGAATTATCCATCTACAACTACTAAACACAAATATGACTGAACCACCTTTGCCGACCATTTTAACATATCAACACTTTCTGAGGTAACGAGTCTTACTGAAACGTCACCAGTCAGGGAATTCCCACATTTTCACGAAACCAGGAGCAATGTTATTTTTAAACTTTGAACATAATTATTTAATATTAATTTCTTGGCACCCTCTGTGCATGAATCCAATGCTGTAATGTCTAAATATTTGTAATAAACGGAATCTAATTGCCAATCCAACCAAGTTGTTTTTATTTCATATTCCACAATTAATTTGATTTTTCTTGTTTCTGTTCTCATCTTTGATGTACTGTCCCTCGAAGCTAAACTTTCGACTTTAATTTGTAATTTATCACGGTTTCGACTTTCCTCATCCAATTTATTGTAATAAATAAATGGTGGTAAAGCCGGGGTCGTGGTAAATAGTGCAAGAGGATTTGAACTTCATAATTATAATATCAGCTGTGACATTGTTCCTGGTTTAAAAGGGCTACAAACAATTTTTTCATCTTCCGTGATCTCGGTGCATTGAAATGCTGCCAGAGCTGAAATTTCATCTTCCCAGCCCTCTGAAACGAAATTTATGTAAATACCATTACGAGGCATTTCTTTTTTCGCCCTATACTTTTTTCGGCCTGTGCAGTGAATACACCTACATCCGAAGCTCTCTATCTCTCACGCACACCTACCATTTTTCTTCCTGTTCACATACTTGTAATATTTTTTCTCTATTCAATGCCACTCTTTTCTCTTTTCCATGATTATTATCCACAATTCTTCTTTTCTCTCACAGTTTTTTTTTCATTCCGCACTACTTGTTTCGCGAGAGAGAAAGAGAGTATGCTAGGGAGGAAGATAGATTATTCTCTTGATTCTCCTTCACTCCTTCCAGGCATCCTGATTCTTATTTTCTCAATCTTCCTTCTCAGTATTTTCTACTAAATTCTTTCTTTATTTGGGAATCTATCTATTCTTTTATTATTTCTTCTTGTTGTTATTATTGACTCTCAAAACTACTTATGCTGCTAAAATGTATTCTGTTATCATACTCCGTTTTAAATTAATTTCAAGTGCGATACTTATCTACTAACTGTTGCATAACATAATATATTTTTATTTTTAGACCTCTTCAAGATATTATACTTTTTTCTCTCACTCACCGTCTTCTCTTACTTACTCATCTCATTAAAAGGACATGTTGAGGTAAAAGGTTAAGTGTAAGAATGGCCTTAATGGCCAAGACTTCGCCTCTTTGTGTAATTCATCTCTCAGATTCAAGCTCTCTTTTTATTTTTTTTTTTTTTTTAACAATCACATCATTTATTTCTGCTGTACAGTACCTTAAAATATATATTTGTTGTATTTATAATCTTTCCATTCAAACTATTCAACTGTTCATTGTACTATCACTTAAAGTCTGGGATCTGAGAGTTGCTAATATTAATCATACTTTTATATTTATGAACATTGAAAATTTACAAAAATAAAGCCATCTGAATCTGAATCCAATCTCTAAATAGATAGCCGATCAATATCCAGCTTGAGTGATTTGACAAAAGTGAAGCTTGATCACTTCTCATCTGTAATAAGGATGAGGGATTGTGACTGTATAATGAGCATACAAAAGCTAAATTTTTCTCTAAAATAAAAGACCAAATTTTCTCTACTAATCCATTCATAGTGTTTTGTTCCTCAAAGCAACCTGTGGGTCGCTTGACGCGTGTATTCACTTGCGTAGTTTTTACACACTGTGATATGACAAATGAAAATTGCGTTTTTTGACATTTTTAATTTATTTGTTCCACCTATGTTTTTCAAAATATTGATTCTATAGCATTGTATTTGTTTTGATCAAGAAAAAATTATATAATGAATAATAAGACGAAATTGTCACACCACATTTATTAAAACTTCGAGAAACTAGTTTCGGTTGTTACACCATCATCAATCTCAATCAAAATGAGTTTAATTGAGATTGATAATGGTGTAAAAACCGAAACTAGTTTCTCGAAGTTTTAATAAATGTGGTGTGACAATTTCGTCTTATTATTCATTATGGATACCTTCCACAATACGCCATTACTAAGAAAGTTAAAAAATTATATCATTATCATGAGAATTCTCTCTTCAACAGAGGTATCCATTTATAAAATCTATTGATTATTTATAACCACCATAGTTGCTCATCTTCATTCTTTCATTCACTTCTCTCTATCTATCTTTCTCTCTCATTCTGTTGCCTTCTAACTCTCTATCACACACGCTTTCGCTCCTACTAGCATTCAATTCATTTCCTCCCCCATCCCGAATCCTACACCCACTTTTTTTCATACCCCAACGTTATATCTTAAAACTTCTTCGTGATAGAAGAAAATGTGAATGAGGATGCTGAAAAGAGAACAGTGATAATATGAATAAGTGATGAGGAAGAGAAAGGAAGGGAGAGAGAGTGATGAAGAGTTGGCAAAAGAGCCATGGAGGAGATAGAAAAATATTGAAGTATATTATACTTTAATATGCGATTACGATTCTTGAGAACGTATTCTAGAGTGATGAAGGTTATAACGATGATTATGGTGATGGTGGTAAATAATGATATGCACTGATTGGAACATAAAATTGGAATGGAGAAGAACGAATCATAAGAAGACTTTGATAAATGGGGGTACACAGCGTTTTTGCTGTTCAACTACTTGAAGACTCCTCCACCATTATTGCGTGAAAATATATATTTGGAATTGAACAAACATAAAGGAAGCATTTCCAATGAAAACTTTCCGCTCGGCTGCTGAACTTTGCCCAGTTTCAATGGAATGAATTACCATAATCAATTAGAAGCCGAGCGAGCTCTCAGAAACAGCAGTAACTCGGCAAACTAAAGTTCACATTGTTAATGAGCTTCGACTCTGATTTCAAGTTGAAGTTGTTTCATTCGCGTTATCAGTTGAAAGGCTTGTATAAACAGACAGACGCGCATTCATTTATTACTTACATCAACAAGAGTTGTTGCATTACATCAGGATGAGTTTAGATTTTCTATTTAAACTCAAAATCGAATAACATTCCAAGTAGTCGAATTTCGAAAAATATTTAAGGAAATGATTCAGACTTTTTGTTTTATCCCTTCATTCCATTTTCAAGAGTAAATGTCATTGATTTCAAGGGATGAGAAAAATTTGTCACTCAAGATAATATTGTTATGGAAGAATAAACAGTGATTTTCAGCGTTAACTGCTGTGTCAATATTGATTTCCAGAAGCAATTTTAGTTTATCTTGTGACACCTGTAGAATGTTCAATTAGAATTTAATGGAACCTTGTTGAATATTGTAGAATTTCTTATCTGTTTATTTAGAATTCCATGGAACAATTTGGAAAAATCTCCATCCTTCTAGATCAAATAAAAACTATTTAAAGCGAGAGCGAAGATAAAAGTTAGTTCAGTCTTGTTTGAAATTTATCGAGATAACAAGTAGTGGCAGTTATGTTGTGAAAGTGAAAATCACTATAAATATTGTGACTATTAGTGAGAATTATTTTACCTTTTAAATTTATACGAATGGACTCTACTCATAGTTATTATTGTATTACAGTCTTGTGCTAAGTAAGTTAATTGTTCTTTTGAGACGTTCTTCTTGAATTATTGGACAGTTTATTGAATAGCTGTTATTTAATATTAGATCGGCTTTTTAACAGTTAGTGATTAATATTTGTACATTAGTATAGCAAATCTTTGTTAGCTGAACATTATCGATTTATCTGTTCTGAATTCTTTATTTTGTGTATGATATAACTGATCAGTGCGTGTTGTGGATTATTTGTGTAAATAAAGTGCGAGTGTTAAATTTAAGTGTTGCCAGCGTTATTTTAGAGATAGAACCCAAAGCAATATTTAAAGATCAATAGTGACTCCAATCATCATTTTTTTGATTACATTAACTTTTAACTTTAATATTTCTATGTTCTTTTTTCATATCGTATATAATAGACTGAATACGTACAATGGGAATCAAATTTTAATAAGTATAGAAATTGATATTGACCGTCATTATAAATTCATCTTCTCTTCAATAAGCTAATATTATACGAATTTAATATTACCGAATCTTCGTTGTATGGCCAACTTTTGCAAGTTTGATCACGTTGAGGACTTCCCTTGGTCGGGGGCCATCAAGCGGTGCCACGGCTGCCCCAGCCGAGATACGGGACTGTTTACAAATTTTCAGTTTCTCACTGTTCTGCTAAATACTTCCACTTCCACAATTTTTATTAATTTGAGGGAAAAATCAATAAAATATTAATAGACAAGGTTCTATCAGAAAATTTCGTTGCTGATGGTGAATAAGTTTTTTCAACGGCATCCCATCAATTTATTTTTCCTACAGTGACCCGAGAAAGTGCCTATTTTTGCACTAAATCTAGCACGCAAAATAGTATATTCCTACAGCAGTGCGCGTAAGTACTTTTCCGCACTCCAGATTTGCAACCTAACAACACAAAATAGTGAGCATGTAATACGCAGGTTCCCTATTCTGCATTCAAAAATAGGTTGCTTCAGCTACGAAATACAGTTAGCTGTAGTTGTTGAAATCGATTTGATTCGATGATAGGCTATGTGAGGAACTGTCAGGTTATGTATGTCCTGTTCTTTCTGTTTAAATTACTTTAGAATTAAAGTAGGAAAAATTTTATGTGTAATTCGAGCGCAAAGCATTGTTTCTGCACTCGAGAAACGTTTTTCACTCGCCTAAAAAACTGTTTCTCTCGATGCAGAAAAACCCCACTTTGCACTCTAGTTACACAAATAGCTATTTTCATGGAAAAATTAAAAATGGTTAATAAATTACTTATTGATTTTAAAAGTGGACAATTTGCAACAGTAGTTCCATCTTTGACATCGGCACATCGCTGTTTATTATTGGAAATGATAATGCTCTATTTCAATAGAATCATTGCTTTTGTGAATTGCATCAAATTAATTTCGAGTTATTATGCTCTGTTTTAAAGTAAATTAGGCCTAAGTGATTCTCTTGGTCGGGGGCAAGGGGACAGTACCCCGGGTGCCCTAGCCTTGCTATGGACCTGACTAATTCTTATTTGGAAAGGTCAGTGGTAGTATTTTAATCATCTTCGAACGGTTCTTCATCATTCATTTGAGGACTTGGATGTCTGGCTGAAGCCGGAATGAATTTATTGGTCTTTTCGCGATTATATTTCTCAACAGTAACTATGTTTCTTGGCTGACTAGTATTTTCCAAGCAATCAAATGTGAGCAAGCCACGATCTAACTTCGAGATAGAATGATGGCATGCTCAGAGCTAGATAGCGTGCAAGTATTCACTAAGAAAAGCCCTGCACAGAACAATATATATATATATAATGTTGTAAATGTACTGTTTCATCCTCAACTTGATTCATATTCATAATTCACTTTGCAATCCTCTTACTTGCTGAATTTATCGTGAGTGTTGTCTAGAACACTGAATTTATAGGCAGCTTATTTTTAGAGTTGTGTATTAAATAAATAGATTGTACTAATAAATAGTAAGTACACTATAATTAAACAAATAAAAATATTATTATGAACTATGATTGCACTATTTTGCAAATGAAATACAGTATTCTCCAGTTTAAAAAAAAGAGTTTAATTACTTAGTACGGAAAGTAGTTATTTCCATTTTTGATGGTTTTGGGAGCCATTAATTCAAAATGAAACCACAAGAGCCAACTCTTTGAGCTCGTTTCTATACAAAGTAGGTCAATTTACAAGGTATAGTTAATGTTGGTTATAAAGTAAGTTTGCAATAGTTTTTAAGTCAATTTCATGTATTAGGGCTTGTTTAAGCCTTTAAGTTTTTGCTTACTTTTATTCAGCATTGACCAAAAACTCAGAAGATAAGCTCCATTATTATTTCCTCCAAGAACAGAACATGTTCCTTTACTAAAATTTATTTGAACAAACCAAATGAGATTAATTATTATCCATGGGATTTCCAAGTATCCTGAAAAGCAAAATATCCAGCTAAACCTAGTTTTATTTTCTTGAAATAAACTTGGACTACTCCAAGGATGAATGGTCTCAAGTTTATTATTTTATCCAGCATGATAGAGTTTTTAAATTTTTTATGATGAAAACCCTGAAATTGAACATATCTGGAAATTGATTGTTTCGATTATTGCCATCATTCATAATAATATTATTTTCAACTTATTTATTTAGTCATGCCTATTTTTAAGGTAGAAGAATTTTTTAAAAACACTCAATGGGGATGTTACTCCAAAATCCACTCATATTTAAAATCCTACCACCATTCATAAATTATTATACTTCAGTCTAAAAGACATTTAAAACGTCAGTGAGCTGTCCATTGAATAGTTGTGAATCATTTTAAAATAACATTGAAGTTAATCAATTTATATTCAATTCAAATAAATATCTTTCCAAAATTATTGAAAAAAAAAAAGTAAAGAAACAAAATGCTTGAAGCTTGAAATTGCTTTTATCATAAGATTTGAAATTTAGTTAAAAGTTTTCGCATAAGCTTAATCTCACGGGAAATTTTCACTTGAAAAAATTAAATATAACTCAATTCAAAAATATGCGAAGCTATTTAATTATTCTAATTCATTTGTCGACACCAATATGTTGTTAAGCAATACCTCACAGAGGATTTTTGTGAAAATTTTCATCGTCCAGCATACCATAAATAATTTTATTCCAATATATAAATTATTCTACGGTATGATGTCAATCCTCTCCGGGAGAAAGAAAGCTCTCCACGGAAACGATTCAAATGTATTCGGATGTTTTATTAATGATTTTTCTGCTGAATAATACATCGATCTAGCTGATTGGCATTCAGCGACTCAACCACTAGCTAAAGCAATTGACTTGACTACAGTGTTTGCCATTGATTCTCCACGAGTCGTGGTCTGGTAATTTGAAAACTTCATATTTCTATTCCTTTCAAGTACCCACCGATGGTTCTACTAGACTTGGTAATTTGATGAAGAATGTAGTTAGTCCGATTTATAATCAGCTGATTTATTGGTTTCCAGTTAGGTTGATTGATACTGGATGGTTTTATTCAGTTTCTTGATTGGATAAACCAGTCTGACATTTCAAATTAAATCCTGAAAGCACATCTTGAAATCACTCTATTATGTCTAGTCGTAGGGGTTCGATTAATAAAAAAATTACAGACGAATCAGGTGAATTGTATATTCCATATTCACCAGTTTACGTATTGTAAAACACCTAAACATTCTCCGAAATAAAGGAATAGGAATTAGGGTATTAAAATATGCATTTTTTAAAGTAGTATTATGATTTTTTGAGAAAAATATAAGACTTTTCAAAACAGATAATAAACAATTTATTGAGAAGTAGCGGAAAAATCTGTGATTCTCTGGGCAATTCATAATTTACTGGAGGAAAAATCGAGTACTTGTCATTAGGATCCGTCATCAAACATTAGTATTTATTGTTGTAGGAATTTGTTAAATTATCTCATCCTCCTGTACACCACTATTAACTGCAATTTTTTTTTCATTCTTCGTCCATTTTTTCTAAATTACAGAAGAGTCTCAAATTTCCAACTCTGGATTTAGCTTCGATATAAAATAATTTGACCAAAAAATCATCTTTTGATGCATAAATGGCCCTAGAGCTTAGGATAAGTGAGATCTCATTGATCACTTCAAGCTGGTTGAAACATAGGAAGGTATATTCAACTCATTAATCATCATTGTCCAGTAATGACTCACGCTCAAGTCTTAGACCTATGTGGGCTTCATCCTCGGAAAAAATCTAGACGAACTAAACAAGTGCTAGTATATGCGTAAGGAAAGAATAACTCCGTCCACTTGGAGTCTAGTAAGAATCTTTCACTAAAAGAATCTTTCACTTTTAAATTGGTAGAACTACTCTGCGCTTTTGAGTGCTATCTATGCTAGCGCTCTCTCTCTCTCTCTCTAAGGCAATAAGTGTTTTGTTCAGACCAAACTTTTCTTTCAATGAACGGAAGTGATAGCCGTGAGCCGTAGCAGGGATCTGTTCAATCAGGTAGAGATAAGCTGCGTTCTCGTAGGTTCTGTTTGTAACGGTGACCGATTAGATTGGCCAGCAAAAAAGACACTTTTCTCTGCTGTAAAATCACTTCCCGGTGGTTCGGAACCCACCTAAAACTGTAGGTCCAGCTCGTCCAACTCATTACCCACGCACAGGTCTCAGACCTTTGTGGGCTTCATCCTCCAATTAAATAGAATGAAATAATAAAAACATTAATTCACTTCACCATCTGACTCATCATGATTCGAATTTTCTCTCCGTAATCATAAAAACCTAATATCATTTATCATGCCATTATTATAATGATGATATCGACAGGCACAAAAATATCCATGAAATATCATATTAGAAGAATTACACGCTCTCAAATGGCCATAAAGCGAAATGAGGTCGGAATTTGCATGAATAGGTTGCCGACCGGAATGAAAACTCATTTCAAACGTAATCAAGTAAATTGCTCCACCTCGCAATTGTATAATGTATTTAAATGAAATAGAATTGTGCAGTCCATCTGTTATCCTTGTGAGTTGTCTGTTATTGCTGTTGGGCCAACAACTTTACTCGTCTCTAATCTAATCATGGATGGAATAAATTCGGAATCAAACAACGTTCGCGTGATAGCATACAATAAAAAGACTTTTTGAAGTTATCGTACTGAGCTAGTCTACCTGCCTCTACTCTTCACAGATTCTCTACTTTCCTATTAGAATGAATAAACGTAATGTTAGGCTAATTTTATTATAATAGCTTCGTGAATTGAGCGCCATGTTCTTGAAAGGTACAATCGGGCTGGCTATTCAATTTCCTACACTGATATCATCTGCTTGGTTTTTATGGATTGTCAACCAAAATACCCAATTTACATGACTTCATGCGTATAAATTAACATTGATTCCGATAGTTTTCCATATTTGAGAGCTAACCATTTTTAGATAAATTAAACATCCTTTCCGCGACATTCCAGGTTTCATAGTATACTTGAGTGAATTTTCGGGAGTAATGAAAAATATTCATTGGAATAATGATACAAATATTACAATATTTAAAGAAGGTTTCATCTAGGTTTGAAGATGGAAATTTTCCATCCAATTGCAATTCCTCTCTACCTTTTTGGTATGGTTAGAAGTGAATGCAAGGAATCACTCTTGACAGTTTAGAACTGCACTGTTGTCCCCATACACGAATAGAATGCGAAGTAAATGCAAATAATTAAAATCAGATGCAATGATCAAAAGTAAATGCTTGACGTTGTTGAAATGACCTGTTTTATGGGAATTCATAAAATTTATATTATTATTAGAGGTATTCAGTAGTTGAAAATAAAAGTCAGAGAAGATTATGAAAGAATAGTAGATGGATTGAAAAATAGATTTAAACTTTCATTTGAAAAAATATATAATCACATTATAAATAACATCAGAATACCGAACTAATAATGAATAATTAGACTAAATTGTCACAACCACATTTATTAAAAAATATTGAGAAACTAGTTTCGGTTGTTATACCATTAACAATCTCAATCAAACAGTTCGTCTAATTGCTATTATGGATACCTTCCACAATATCACCTTCGTCACTACAAAGAAAAAACCGAACTAATACTTTTTAATAAGTTAATCATACATAAAATAATGTAGTATGATCATCACCTCTATTATTAAAAAGTAAAAATACTATTAAGAGTCTATTAGGTTTTTAGAGAAAATGTTGACCCTCATAATGAAGTTGAGCTACTAGATTCATGTCTCTACCCTAATTATCCTAATAAAAGATTGGTTTTGGTTACATGGATATCACTAACACACAATCCCACCAATATCTAAAGTCGTTTCCAAACTAATGACGGAATTCAGCATCAGGGGTTAATTTCAGTGAGAACCCAAGGGAACGGCGTTCCCGTACCTCCCAAGAGTGCCGGAATGCAAGGGAATGCACTGTTTGAGCCATTCTGATTCCAAAGGTGTCTCATCTCGTTATTTATTCAGATAATAATAGATAGTAATATTAATATCCATGTTCTTGGATAGAATCTGAAATTGTACTAAACTTAACCTAAAATTTGGATTTTTTAATTGAAAATTTGTAAAGAAAGCAGTAGTGGGCTGTGCCTGTTGTATCTTTACTTGATTGTGCTTTGTAATAAATGAATGGATAAATGGATATATAATCATGCACAATATTGAAAATAATAATAAAGTACTGTAGCGTAGGGCGAAGCGAGATCTGTGCGCATATTTCTTGCCGCTCGCGGACGAAACCCAAGAAACGGGGCTCTGTATTATCTTATGATATTATTTTTATTTTATTATTTTATTTTAGAATAATTGACCAAAAAATCATCTGCTGATTCATAAATGACTCCAGCTATCTTAGGGTAAGTGAGATCTCATTAATCACTTCAAGCTGGTTCAAAAATAGGAAGGTATATTCAACTCAATCATCATCATCATCCACTCGTCACTTCCCGGTGGTTCGGAACCCACCTAAAACTGTAGGTCCAACTCATCAATCACCATCATCCAACTCATTACCCACGCACAGGTCACAGACCTGTGTGGGCTTCAACCTACAAAACAAAAACATGATTATTTGAATGAATTTCAATATCATGAACAAATCGTTTACTACAAGCTCTATGATTCAGTTAATGAATTGAATTTGAAATCTATGCGATGCCAATCGATGAAGGCAATATTGGAAGCTGACTCGATCGCATCTTCAAATATTATTGGTGCCGGAACATGTGGGATAGCTTACTATGAATACCACTGAATCCCATTTCATTGGTATTGATTACTGTTCCCTCTTTCTTGCTCTTGGCTTCCCCTCTCGCTTCCTCCCACACCTTCCATTTTCATCTCATTCAGTTGCCTCTCTTCAACAACCACTCAAATTCTCATTCCCCATTCCACCTCAATTCTACTCAGCTATACCATTTCTCTTTCCGGAATTCTATCTTTGTTTTCCCTTCTCAGTTATAGTGATCTCTCTCCCCTGCTCTCCCCTATCCCCTCTCCTCTACTTTTTTCATCTTTATCTGCTATTTTTCGTCTTTGAAAGCACACTGAACTGGGCTGCTCCCCACTTTACAAACATTAGGAATGCTGTGTAGGTTTTGTCAATGTAATAAGCGTGATATTCATATTCAACAATGGTTTATAAAAAAATGGTTTATAGTAGTGGTCTGACGAGTTGATCCCTGGTTTTTCGGTGCGGTAGCGGGCGGCTGTAGTAGGAAGTCAACTGCGCATGCTCTATAGATTTATTACTAATTTAAAAACTACGGCCAGAGACAAACAGGTTTTCTACGCTTCAGCCAGATTCAACTAGCCTAGTTGAATCTAGGGCTAATGTTATTGCAATGCACAGTAGCAGAGAGTTGAAGGAGAAGGGCAAGAATCGGCCAGGGATCAACTCATCAGACCAATCAATCAAATGCATCTTTATTTCAAACAAAAAAATAATGTGTACAACAAACTTTCAGTGTTAAAAAAATAAAAGGATCACTCACATAAAAAAGAAATATAAACTACTACCACTAAAAGATGAAAAAGATACGAAATAGTCAATTCCTACATAGGCATTACTGCCTGTGCGCGGGAATGAGTGACCACAACAGTATATTCAAGAGTTTGTCATGTGTCTACAAATCTATGTTGATGTCTCTACAAAAAATTAAGGAGTTTTCCTCAATGAGTACGACTTGTGCGTGACTTATGAGGAGAATTATAATGTGGAGATTCCAGACTGAACGGGAATCAAGCCTGTGACCACCTTAGTAGCAGTTAGTCGGAATCGTTACCAAACCATGGCTGCTCACCATTTCTTATAATCTCCATAATTCGAGGATTCCCAAAGCAGCATTAAGAAACATGTATTTGAGGTGAAACTTCATAAAGTTGAATAATTATGGATTGATTTAAGGAGGGTTAATAAGATTTGATTTTACCTTATGTAACTAATACTGAATAAGAATTTTTCAAAAATGAAATACTCTGGGAAAAATACTAGTGAGATCTCTATTGAAGAGTATTGAAAAATCTTGCTTTTCTCATGATATGTTGATAGTCCATTTGTTTTGTTGGTATAATAATGATCAATTACACCAACAATACACTTGAGATTTTATTTTCAAGTTTTCTGATTTCATCACTTTGTCTATTGAAGATAGGTGTTAGAATTCTAACCAGGATAAGTGTTCTAACTTTGTGAGTTGGAAATATTCTCACCATGTTTCCTGAAAGACAAACTGATTTTGATTTAGACACCTACCCGTATTCCAATAATTTAAACAGGGTAATGTATATAGAGTTGTATAGAATCCTAATGGTGAAATTTATCCGTTCGATATTGAAATGAACAATTGACAAATACAGACAAATTCAAAGTTTATTCAAGTTTGTATCAACAAAGCTCTACTATTAATAAAGCTCTACTTGCTTCAAGTTCGAGTAGGGTATCGGATTATAAATGAAAAGCGTTTATATTCAACTGTTTCTGTACTTATTTAATGAAAATTACACCATACTGCGCAGAAAAATCTCAATATTGGTCTTTTCACATTTAAATTTTGAATAATAATGGTCATACACGATTAAAAGTCAATAAATTTGAGTAATTTGACCATCTTTGACATGTGATATCAAGACGTTTTTACGATGAAGCCCACATAAGTCTGAGACTTCTGCGTGGGTAATGAGTTGGATGATGGTGTTTTATTAATTATAACGTCATATTCGCATTATAATGCGGAAGACGAAGAATAAGATGAAATAGCGAACTGCTAAAATTAACTGAGTTTGACTTCCCAGGAAGATAGAACCTGTGAGCCAATATTGAAGCCTATTATTGGATGAAAAAGTTGAATTGTTCTAGTAAAAGTTTGGAAAACTATGAGTAATTTCCCACATTCGTTTTTAAATTTTACCTTGGAATTCTCGAAAATTTTCTCGAGCATTGGCTCAAAATTTTGGAAAGTTGGTGAAACCTAGAATGGAGGATTCTGTTCAATTGCTGCTGGTAGCATCAAAAACTGAGAGTTGGAAAAATAAATGATGTAGAAATTGTTGGAGAGAAACACAATAATGAAACAATACCAGAGAAGAGCTGCAATTTATAGCATAATTATAAGGAGGAAAGTTGAAATTGGATTTGAGAGAGACAAAGAGTAGAGAAAGACACAAAAACGTGCTCTCTCTCACACACACACACAACTTAGTGACTTTGTTTCGTTCCTCCCTTCCACCCCACGATTTCCCCCACTCCTTCCCCGATTGAGCTCTCTTTAGCTCAGAGCTCTATGTGATGTAATTTCGCCTATTTACTGCTGGAAGCCATAGTTTGTGTTATTAAGTTAACCAGAATAAATGTTTCGAGTCCACGTTAGTATGGAGCGGCATGGGAACATTGACTTCAATATCGGTTAAACCTTAACTGCACGAGTTTCAAACTAATCTCTCTCCCTTAAGTATGTCGTAACTCACTTGAACTGTTCATCCAAACACCCCCTCCGCCCTATTTAGTGATCGTTTTTAACTGGTTGAATATAGCCGCAACTTAGCCTATGATCTGACAATGTCCAGGTTAGTCAATGTAGGTTTAGTTATTCCTGCAATTAGTGATGAATTTGAGGAGGAAGTGAATGAATGAATATAGTTCAAATACCCCTTACTACTTTACGCAGAATTAATTAAGTTAGAGATGGAGATTCTACTTTCTTTTTTTATTGCTGATGATGCCCACATGAGTCCGAGACTTGTGCGTGGGTAACGAGGTGAATCATTACACGTAAATGCCTGACAGTGGAGCGGGATTCGAACCCACGACCACTTGAACGACAGGAAGCTGAGTTGTGACGCCCCAACCAACATCCCGCCGAGTAGAGTATTTTATTGAGTAGAGGTCTTAGAGGTTGACTTACGTGATAGTTTGCAAGATGAGTTCAATATTTGCTACTGAGCACATCATAATTCGGAGGTGATCAAACACCTGGCCATGCCTTGACCTCTTGAAGCGAGACGCTTCAGAAGCAGGAAAACCTTCTTTTCTGTATGGTGTATGTGTGTATGAGCTGTGAGGGTCGTTGTAGACATTTTTCCAAAATGGAACAAATCAAAAAAGATAATAATGTTGCGTATTCATTCCTAAATTTTGTGTATTGTAATCGGGATAAATGATCGGGAAAAACCAAGTAGGCTGCATTAATTCTTGTCAGGTATTATTATGTTTGAAAAATCATTTCTCTGATGCTGGATATACTAGCTAAAGTAACTGAGATAAGATATTTTTGCATTGTTTTGTACATGAAAGTAGAGTTGATACACGAATGAAGGAGTGCAAATAAAACAGTAATATTTATACAGGATGTAGGTAATTCTTTTAAAAAGATAACAAATGTATTTTATCATTCTACGAAGTGAGCTATCCATATTAACTAATTATTCCTAAGACGAGAATATGCTATCTTAATGGCAATTACTGACAATAAAAACTCTGACAAATAGTAGAAAAACCTCATAACTCATCACTAATAGTATATGATGGAGCTTAAACGTTTGTTAAGTTACTTTTACGGGTTCTATCTCTAAAATAACGCTGGCAAACTTTGAATTAACACTCGCACTTTATTAACACAAATTATTCACAACTCGCACTGATCAGTTATTACACAAAATAAGTAATCGAAAACAGATAAATCGATAATGTTCAGCTAATAAAGATTTTGCTATACTACTGTACCAAAATCAATCACTGAATGTCAAAAGGCCGATCTTTTTTTAATAATAACTGTTCAATAATTCAAGGAGAAGCGTCTAATACATAACAGTTGAAACTGTCAAGTATGCCTGAATAATAAATAATCTGTCACAAAATACTGCGATTAACACTGTAACAACAGACGTTTGTTTATCACGGTCTGTAAAAGCGCTTACTGGTAAACGGGAACTGTCACTACTGCCACTTATCGCATTAAAGATGGAAGTACAACTGAACTCACTTTCACGAAAGTCTCTTTTATTTATACATTTTTCCATAATCTAGAAAGAACTAGATATGAACTAGATATCTCTCCATCTTTCTATCAACTTCTACCGAATTCTAAAATAAACAGATAAGGACTCTCGCATCTTCCACAATATTTGATAAGATTCCATTAAATTCTAATTAAACATTTTAATGACATTAAGATAAACTGCAAGGCAAAGAGGGCGCGGGGAAGAAAGTAAATAACCAGCTTAGACCGGAAGACTTGTTGACATAAGCATCAAATTGTTCCTTCTTTCTGTGTTCACAACATTACGTTACAATAGAGTATTTGAATTTTAAATTCAGCGGAAATGAAAAATGAAATTGGTTTTCAATAAACAGTATTAGTTTACAAATTATTGAAGTCATAATAATTAAATGTACAATTCCACTTTTCAATCAATAAATCAACAAAGCACTTAGCTCAGTTTTCTGTTCACATCTGAGCAGAAATCACAGCCGAATTGATAACGGGTGTCACGTTTTTAAATTAAAGATTGGATTTGTTGCACATTGATTGAGAAGGGGGGGGGGGGGGGGAAGGGACTTGCAAATGTATCTGGACTAAAATCGAAATACGATCCAACATTTTCCATTTCCTGTTACACTCGCTCTAACGAGTGGAAAACTGAACTGAAACGTCAAACTGAACGTGAACTCGGCCCTGTCACGTGATGATATATTGATATATCGAAATGAAGTGTTGCAACAGAAGTCAGTGATCATGTGATATATTACTCTGGATTTATCTGGCTCTCAATCTTCCCATTTTTCTAACCGGTGAAAGTTTCTCCCAGCGTCTGTCCTCATTTCTTAACGCAGCTAATCAATATGAATTATTATACTGGCTTTAGATGTTAATCATCTGACAATAATAACCTATTAAAATTATAGACTATCTCATTCCTACTATACATTCGTCTCTATAGACTAGTCACACACATCGTTAGGGGTAATCGCCTTGTTGTTTTCTTAACAATATCGCATTTCTGTCATATATCATATTTGTTGCTCTATTCTTGATGATAATATCGAGGTTGATAGAGTTGATTGGAGGATTGTGCACTGCAGTCAGACAAGATCTACTAGACAGACGACAGACGACATCTAGACTGACAGACAACATCTACTTTTTTAGTAGACATCGATCAATGTGTAGAGAATTATTTGTTTATAATGCTCTTTAGCCTATATTGTACAAGTAATGAAAAATACTGATGTTGTGACATTATGATATGTAGCTATTACGACTTCTCAATTTAAATACTGAAGCACTAAAAACATTGATTATCATA
The DNA here is from genome assembly GCA_948455865.1 of Conomelus anceps. Lineage (NCBI taxonomy): Eukaryota > Metazoa > Arthropoda > Insecta > Hemiptera > Delphacidae > Conomelus > Conomelus anceps. The sequence goes on along the minus strand of OX418221.1, from coordinate 27,443,617 downwards.
CAGGGTGGGGGAAATGTTTGGAAACGGCTTAATATTTCATATACAAAGGTGATTTTGCGGTAGGTATGATTGAGGATCCTACTCAAATTGAAAATACTATTTTACTGTGACTTTAAAAATCTGGTCCGCCATCTTGGAACCGCCATTTTGAATGTAACTTTTTTTTTTAAATAGGAAGGGGGTCATGCGATACATGATTTCAATACGGAATTTTAAGACAAAATGAATGCCGAAAACCGCACATCGATATGTCAACCCGTTTCGGAGATATTTACATTATTAATCGATACCATGAAAAGCAGAAATGAAATAAATAAGTACATTAAAATCTTACCTATCAAATTTTTTGTTAATAGTGTTTGCTAATAAACATTAAAACCCAATTATTTTAATAAATGTTCAAACTGTTTTCCTTCAGCTGTTTGACAATGTGCTAATCTTAAATAATAGCCATCAAGCACATTTTGAATCATTTCGCGTGATGAACATCTGACTCTGGATATCATAATATCAACAATAATCATGATATCAACCTAAAATCATCTGTAATAATCCAACTGATTTAATGAATTCTTTTTCAATCATGAAGTAGTGAGTGTGTTTAAAGTCGTTCGCAATGGCATTTTTAAATGAAACCGCACATTTTGAATCATTTCGCGTGATGAATATCTGACTCTGGATATCATAATATCAACAATAATCATGATATCAACCTAAAATCATCTGTAATAATCCAACTGATTTAATGAATTCTTTTTCAATCATGAAGTAGTGAGTGTGTTTAAAGTCGTTCGCAATGGCATTTTTAAATGAAACCGCACATTTTGAATCATTTCGCGTGATGAACATCTGACTCTGGATATCATAATATCAACAATAATCATGATATCAACCTAAAATCATCTGTAATAATCCAACTGATTTAATGAATTATTTTTCAATCATGAAGTAGTGAGTGTGTTTAAAGTCGTTCGCAATGGCATTTTTAAATGAAACCGAGAGAATAACTTTGTTAATGATGCGCGGCTATGGAGATAGAGTACGGTCTTACCAAGAAGTTTCTGATTTATTTAACGAAACATTTCCCAACAGAAATCCAATTAGTAAAAGTGTTGTTTTTAAGACAGTAAAGCGGTTTCAAGAAACGGGCAAAGTGACTGATCGTGCTCGCACTGGAAGAACAAATACTGCCACCAACAATGAAAAATCTTTAGAGGTAATGCAATCATTTGTTGAAGATCCGCATACATCAACTAGAAGCGTTGCCAAGGAACATGGTATGTCTACTCGTTCTGTCAGAAAAGTTCTTAAGGAATCTCATTTCCATCCGTTTAAGCTTCATGTATTACAAGAACTGAATGAGGATGATTTCGACCGCCGGGTAGAGTTTTGTGACATAATGATGAACAAGTATGACAATGATCCAAACTTCTTTAATAATGTAGTATTTTCGGATGAAGCTACGTTCATGCTTAACGGCAATGTAAATAAGCAAAACTATCGTTTCTGGACCGATGTCAACCCATACTGGATGAAGGAGGGTCATACACAGTATCCTGAAAAATTAAACGTATGGGCTGGTATGGTAAATGGTCACATTGTAGGACCATTTATTATCGAGAATAATTTAACAGGTGCCATTTACGAGAACATGTTAATAAATTTGATCGTTCCAGCCATCCAGAACATCAACGGACAAGAGTTACATAACTTGTGGTTTCAACAAGATGGGGCGCCCCCTCATTATGCATTAGGAGTGCGGGATATATTGAACCAAACATTTCCCCAACGCTGGATAGGTCGTAGAGGTGCAATAGAGTGGCCCGCTAGGTCACCTGACCTCTCTCCACTTGATTATTTCTTTTGGGGCTACATGAAAGACAATGTGTACAAAAAGAAACCAGCAACAATTAATGAACTGAGAGAATGTATAACTGAAGTGGCTAACAGAATTCCACGCGAAATGATTCAAAATGTGCTTGATGGCTATTATTTAAGATTAGCACATTGTCAAACAGCTGAAGGAAAACAGTTTGAACATTTATTAAAATAATTGGGTTTTAATGTTTATTAGCAAACACTATTAACAAAAAATTTGATAGGTAAGATTTTAATGTACTTATTTATTTCATTTCTGCTTTTCATGGTATCGATTAATAATGTAAATATCTCCGAAACGGGTTGACATATCGATGTGCGGTTTTCGGCATTCATTTTGTCTTAAAATTCTGTATTGAAATCATGTATCGCATGACCCCCTTCCTATTTAAAAAAAAAAGTTACATTCAAAATGGCGGTTCCAAGATGGCGGACCAGATTTTTAAAGTCACAGTAAAATAGTATTTTCAATTTGAGTAGGATCCTTAATCATACCTACCACAAAATCACCTTTGTATATGAAATATTAAGCCGTTTCCAAACATTTCCCCCACCCTGTATAAACAACAACTAGTTGCTCGAATACATAAACAGCCTGAGCTACCATAACATCACAACATCTCCATTAACAGTACTGATTAGCCTAATTATTATTGATTGACTCTATACATTATCATTTAAATATCTCATAAACAACTCTTTACTCATAAGCGACACATAGAAATTGTTATAACATAACTTGTTTAATCTTATCATGAAAATAAATAGATATTTACTTTTCAAATCTTTTATAAAAAATTATTATAATTATTAGTATACGATTTATAAAAATTTACTTTTATAATTATTTTATAATCTTGTACTGTTTACCAGTAGAGCTCATTGGGCCAACAATGCCTACATATTTAAATGGGAAGTGATAGCCGAGTGCCGTAGCAGGTATCTGTTCAATCAGAGATAAGCTCTGATTAAACAGACGCTCTGACGCTCTGATGAAACTCCTGAGCCATCTTTGTAACGGTGACCGATTGGATTGGCCAGCAAAGAAGACTCTGTTCTCTGCTGTAAAATCACTTCCCTGTGTTTCGGAACCCACCTAAAACTGTAGGTCTAACTCGTCAATCACCATCATCAAATTCATTACCCACGCACAGGTCTCCGACCTATGTGGGCTTCATCCTCCCAAAAAGAAAATGCACATTGGAATTTAAATCATTAAGGGCATTTTGCACTGTATAAAACATTTTAGCCAGCTCTGAAAGTTATGTGGTTTAAACTCATGAATAAATGAGAATCGTTTTCTCAGTCTGAGTTTGTACTTGAGAGTTTTTAGACTCAAGTAGAGCTAACTAAAGAAATGTATTAAAACTTAATAGCACACAGTTTAAATTATTATTAATGTAAGGAAATTTATAGTATCTTTTAAAGTGTCTGAGTTCCTGCCCCAGAGTGTTAAGCTGTTGAAGTGTCATATCTAATTGTCAATCTAACCGATAAATAAGCCAAAAGTCAGAATGAGCATGAAGTAATTTGTGTACCGTATAGTTGTAGTATGATGGTATGAACATAAGAGACTGTGATAAGCTGAGATGACTATGCTCTTAATAACACCTGGCGACAGGTGGCTATTTTTTCTCTTCCATACCCTTTTCAAACTTCTTTCTTTCTCTTCCTATTTATTTAATGTCTTTTTTCAATGTCATCAATCTCGCCTCTCTTCATCCCATCTAACATATTTCTCCTTTTTTCTTTGTCACTTTTTCATCTTTATCTTTTTCCTTCTCCTTTCTTCACAATTTTTCTCCGTCTCAATTATTCCCTGTTTTATTTTTTTCGAATTCTATTTCCTCTCTTATTTTAAGAAACCCGGTGAGAATTCTGCTGCTCTAAATTCACAGGATTTTTCACAAGATCTGCAAGAATCTGCAAGGGAAGTGATAGCCGCGAGCCGTAGCAGGTATCTGTGTTCAATCAGATAGAGATAAGCTGCGTTCTCGTAGGACCTGTTTGTAAGGGTGACCGATTAGATCGGCCAGCAAAAAAGACACTGTTCTCTGCTGTAAAATCACTTCCCGGTTGTTCGGAACCCACTTAAAACTGTAGGTCCAACTCATCAATCACCATCATCCAACTCATTACCCACGTACAGGTCTCTGCCCAATGTGGGCTTCATCCTCAAAAAAAATTGTAGGATTATTCAATGCATAAAACAACAGAATGACAATTAGTAATTTTTTAAAGTGAAATAAAGACGCTTGTTCTTCAGCCCTTAATTGACCGCGCACCTCTTGAAATGGACTCAATCAAAGCAGTTTTGTAAACCAAGTGGTGATGACACCTCCAAGAGTGAGCCTTATTTCTCAGAGCCACTGCAGTTGCCTTTGTGCGCCAAAGCAGTCACCTGTGCAGGCTACTGCAGTCGCGCAGGCAAACCACAGCTTCGCTCTAAATGGATAGTTATCAATTTAATAAAAACTACAACATTTCCCTAAATAACTTGACGGTGATCTATAACAACTGCAATTGATGATCTGAAATTTATGACATACTGTAACAACATCAGCCTACAAACATAATCTCCAAATGATGACAAGCTAGTACAGAACTGTCATGGCCGACTATAGAAAGACATGTAACTGTGACTGAATGACCCAGTACAAGGGTCGATTACATTGGGATAGTTACTCGCTAAGCGAGTAGCGAGTAGGAACGTTACAGACCAACCATGCTACAGCAGCTCAGAAGGTCAAGCCGAATTATATAGAAAATTAGAATTCCAGAATTACCTCATAGTATGGAATTACAAAGACAATAAATAATATTGCAACAAAAAATTAAAATATCAAGTTGGCTACTCACCCAGCGAGTACCAAATGTGACCGAAAACAAGGTAGACTTTGGATTTGGTCACATTTGGTACTCGCTGGCAGAGTAGCCGACACAAAAATACAATATTTTTGTAGCCAAAGCGAACATTTAACCGCGCTGGTTGCCAACATAGCACATCAGATGAGTTATATTGTATTTTCTGTGAACTGTTTTGATGAAATTTTATATAATAGTTGGTAAACTTAATATATTTTTTTTTGCAATATTATTTATTGTCTTTGAAATTTCACACTTGAGGTAATTCTGGAATTTTAATTTTTTATATAATTCGGCTTGGCCTTCCGAGCTGCTGTAGCATGGTTGGTCTGTAACGTTCCTACTCGCTACTCGTTTAGCGAGTAACTATCCCAATATTCATAGCGAGTAACTATCCCTATAAGCGTCATAGCAAACAATGGTCGGCTGCCAAAGCTACAGTCGCACGGGCTTGCCACTAGAAGCGAGGTTAGGCGACTCAAGTAGCCTGTGGCCGCGACTTCAGGGGACGTGGCCAAAGCTGTGGCTCAGTATTAATAAGTTCCATATATATCGCATGTATCGCTGAGAGTGGCTTGCCTAAGCACCTGTCGCGGTTGCGCGCTGCGGCGACTGAAGTGGCTCTCTACGATAAGGCTCTTAGCGCTTCTACATTCTACATTGAGTACCGTAGTTAAGTTGTTAGCTCAACAACAATTTCATTTACATTAATATAAAGAATAGCAAAGAATAATACAATGTTACAAAGAATAATATACACGATGCAACTCACACTGGCGCATAAGGATTTCCCCTTTTTCTGGTGGTTTTGCCACTTCCTACCTACAATGAAATTTAAAAATAAGATTATTTTAGTTCCTTTATTTTATTGAATAAATAATTGATAATTATAGTACATAGTTGATTATGCTTTTTAAGGGATTAGTGCGGTAGTTTATTTTGTAGTTTGTAATAATTTTTGGAAAATGAATAAATTCATTCAAATTCATAAAGGGGAGATAATTTGAAGCAGTAAGCGAGTAAAATATTGTTCATAGCGTATACGGTACTAGAAAACTTACATTAGATAATACATTTTAATAGATTTGATTCACTTCATTTATCTACCGGAATCTCTTAATAATTATAGCATTCAATATAAATAGGATTTATTGAGTCCTTGAGATTGTAGAACCGTACATTATTAAAATAAAAAACATTACTTGTCAATTCAAGCAGTATACAAATTCTACCTATTCTACCTGGTATATTTGTATGTATATAACGTAGAATTTTGTTTTGGTAGTGCAGTTAATTGAAGCGCTTGTCTGTGATTGGATCAAAATCTGGCTGGCTTCGTACTCCTGTAGTATCAAGTTTAAATCTCGTTTAGCCATGGATGTTTTCTGAGATCATCCACTCATTACCCATGCACAAATCTCACTATTCAAATCAATAAAATTCGATCAAAAGGAGAAAATTATATTGATTGAGATTGATAATGGTATAACAAGCGAAACTAGTTTCTCAATATTTTTTAATAAATGTGACAATTTCGTCTTATTATTCATTAGAAATTTATAAATAGGGTTCATGAAAAACCCTATAAATGATCATTTGGTAAAAAATCAAAAGCGATTGAAATAGTAAATTAATTGAAGTGTGGATTTTTCAACTAGATTTTTCACCTTTCTATTTGATCATGGGAAACCGCTGTGGTTATGAGTTTGGCTTCAGTTTGGTTGGCATCACATGGACTAGCAAATTGTTGCGGGGAGGAATTGGTATTGGGAGAAAGTACACATGCGTGAGAGAAATAAGAAGAGAAATAGTGAGAGAGAATGTGGAATGTGTGAGTTAGATGAGAGGTGAGTTGGGATGGGATCTCATACTACTGTGTTTCCACCCTTTCCACCCTACGCCCTCTTTTTCATTCCTCTCTTCCCCTTATCAACTCTTTCCAGCCAGTCCTATCCAATCCACAACCTCATCAACTCCCACAATCCCTTTCAACCCCCTGCTCGTAATCAACTATTTACCTACACATGACTGAACATGATTAATCTAACTTTCAACTTGAATTCAATTTCTGCTTTAGAAGGCCGAGCGCGCGTTGTAAATCTTCGCTGAGCTTCTCATAACTTGATAGAGGCAGAATTTTCCAACTGCTATTTCAGCCCGACTACGCCCTTTTCAGCGACATCTAGTACTGCGTCTTGACCGGAATAATTCGATGATAACCGGTCATGATTTCTCACTTCAACGTGAATATCAGCGAAAAAGTTAATTTTCATTATCTTGATTCTTTTGATAACTATGGAAAAGAGCTGAAAAGAATCGAGAAGTATATTATGCGGTTCTTAAGAGGTTCAATCAATGATTGAAAAATGATAGGTTCGATAAATTATTAACTATTTGTTGATGCTGATGTTGATACTATGTTTACTTTTCCAAAATCACTGTACATCACTTCGACTAGGGGATCTGAGTGTTGTAACAGACTCGTATAGACTCAATAACACTGTTATCATTAACGTACATTGTAAATTTGCACAAATAAAGCCATCTGAATCTGAATCTGTGGCCAAGACTTCGCCTCATTGTGTAATTCATCTCTCAGATCCAAGCTCTCCTTTCCTTTGTTTAACAATCACATAATTTATTTCTGCTGTACAGTACCTTATAATATATATTTGTTGTATTTATAATCTTTTCTATTCAAACTATTCAACCGTTCATTGTACTATCACTTGAACTATGGTATCTGAGAGTTGCTAATATTAATAATACTTTTATCATTCATGCTTACATTGTAAATTTACACAAATAAAGCCATCTTAATCTGTATTAAATACAGCAGATCATTGGATTATCAAAGTGTATTTTAAGTATTTTATCTTTACTATTTCCCCCAAACACTCTTCTTTTCTACTAATCAAAGCATGCAGCATGGAACAGCAAGAGAAAGCTCAACCTTCCAATCCCTAGCTTTGTCGTTCGATTTTTTCTCTGTCGCTCTCACTCGTTCTGATCACACAACGACTCTGTCCGCAAAAAAAGCTGATGATGAGTTTGGTCTTCAGAGCAGTAGCATATGGAAACCGTGTAGATAACATGTCGATCATGGTGGTCCTGTTATAATACTATCACCTGCTCTACATGCAACCGTACACGCTTGACTAATGCACGCACGCGTGCACCCACACACGAGAACACACATGGGTTTTCGGCGTGGCTTTGATAACCGAGAAGGATGCATTCATACAGGGGTTCGCAATCGGATCTAATACATAACAGCGTTTAGCAGATTTATTTACGTGAATGGGAAACAACATTTGTGTTCGTTAGCCATTCTTGTGTCACTTGAATTGAAGAGTCAATTGCAATGAAATTTGAGTTTCAAAGGATATGTCGGGCAGGGAAATTGAAATTTTAGTTTATCATTGTTGAGTCTTGTTAATAAAAGCCTATTCCAAATGCAATAATAAGCAACGAATATAAATATATAACCTGGAGACACTCATCGAATGTTTTTTAGCTTTGCTGAACCTTTGTTGTTGTTTCTAATGATAACTTACCAATTTTTCATGTACTAATTCTTGTCTACTTCAGTTATTCTGCTACACATAACCCTGATAGAATTTATTGTCTGCCTAATGAAGTTCCTCTAAGGTTGAGAATATTTTGTATATGAGAAATAAAACGTCCAGTCTAACATTAGTTCCACTATTTTTTCGCATGCCAACTTTGTAATAAAAATTTATTTTTGTTTTCTCCTCATCTTTCTTACATTTTTCACTCCTATAAGTAATTCTCTATTCTAACTGTAGTTGCCACTTTTCTTTCTTCAGAAAATTCCGGCCTTCTTTATGTCTTCCTTCTTTACAAAAACTCTCACCTAAAGCCGCAAACACTCTGATGGATTCTCTACACTTCTTCCTATCCAGGATTAGCGAATCAATTATTTTCATACTCTAATAATAAATAATAAATGTCTCTTTACCCATGATTATATAGTCTCTTTTTTAATGAATAATAAGACGAAATTGTCACAACCACATTTATTAAAACTTCGAGAAACTAGTTTCGGTTGTTACACCATTATCCATCTCAATCAAACTCTTTGATTGAGATTGATAATGGTGTAACAACCGAAACTAGTTTCTCGAAGTTTTAATAAATGTGGTTGTGACAATTTCGTCTTATTATTCATTATGGATACCTTCCACAATATCACCTTCGCCATTACTAAGAAAGTCTCTTTTTTGTTTCATGATTATAACTGTTTAATACATGTATCATAATATTGTGCATACATTAATAGCAGATCAATTTAACTTCTGAAATGAACTGTCATCATGAAGAAAGCAACGCATGTTAATAATTCAATAACAGGAATGAATTCAGGCTTGAAAGTTGGTAAATCAGGCTAACGGAAGAATGGTAGAGATTCAGTATTTTAACGATTTATTTCCTCTGAATACGAACACTCATTTAGATATGAAAGAAAGATGCAACAGAAAAAACAGAATAAATATCGTGAAAGGAGGTCCTCCAAGTAGGTCAAGCAAACTGATATATACATGTACCTATAACAGCACTTCGAGATCACACGTAGAAATTATTCAATTATACTCCGGAAGAATAGCTCGGAGATGCGAATACCGTTATAGAAGTTCTAACAGAGTTTCTGAACTAATAGAAGATGCTTTCTTCTTCTCTTGCGGTTTAAATTGGGAACATCGTTTTGTATTTCTAAAAACTTTCATCTTACAATCTTAATTTTGTACTATAGCGCGTGTTCAGTACAGTTCCACTTTTTCCTTTTTAATGTTCCACTTTAATTGGAGTTTCAATGATTAACACCAAATAATGAAATTTAATTTCCTCCTTATCAGCTTTTTAGTTTCAGTGTTTACTCATTTAGTTTCATCTTCGAATGCGGACGGATAACTGCAACAAAACGTTATTATGTATCTCATAAAATGTTATAACAATTGATGTTATTTATTGAATTGGATATGTGTTTGAAATATGACAATCACAATACAGATTTGGAGAGCAATAAAATACTTGAAAACTGTATTATTGAATTGCTATCTCATCCATTCCACTCATTGAATATTTCCTAAATGTGCCTTTAATATTCAGTAAGGTGTACTGAAATACTCTACTACAAATCTCATTTTTTGAGGCCTGGATCTAGTAGAAATAGAAACACATGCTTGAAGATGCTGTGAAAAGTCAACAACCTCTCGGTTTCATTTGCGCAGTCCTATTCATGTTCCACAAAAAGTCACCCTGCGTCACATCTCGGCGTGCCTTCATTATATTTGCGCCAGACCTGATCGTGACTTGACTTCTCATGAAAGTGTCAGTGATCATTATGGGAAGTGATAGCCGAGTGTCGTAGCAGGTAAGTGTTCAATCAGAGATAAGCTACGAAACTCCTGAGCACTCTTTGTAAGGGTGACCGATTTGATTGGCCAGCAAAAAAGACCTGCTCTGCCAGACCAGATCTGCTGTAAAATCACTTCCCGGTGGTTCGGAACCCACCTAAAACTGTAGGTCCAACTCATCAATCACCATCATCCAATTCATTACCCACGCACAGCTATCAGACCTATGTGGGCTTCATCCTCCGAGAAAAAAATTATTCAAATACTTTAAATGAAAGTTGGAGTTGAAACTATACAATCTCTTCTTCCACTTTTAACTCCAAATTGTTATGATATTGAAGATCCATCTTGTTTCCACTAATATTTAATAAAAACTTAAAAAACACTTTCAAGTGGAAATTATGACTTACGTTATGGCGTGACGGCCGTTTCACTCCGATGTTTTGAACATAGTCAGACGACTTATAGTACTATGTTATGGTCTTTGTTGTGGTCTGACGAGTTGATCCCTGGTTTTTCGGTGCGGTAGCGGGCGACAGTAGTAGGAAGCCAACTGCGCATGCTCTATAGATTTATTCCTAATTTGAAAACTACGGCCAGAGTCAAACAGGTTTTCTGCGCTTCAGCCAGCTTCAACTAGCCTAGTTGTGTCCACGGCTAATGTTATTGCAATGCACAGTAGCAGAGAGTTGCAGGAGAAGGGAGGAATCGGCCAGAAACTCTTCAGACCACAACAGTTCACTGATTTGGTCGTACAGTATGTACTGTGGCATAGCCCCCTAAAGACAAGGCCCCGGCGAGAAAATTGTCGACACCGCTCCTACAGCTGGAAGGAGGCCGGCTCTGCCAGTAGCAGGCAGTGCTCGTGTAACCAACACCTCATGTTCTCAACTTGTTATTCATGGATTGAATTGCTATTAAAACAAATTTTCTTGCCATGCTATTTTAGTTTCACGTAATTTATTGTTATTTTGAATCAGCTGAAGATCGGAAATGGTTATTTCGAGCATAGACAGGGAAGGAGTGTTACCATCGTACAGTAAACCTAAATTAGTTTAAAACTAGAATTTCTGGATCAATTACAATCTGTGATGTTAAAATTAGGTATTTCATTATAACGACTTGCAGTTTTAAAAATGACAAAATTAAAATCGACCACAAGTCGTTATAATGATACCTAACTAAATTAGTTGTCTCCTGGACTAAAAGTAGACGTTTTTAGTAAAGTGGAATGACAATATTTTGTAATAGTGCTGTAGAAGTAATAAAACTACCAGATACTGGTAATGAAATTTATTTTTCAACAAATAAATATAGTCTAGTATAATAAGCATAGGCCTATTTTAGTTTTGTTGTACTGTGTACACAATTTTACGATCAAACAACAATACAGTATTATAAAAAAACATATGAAAAAATTACAATTATGACAAAATTTTAAGTTTTCTCTGACAGTTACGATTGATAACTTGCCTTCGAGTAATTGTTCATCACAGTATTACTCATTATTAAAACTATCTTTCTAGCTAAGTCCAGATTGCTAATAACACAATGCCTCTTTTCTTATAAAATATAAATATAAATACTGTATACACAATTTTATGATCAAACAATATTATAAATTATTTAAGATTAAAGGTGTATAATATTACAATATTATTATAGACGTCCAGTCAGCACGAGGAATAGCACGAATCCACGCTTTTTTTTGTTGTTCATCTTTTGGAAACTTGAAACATGGGACAAACCCTTCTGTTTTAATTTCGGAATCGTAATTGCTTCTGCACCCAGGAACGACACATTTCTTAGGCATAGTTTCACAGAAAACTGTCACTCAACTGTCTGAAAACGCATTCAAAATAGCCCAAAAAAGTGAGCGCGTACGGTCAGTCCATTGTTTTGTATGGAACTGGAGGCTTGTAGCCAGTCTCCTTGCGACGTTGCCACTTCTACACTGCCGCGGCATTGTCTTTAGGAAGCTATGACTGTGGGTCGTATGAGCTCTTAACATCAGAGTGAAACGGCCGTCACGCCATAACGTGAGTCATAATTTCCACTTGCAAGTGTTTTTTTAAGTTTTTATTATTCCAAGTTGTTGCTCCTACATTTCAATCCAGGTTCAAAAACCGATTTGTTTCAGCTTTTCTATCTTAACTCATTCAACATCTCCTTCTCAACTCTTTCTCCCCCCCCCCTTCTTTGGTAATTGTGTTGTCCTGACTAATTGAATCCAAATGTATCTAATCCTTCAAGGAGATGAAGCTTCCAATCAATCGATCACAACTGGGCAATAGCTCATGTGCAATTTTGCATCATCTTCTAGTTCTGGGTCTACAAATCATACTCATGAGCCAACTCCTTCAAGTTTTTAAACTTTAATGGGTTCAAAATAGTTCTGTAAATAGGATGAATGGCTGCAATGGTTACAAGTTAGGAATGAATTTCGTTTCAAGATGTTTTCGTAGAAGAGTAGAACATTGAAAACTTCAGAAGTAGTAAGTTACCCGTTTCTTTTTTCAACACAAGAAAGCAAAATTCTTCAACTGGAAGAAATATTTGCTCATGAATCTCTTTTGCTGTTCATTAAAAGAGATTCCGAATGTCTAATGGATTCATTTTGTTTGGGAGGTTGGTTCGAATGTTTGTAGAGGAATTCTGAACTAATTTCGGCCGACATTGCTGTGTTCTAGTGCTGGAGTGGAGAGCATTATCGATTGTAGGAGAAGCAATTTTAGAGTTGTAAATGGACAAAACTACCGTGGGATTATGGGAGCGCAGCTTCTCTTCAAGCTTCACATTTCATACGAAGCTCTTCAAAGATTAATGAGCCAAGCGCGCTTAGTACAGTGCTAGCCAGTGTTTCTCTTCTATTTCCCTCGGAACATAACAGCACAGTGTAAATTCATGATGCTACTTATGATTCATGAGACACGCCCCTATCCGTCTATGAAATGCTAGTTAACTGCCACCTCACATACTTAACATATCCTTTAAGCATGATTGTTTGACTTATGATTAGTCATAGTGAGATAATGGCTAGAGAAATGTTACACACAGAATGGTGGTTGTTGATGAAGATTTGACCATTTGTTTGCACCTGTGTTCAGGAATTACATTCGACCCACTTTTCTCTAATAACATTGCATTCTTCATTTTCAAGTCTCATTTATTTAAATGAATAATTATTTATTTATCACGAACTTGGGAAACAGTAGGCCAATTGGGCTACTTGGAGCACCATATTTTTAAACACATAGCTATTACAAATGGATATGAGAAGATCATTATCAATAAAATTTTAAATAAAATAAGTAGGAGACTAGCAATCAGTGCTAGCATTGCTGTAACTGATACTGGGGAAAGGTCATGGATAACGGTTCCTTACCTTGGCCCAGTTTCTGATAAATTAGGAAAAGAACTGAAAAAGAACGGTTTTGATGTACCTTTTCAAACCAAACCAATTTTAAAGAGTTTATTTGGGTGTAGTAAAGACAAAATTGATATCTGGGATAAAAGTGGGTTGATTCTTAAATTAAATTGCGGTGATTGTAATGCTTGTTATGTGGGTCAGAATGGTAGAAGTTTCAAATGTAGAATAAATGAACATATCAGGGATTGGAAAACCCAAAAAAGGAGATTCAAATTTTGCTGAACATCTCATTAATAATGGGCTGAAGAAAATGTTGAATTTCTGCATTTGATTGGCAAAGGTAGACAATTGAACATTTTAGAAGCTTTGGAGATAACTAAGTTGGTAAAAACGATTCCAATACTAGTTTAAATGACCAAATTTATTTTAACCAATTAAATACCACTAACTTGGTACCGAGAAATACAGTAAAGACTGTTTTTTAAATGTAGGCAGGAATTATGATGAAACCAAGTTAGTTGTATTGAATTGGTTAAAATAAGTTGGTAAAAACGATTCCAATACTAGCTTGAATGACCAAATTTATTTTAACCAATTCAATACTACTAATTTGGTTTCATCATAATTCCAACCTAAATTTAAAAAACAGTTCTTTCGTGTATTTCTCGGTTGACCTTGACTGCATTTCAGTGAGCATCTGAATTTTTTTATTTTAATTTGATTCAATTCTAGCTTTATTACGTACTTTTACATTCTTTGTTGCTTTCTAGATGTTCACAGTTTTTAGTTATTGATTTGACTCGTATTTTTAACCGTGACTTGTCAGCCAATCACAACATTCGATGAAGGTCAGCCTCTTTCTTGCTTAGCCAATAGTAGGCTATCATTTCATGATATAATACAAGTTCTTTCTATTGTAAATTTCTTTGTTGGTTATTTTGGCCAGTACTAGGTCTGTTTTAACATTTCGTATCCATTCTCCTCGATTGACAAGTGATACTACATAGTTTACAATTCTTTTTGTTAGTCTGTTGTCTGGAAGCCTCATGATGTGACCATAAAATTTAAGGCGTCTTTTCCTCAGATCTGTCTCTATATATTAGAATATTCTTCAACTTTGTACGTTTTCTGTAATCTATATCCGTTTTCGGTACGCCTTGGTCCAATGATTTTCCTAACTATTTTTCTTACTTCCCTCTTTAGATTTTCCATATCCATTTTCCTGTTCAGGTCTCGCTGGCTTAAAAAATTTCTGGTTCAATCACTGTATTGTAGTGTCTAACTTTTGTATCAAGAGATAAACATTTTTTATTATAGTATATTGCTCCACCCCTAGGCCTTTACAAACATTCTGTATTCTTTCTTGTTGTGAATATTTTTCAAGATAACTTCTACTAGTTATTTAAAGTACGGTACCCTGTTGTTTTGTAATTTGGTAACTTCTAAGTTTTTTGTTGTAAATACTGTTTTTTTCAATGAATTTCTATGAGCCAACCTTTTCTGCACATTCTTTTAGAGTCTCTGTTTTATTGCAATTTTTATTATTTTTTTTGTTATCATTTTTGTTATTATTATTATTATTATTATTGTTATTTTTTTCTATTATTTACTCATTGAGGAGGCTATTGAGAGACACTAGCAAGAGAGGTGTAACAGCCTGACAAATGTGCGAGAATAAAATAATTGTGGGAAAAGAGATTGAAGAGAATGGTCGGAGAGAGATGTAAGAACCCAACCACACGACATTACGCAAAACCAAGACATGCCGCTTGCGCACAAACCATGGCTATAGCAGAAAGCATAGAAAACCACCGTGGAACACGAGTTTGGGTTCTTTCCAGCCCCAACCCCCTCAACCCCACACCATGTCGATATTGCGACCCCAAAATCCTACCCCCGGCAACACGTTCACGGACTACCCGAGTTAATAATTGTGAACCACCAGCACCTGTGAAAGCAAACAAAACCACTTGGTGGTCGCTGGGGAGGGTTGGTTTGTTTACACCCGGGGGACGGCCGCATCTTTCCCTGAAAGATGGGTTAACCGGAAAATATTGTGTTTACATCCATTTGAGTATTTTGAGGATTCTGTTAAGTAATACTCGTGTACTTACAGAATTTTTTGTAGAAAATTTGTGGAGAGAAGAGAGTTGTGCTGAATAATTCCAAATATAAAGGGAATAATACTCACTATGTATTGATGATCTATGATGTGGCATGTTTGATATTCTACCAGGATGTAAATGCATTAGGCTTCTACAAAATCTACTATCCTTTCTTCTTTCTCTTCTTGTTTCTTCTTCTTCTTCTTCTTCTTCTTCTTCTTCTTCTTCTTCTTCTTCTTCATCTTCTTCTTCTTCTTCTTCTTCTTCTTCTTCTTCTTCTTCTTCTTCTTCTTCTTCTTCATCATCTTCTTCATCTTCTTCTTCTTCTTCTTCTTCTTCTTCTTCTTCTTCTTCTTCTTCTTCTCTTCTTCTTCTTCTTCTTCTTCTTCTTCTTCTTCTTCTTCTTCTTCTTCTTCTTCTTCTTCTTCTTCTTCTTCTTCTTCTTCTTCTTCTTCTTCTTCTTCTTCTTCTTCTTCTTCTTCCTTCTTCTTCTTCTTCTTCTTCTTCTTCTTCTTCTTCTTCTTCTTCTTCTTCTTCTTCTTCTTCTTCTTCTTCTTCTTCTCTTCTTCTTCTTCTTCTTCTTCTTCTTCTTCTTCTTCTTCTTCTTCTTCTTCTTCTTCTTCTTCTTCTTCTTCTTCTTCTTCTTCTTCTTCTTCTTCTTCTTCTTCTTCTTCTTCTTCTTCTCTTCTTCTTCTTCTTCTTCTTCTTCTTTTTATAAATTAATTAAGGTTTTTCAGATTGAAGATAATTTGATGATTTGTCGAGTGACTAACCGTCGATGACACTGAGCAAGTAAGAAGCTAAGCGAGTAGCGAGTAGAAACGTTACAGGCCGACCGTGCTTCAGCAGTTCGGCATGCCAAGCCGAATTAAAGAATGGAACTTCCAGTTTCCCTTACTATGGAATTTCAATGACAATAAATAATATTGCAACGAAAACTTTCATCAAAGCGGTTGATTGTTGTTATTACAGAAAATTCAATTGTATTGAAAATTCAAAATTAGTTGTATTGAATTGGTTAAAATAAATTTGGTCATTTAAGCTAGTATTGGAATCGTTTTTTACCAACTTATTTTAACCAATTCAATACAACTAACTTGGTTTCATCATAATTCCAGCCTACATTTAAAAACAGTTCTTTCGTGTATTTCTTGGTTGACCTTGACTGCATTTCAGTGAGCTTTTAATTTTTTAGTTTTAATTTGATTCAATTCTAGCCTTATTATGTAGTTTTCTTCTTTGCTGCTTTCTTGATGTTCACAGTTTTTAGGTATTGATTTGACTCGTATTTTTGCTTGTTACTCCTTCCACAAGGGGGGTTAACTTGTCAGCCAATCACAACCTTCGATGAAGGCCAACCTCTTTCTCGCTTAGCCAATAGTATCATTCCATGTTCAGTATATATTAAGCATCTCTGTACTTTAGTTTTAGTTTGATTGAGATTGATAATGATATAACTACCGAAACTAGTTTCTCAAAGTTTTAATAAATGTGGTTGTGACAATTTCGTCTTATTATTCATTATGGATACCTTCCACAATGTCACCTTCGCCAGTACCTAGAAAGTAGTTAAATAATTGTTGGTTAACTTCATATTTAATTTTGCTTTTCAAAATCATTGTTATTGTCTTTGAAATTTCATAGTATGGGGGTAGTTCTGGAAGTTCCATTAATTTTATAATTTAATTATGCTGCTGAAGCACGGTCGGACTGTAACGTTTCTACTCGCTTAGTTACTAACTCGCCCAGTGTCATCAACGCCTTAGTTAGATTGAGCAGTTCAATTTGAAGAATATTTTTCAATCCAAATCAATGTATACGGTACTACTTGACTAATAATTCTATCAAAGTTGAAATTTATATCAAACAGTTAGGAAAAAATCCAAACGCAACTCTACCAACTGAATAGTACGATAAAAGTGTGCGATTACTAAATTATAAGGAAGAACTCCAATCTCAATCCTCATTTAAATTACAAAAGTTCTTGTGCACCTCACTGCTTCTTGTGTGGTAAAATTCTAAAGTACAATGTTTCCTTATTTGATTGCATCGATATTTATATTCGGTGATACCAATCTGCTTCAGCGTCTGCTTTATCTCACACGAACACTATTGTCTTTTTTCTTACTCCATCTTTTTCTTCTCTTCTCGTTTTACTTTTTTACTTCTTTTTCTTTTTCTCCTTCTCCAACTTCCCTTTCTTCTTTTTGTTGTTGTTTCTTCCACTTTTACCAACTCATTCTTATTCCCCTTTTCTTCATGCTGACTTCATTATTATTCACTCTTTTTCATTAAACTATTCACTCTTCTTTCTTTTTCTTTTTCTAGTTTTTCCTCTCTTCTATCTTGTCTGGAATTTCTTGTACCGCGACTTGCATATTGGAACAATGGATGTCTTGAATATTTATCGCCTCTGTTTTAGCAATACACGTTTAAAGCAATCCTAGGTTTACACAGTTCGTTCTCAAATGACAAGACTCCCTTGCTAGATAACATAGAAAGCAACAAATCCTTGTTTGACGTGCTCAATATCGCCATCTTTACTCAGTGTGTTCAAGTTCGTGCAAAATGAAAGTACAGGCAAACAATAAATTCATGTTAAATGAATTAAATCACGTCTTTTTGTCCTTGCTATAATGTATTTCTTGTATTTTATTTCTCAGAATAAGGTCTAGGGTTGCTAAGATTTCTAATCGAGAAGTGATAGCCGTGAGCCGTAGCAGGTATCTGTTCAATCAGATAGAGATAAGCTGCGTTCTCCTAGGCACTTTTTGTAATGGTGACCGATTAGATTGGCCAGCAAAAAATACACAATTCTCTGCTGTAAAATCACTTCCCGGTGGTTCGGAACCCACCTAAAATTGTAGGTCCAACTCATCAATCACCATCATCCAACTCATTACTCACGCTCAGACCTATGTGGGCTCCATCCTCAAAAAAAATCGTATTATTTGCTAAGACGGATTATTTTTTCCCTATCTTCATTGCTTTGATAAAATTTTTATCTTTATTTTAATTTTCAGTGATCTATCTTTATTTTAAAATCTTTTCATTGTCATGAATCATGAAACCATCTTTCAGCTTCTACTATTACCTTTTTCGTTTCATTTTTATTACCTTATCATTTTCGTTCTATTGAAAATTCTTCGAAATTTATTATAGTGCTTGCTATTTTCCATGTATTCCATTCTTCAGTAGCTTAGTACGGCACTCTATGTATTCTCATGGTTTTAAAGCAATACCTATTGTTGTGCTGTGCAATCAAAATAATAAATGTGAAAAATAGTTGATTGTAGTTTGCATGATGTATATGCTTCCATTTATTTGTAGCCAATATCTTTTTTGAATAGATAAATTTATCGACTCCGTGTTCTGATGATATTCCAATGAATCTATGTAAATAAAATTAGAGTTTTGTCTGTACATTTATCAGAATTGTATATTTTTTGGTTATTTTTACGTTTTATACATTAAATAAGCCGAAAATAGTCTTATCTCACTTTCTGTCTGTCTGTCTGTCTGTCTGTCTGTCTGTCTGTCTGTCTGTCTGTCACGGCCCCAAAGGCATTTTATGCGGCCTTCTCCTCAAAAACGAGAGCATCAATCGGGATTTTAGTTATTGAACAGTATTGAACAGTTTATTGACAATGTCTTTAGCTATAAAAAACTAAATTAACTTTTTTTTCAACAGAGTAATAAACGTTTAAAAACCAAGTGTTTTGCGATTTTGGATACATTTTACGCGGCCTTCTCCTGAAAAACGAGAGCATCGATCGGGATTTTAGTTATTGAACAGTATTGAACAGTTTATTGACAATGTCTTTAGCTATAAAAAACTAAATAAACTTTTTTTTTAACAGAATAATAAACGTTTAAAAACCAAGTATTGTGCGATTTTGGATACATTTCTTCCAAGTTTTATTACCACATAAGAATAAGAACAAATCACGTAATTTATCATGATATATCAATCAGCTGTTCTCAAATATAAATGGTGGGTTCTTCGCGGCGTTATTTACGCTGTCTGCAGACTTGTGTAGTCGGAACATTGCAGTCTTTTAGGAAATATATTTCTGGTGAATCAAAGCTCATCTTATGTTTTATCAATTATTTCTTTGTTGAAAAAAAACAAAATTTTCTAATTTTAATTTATCAAAACAATAATTAACATTTTAGGAAGGTGCGGTTTGTGCTAGGCTCTTGGGAATTCGCCAGGTAGCACTATTATTACCACATAAGAACAAATCATGTAATTTATCATGATATATTAATCAGCTGTTCTCAAAAAATATTCTCTCCGATACCTGTCACTGAATTGCTGACGTTCTAAGTTGTTTACTAAGGGCCCGTTCACACGTTACAGTTTTTGTGCGGTACAGTAAATTTGCTGTATCAGTTATTTTGCAGTGCTTTCGTTTGCATGTACATTTCATATTGTATGTTCACACAATACTGTTTCGACTGGATCCAGTAAAAAAGCTGTTCTAGCCGATTTCTACATTCGGTTTTGTCTTCGAAAACTGTATCACTAAAATCAGCTGTACCGCAAAATAACTATCCGTATCCGGTGGCACATGTATTGTACCGGTAATGGATATGTTCAAACGATACGCTTATTACGCTGGAAGCAGTCTTCAGATCGTCAGCATTGATCTTCTTCATTGATATTCTTCAGCATTGATCTTCTTATTAGTGAATTCCAGTGTCCAGAAGTGGAAGATATTAATTGTGAAAATTTAATTTCTCTAATATATGAGAGACCCGCCTTGTGGGACAAGACTTAAGATTAATATAAAAATAATGAGAGAAAAATGTGTAGAATATTGAAACCAGAATTTGCGTACTTTGATCAAAATTTAAGAGAAACCTTCAGTAAGAAACTTATTTAAAAAAATCTTACACAAATAAAAAAAAATCCTGGACTGGAATAAATAAAACTGAACTGGAAGCGCAATGGTGGGAGTTGCTGGTCTCCTATCGGGCGCCTCCCCAGGTGGCGGATTTGGGGATGCCTCCTAGATATAGGTGGTACCGGGGAAATGAAATACCCGGGGTGGACCAAAACCAGCATAGAAACTGCTGCCTTGCAGATGGAGGTCAATGGAAATCCAAAGGCTAGGGGAAGAAAACCCCAATAGAAAATTGACTGCTGTCTTGTAGTTCAGCATTGGTTTGTTAAAGGCTAAGGAAGGAAACCTGAAAAAATTCCCTGGTCCTCCTGGTTGGGGGTTGGATGTGGGGCTAACTCCCCCACTCCATAAAAAAACATTTGTTATGGAAGCACAAAATGATAGGAACAGCCGGCCCTCAAGGAATTTAGTAAAGGAACAGACATTTAAACGATCGCTGGATAGGAACCGTTGGTGACAATTACTAGTGCAGGCCAAGACCCGTCCTGGGTTGTAGGGCCACTGAAGAAGAAGAAGAAGGAAGCGCAATGGAAGAAGGAGGAGAGCACAGCAATAAGCAGCAAAGCCGGACCGTGTGAACTTCACAGTACAGTTGACGCCGTACAGTAAAAAAACCATACCGCAAAAAAACTGTATTGTCTGAACGGGGCCTAAGCTGCTAACAACTTCATGATCGTTGCTATAAAAAAAGCCGAAACATATTTAGTCTTATTTCTAAACATAATCCGTACGAAGGACGGGCACAATAGCTAGTAATGAATAAATTCATTATTCTTAGTAAGGTGAATAAATTTATTGTCGCACTGTCCATTGCTAGAGAAGAAGCCATCCTTTCATACAGCACACAGGTATACACTCAAGAGAGATGTTTGCACATTTTCTGTTAAGCATAACTTATTTTTCATAATTAGTACTTTTATTGATCAACTTAGTAAAAATTTAAAAAATCAGAAATTATAGGAGATTATAAGCTACTGAAACTAGGATCATAACAAGTGATAGCAGTGAGCCGTAGCCGGTATCTGTTCAATCAGATAAAGATAATACGGGTGATCACTTTGGAAGGGTGACCAAATGGATTGGCCAGCAAAAAATACTTTGTTCTCTGCTGTAGAATAGTGTGGTTCGGAACCGACCTGAAACTGTAGTTCCAACTCATCAATCATCATCACCCATTCATTATCCACGTGTTAGCTTCATCCTAAAAAAACAAAAACATAATAATACATTACAATAACATAGGAGCATAAGATTTAGAATAATAATATGATTTATTTCCTAATTGAACAAAAATACATCAATTTAAATAATAAGGAACAAATTGAGATTCTAGACTATTCAGTTACCCATATTTCGACCCAGCAAAGCATAGCTTGAGCGCCAGACCGACCAAGGAAACATAAAATAGTAAAAATCACTACAGCTACAATATAAGAAATAATAAAGTAAGCATAAGAAAAAATAAGGACAAATAATAAATACAAGTAACGCATAAAAGATCAAGAAACTAGATTAAATTTCCTATTAGAAGGTGTTCTCTTTGACCCATTCTACAATTTTAGAAATTGATGATTTTTTATTATTAAATGATAATAGTTCAGTTGGTAAGATATTGAATAGTTTACAGCAAATAAGATGTGTTTGGTGCCTGCAAATACTTTTATTCCAGTTAGGTATGAGGATGTTATTTGTTAACGGTCTTATGTTGTAAGTAAATTGTCTTATTCTGAATACATCTCTATAAATATCAATTTTTTATATAAAACTGTCTTAAAGTTAAGACCTGAAGTTCCTTGAAAATGAGCCCACTGGAGTAGAGTCTAGGTCTACCCAGAGCGGCTCTTATAATATGTTTCTGAATGATGAACAGCTTTTTCAATGAGAGTTCATTGCACCTCCCCAAACCTCAATACAATATTGAAGCAAAGATTCAGCTTAAGCATTGTGTATATCAATGTATATCAATCTGATTATTGCAAGTTTTTAAATTTATTTATTTTATAAAATTGATAAATCAAATAATTGAATCAGGAAATTAAGTATTTAAGTAATTAATGTGTGAATTACATTTAAGTAATTAAGAAATTAAGTAATTGATGTGTGAATTACATTTAAGATGCTGATCAACCTTTACACCAAGATATTTCACATAATGAGGTCTTTCCAGTATCCTGTAACACAAGTACAGCTATGGCTGTTATTAAAATTACAGGTATCAACATGGATTTTAAGTTTATTATTTATTAGGGGTTGTCCTCCAATCAATTATAAAAAATTGCAGAAATAATACTGTACAATAGAGATAGAATCACAAAAATGTAATTTTAATGTAATTCATGGGTTACAAAATAGAAAATGCGAATGACTTTATTCTGGATTACATCTTTGTAGAATGAAATACATAAAACCATTGTATTACGACTGTGGCATTGATTGATTATGAGATGAACAATACTGTGAATGCTATTACGGACAGTGATTACGGTTATATTTTGTGATAGACGGCAAATGAAAATTCACACCAAATCTTGTAATAGCAGAGCCAGCGTTTTGTTTCACCTGGCGCGCTGTTTTGTGTTGGTATGTAATCCCATCAGTTATAGCGAATAAATGTTATCGATCACTTCACACTGGCAATGGAATGGCGTGAACAGAGAGCCCCGAGAATACAAAACAATCATCGGTGGGAATTTCCAATCTGCAACGTAAATTGAGTGTAAATAACAGGAGAATCGCTCTGCTCTGTGAACAGCACACTGAATGACGAAGCTCCCAACTTATTTTCAGTATGGAGAGCCGTAAAATAAAATGGATTTTCCCCGAGGAATTTTCATCTCGTGAAATCTTCAAACTCGTAATGAAATAGTTTTCTCATCCGTCTTACATTTTTCATCTTCGACATTCCGGCTTGAAGAATGAAATTTCCTTTCACTTCCAAATCTCCCCACGCGAACATTTCGAGATTTTACGCGGAAGTAATCAAGAATCGAATTGCTGTCTCTCTTCTTATTTTATCTGATGGCCTCTATACTTTTTTTTCTCTCTATTCGGCGGTTTTTTTTTCATATTGACAACGATATAGTATTGAATGAATGAAAAACTCTTAATTTTCATACCGACCTTGATAAAATTTGATGAACTTAGTGATTATTTTATGCAGTATTTGGCATAGTTTTATGTGAGTCAGTTTCTATATTTCACAAAACAAAGTGAATTCTATGTGACTTTAAAGAAAGCACATCCATCACATCGTTTGTTGTAATTAGTAGTGCGCATCCCAGTAACCTTATTTGTATAGGTTTTTTCTCTGGTGTATTTTGTTGGCCTCACGTTTCCCATAGATAGATGATCCTCCTCAAATAATTAAGACTTTTTTCTCTCTTTTCCCCCCTTTTTTTGGCTGTAATTTCTTTTTCTCTTCATATTTTTATTTTTTAATTTTGTCTTTTTTTTTAATTTGTTTTTTTAAGAGGAAATAAAGAACAATTAATTCATTCATTCATTCAATTTAAATCTATTGATGGGCATTGAGCATTTTAAAAAGCATCTCAACTCCAACTAGAGAATATGGTATTTTTTTCTAGTAATAACATTATTACTTACTCTTCACGTATGAATACTCCCAATGACCGATATAATCGTTTTTTTTTTACTTTCCTAAGCACCTCGGAAACAACCCTCCCACCCTCGTGGCTTTGCCACTGACTTTATTACGATTGGATTATCAAATATACATTATAAAAAGTCATTTTAATGAATGTAACAATTATTGAGCTCACATCGATCAATCGAGCTATTATTATCCTGGTGAGAATAATGATGAATTAATAATGAAGAAGGTCTAATGAGATATCTGCCTTTTGAGAATTCACCGGAAAAATATGAAATACCTTTTTTTAAATGTTCCAGCTTCTATTGATCAATACTGTCCCAAATGCTTTTAGTATCGCTTTTACTTATTAATAGTAATTGAAATTACGCTTTTATGGCAATATCGTCGACTTGTAATTTTACTTATTTACTTAGTTGGGTTGAATTGGGTTAGGAATTTCCCAGAGATTTTCACCCTAAATTATAATAATAGGCCTACAATCCATACACTTGTTGAAATTTACAATCTACAGATGGTTGCACAGCCCACATTATCTCAACATAAATTTTCAACCTCAGCATTGTAAAAATATACTCTGTACGTTACATGTCTGTACAATCTGTTCAAGAATGTACAACCTGTAGGCTATTATCTCAGAATATTCCTTACAATTAGATCAAAAAGAATACAATAAGCAATCTGAAAACTACTGAATAAAGTTGGTGAATGCGAATATAAGCAAAGTAGGGCGGAAGCTGAACTTTTCATGAAATGAAAAGGAAAACCAAATAAGAAGCTCTCCTGGAATAATAGGAGCGAAAATATAAATCTCAAGTTCTGAAAGATAAGCTTCTCTTTTCTGTGGAAAGTTTTGGAAGAGAATTGCAGAAAGAAGTTCAATTTATTTATATAGCTTTACAAACAAGTGGGATGAAACGGCGATTTTGCGAGCGGACGAATAGAAAGGAGAAGATTAGGAGAGAAAGAGACAGACAGAGAGAGAGAGTGTGAGAGAGAGAGAGAGAAAGGGAATGAGTGTGTGATTGAAAGTGAAGGAAAGAGAACAGGAGGAAAAGAAAATTATGGTTGAAAGATAGAATAGGAAAGAAACTTGGCGTAAGAATTGTGTTTTCTGCGAAGCTGAACAAACATGGAAGAATATCTGAAAGATTATCAAAATATATTTATTTTTCAACTCTAATGAAATTAAGCTGTAAAGATTTTTTGATTGAGGTACTTGATATTCTCATCAATGTAATAGATCTGTTTTCTTCTGGTTTTTAATGGAATGTAACTAGCCACATAGTCGATTTTTGTTTATTTTTTTGATGTGAGATTGGAAAAAATTATGGAAGTGAAATGATATGTTGTGAGTCTGATACGAAGTTTTTTTCTCTCGTCAATCGCGCATAGTTCTATTTGTTGTGAATTAGGAAGGACTCTCCTTTTGGAAGGATGTTTTTTCTACATAGCTTCGAATTCACTATTTTGATTGATTTTTTTATATTGAAATTTTTAATACGACATTATTTAAAGCCTGCTCAGCTTGGTTGTGGAATTCGTATTAAAGCCAATTTGTAAACCGAAATCTCATTTACGATTCTCCTTAATATTCACTGTATTTACTTATTTAAGAATTATCTTCATCAATGGAATGAATTTGTTTTCTTTTGATTCCTAATAGAATAGAACAATGTTTTTATGGTTTTCAATCATCATTCTTCCGGATCACAGATTGTATGAATTCAATGGAGAAGACAAAAATATTGTGAATTTTATTCAAAATCTCATTTTATATTATGTCAATCTCTTCTCATATTAATTTTAGTCCAGTCATTTAAGACATAGAAAAGGGAAGAAATATATATATTGCAAAACTTATTGTAGTCCTGATTTTTTGACATGTTGTTTGGACACATATGAGCTGTCTGGAACTAATATTGCACCCTCTAAAACCCGTGCTACCCCCACAGTTTTCAAATAAGCTCAAAATTTTGGCACTTTTTTGTTTTTGGTGAATATTTCCAAAAACATACATCGGATGAATTTGCACGTTTGACTGATTCAAACATGACAAAAATCCATGTAATTTGACTGACAGTATTTCAAAAAAGAGCATACTTTCTCTTAAAATGAAGAATTTCAAATTTTTGACTGAACGAAGAGAGGTCTCTGTTTCAAGTAGACCGTTTTGCATTTGTTTGTTTGTCTGTTTGCAACGCATTTATGGCTGAACGCGTTAATCAAATTCAATGAAACTTGGCATGGATCTTCCGTTAAGGAATGCCCAGCGAGGATTTTCGAAATTTTCTAGCATTTAAAGGATATTTAGAAGGAAAAACGTAAGGCTATAAGGCCTACTTCTATTGGGAAATATGACTTTTAAAATGAGCTTCTCCATCATATGCTATTTGAATTAGATTCATACCCCTTAAAAGCTTCCAGATTCATCTGGTTGAGCCTTATTCATATGAATTAATTTTTTTCGGAGGATGAAGCCCACATGGGTCTGAGCGTGGGTAATGAATTGGATGATGGTGATTGACAAGTTGGACCTACAGTTTTAGGTGGGTTCCGAACCACCGGAAAGTAATTTAAAGCTTTTTTGCTGGCCAATCCAATCGATCATCCTTACAAAGAGCGCCCAGTAGTTTCGTAGCTTATCTCTGATTGAACAGATACCTGCTACAGCACTCGGCCATCACTGCTCGGTTATCATTCATAAGAATTATATATTTTTACATAATTAAATAATTTCTATGCAGTACAATAACAAGTGATTACTTAATTTGACAAATTTCATTAGTATTATTCTGTAAACATTCTTTCTCAAGACTTGTGAAATCTGATTAATCAGCTGTCTGGAAAATAGAAATGTGGCCTTGGTAATGTGTTACATATTGTGGAAAACACACCTGAAATAGACTAAGCAGACTACATCAACGGTTAGGTCTAATGATTGTGTTTTATTCTAATGATTATGATTTTAGGTCTAATTTTTGGTCTAATTATTTATCCTATCCTAATTATCCTAATTATTTATCTATCCTATTTTAGGTCTAATGATTGTGTTTTATTCTGCGATAGTGATTATCATTGAGTACTTTGATTATGTTCCTCCGTGTAAGCACCTTTATGGTTCTTGTAAGCACCGTTAGGTCTAATGATTGTGTTTTATTCTAATGATTATGATTTTAGGTCTAATTTTTGGTCTAATTATTTATCCTATCCTAATTATCCTAATTATTTATCTATCCTATTTTAGGTCTAATGATTGTGTTTTATTCTGCGATAGTGATTATCATTGAGTACTTTGATTATGTTCCTCCGTGTAAGCACCTTTATGCTTGGGCGTGAGGTCTACTGTTCACAGAACTACTGTAGAACTACTAATTTTAATACTGTACTAGTATTTGTTTCATCATACGTATTTAATGAATGATAGAACGCATATCAAAGATTCATATAATATGAGCTTTCAAAATACAGTGAGAGGTATGATTGGAAATTTCATAAAATTTTCATAATTTGGTATTTTTATCTGCAGTAGTTTCGAAAATTTTGATGGTAGTACAAGGATTTCGACAGTGCAAAAGTAGCTCCAAACTACTCATATTTATGTGACCAAACAACGTATCAAAAAGTTAGAGCAACAATTTTTTTTATTATTATTATTTTTTTTTTGAGGACAAAGCCCACATAGGTCTTAGACCTGTGCGTGGGTAATGACTTGGATGATTGTGATTGATGAGCTGGACCTACAGTTTTAGGTGGGTTCCGAACCACCGGGAAGTGATTTTACAGCAGAGAACAGTGTCTTTTTCGCTGGCCAATCTAATCGGTCACCGTTTCAAACAGTTCCTACGAGAACGCAGCTTATCTCTATCTGATTGAACAGATACCTGCTACGGTTCGCGGCTATCACTTCCCTTGAGTTTTGAGTTTTGCTAGTAGGAATGTATAAAATGACGACTATATATTACTAGTTCAAATTCTTAACCATCACCATGGGCTCATGTCCCTCGTACATCTTTTTAAAATGTTCAATCGGCCACTATTATATTAGGTATGTCGTACTTTTCTCACTCCATTGTTCACTGTAGCTCCATTCCAGGTAGAAAACAGTTTTTTCTTCGAAGAATATTTATTGTTATTCCTGATTTCCCGTTAGACATCTACAGATTGGAAACTTATTCATCAACTGGCACTTCAATACATTCATTGGATGAATTGAACATTTTGATTGGCGAACTTATTACGGTTGAATTGGACGATCTTAGAATTAAGAGAATAACTGGGTATGGATGAGGGGGAAAAGAAAGAATAGGAGTAAGGATAAGAAATATAAAATGATAATGAATATAATATATAATGAAATAAGACTGAATATAAAATGATAATGAATATGATAAATATAATATAAAATTAAATAAGACTGAATATAAAATGATAATGAATATAATATACAGTGTAATGAAATAAGACTGATTAGGATTTCTCAAACTGTCATTCTATTTGAAAAATTGAATACAAAGCATCACTTCTCTAAAGCTTTTCAAATCTGCTAAGCTCTGATGGAACCTACATTTCCTGGGAATTAATTTCCATGGAAATGGGTTGTATCAAGCTTATTCAAAATTCAATAGAAAGCTATTTCCTCTGGTAATGAAAATAATTGCTTAGTGGTGGGGCATAGAATTAATGGAATAGCAGTTTCAAGCACTTGAATGTTCCTACTGAGGCTTCTTGTGCCTCATTCTCACTCCTACCTCGCTCACCCGGCTACCTCTTTCTCGCACTCTCACCTCATCCTTCTCTTTCTTTATTTCTCTTCTCTCATTTTGTCTCTATTTATGCTATTATCGCAACACTCCATTCTATTCGTTTCGTTGCTCATGCACTCAATCTACATTCTACCCTCAATCATTCTCTCTCTCTATTCGCCATCTTAGCCATACGCTCGCTCATTTCTCTCTCTTTCTCTCATTCTACTCTCTTTCTCACAATTGTGAGCTGGAAACGATCTCAGTGCCATCATTGTACTGTTGAATGTATTTGAGTTCAATGCTGCAGATAATGAAAACAGTGCTGAAACATCGCAGTTCAATTCCAGTTTGAATGGACGAATCAAGTATTTATTTATACGCGCATTCAACATTGAATGGCCAATGTATTGAATATTAAATTTGATGCACTGTCTTTCATTCTCAGTTGGTACATTACCGTTGCCGGCGTTCGGAAAAGTAGTGTTTTAGTGACTCTGCTCTGAGTATTACAAATTTAGTTGTTTGAAGTCTCTTTCTCGTACATAGTCGGCTATTCTAAATATAGTTTGAATAGCTATTTCAAATTTTATTCAGAAATTGCAATTTTTCTAATTTTCATTTATTGAAAATGGCTATTTCCAAGGTAATTCAATCTACACACAACGAGAATTAAGTTGACTATTTTTATAGCTAATTTTAGCTTTAAAGAAAGAATTTTGTAGAAAATAGTTCTGTGAGTGATCCCAGATTCCCAAATTTTGAAGACCTGAATTTTTTATGACTTTTATTGTCTTCTGGCATCATTTTCAATCATTGTCAATGCTTGAAGTAGCATCTGAAGTACAGCAGTTTGGGATTCGATTAAATTTTGTTATAAACTAATTAATTATCCAAAGGAGACTCAATAAAACTGACAAGTGTGATCTTACACCCTTTTTGACCTGCTCAAGAGGGTGATTTCCATAGTCACATTGCACAATACAATATTTTCTCAATCCGGAACGAACTGTATGTATTATAGCGAATATGAAATTGGAGAGAATAGAGAGAAAGAAGGCACAGTGGTTCTTGGCGTTATCTGCTATGTAAATGTTTACTTCGAAGCAATTAATTACTCTGCTTTTGACACTTTTATGGTGTTTACTTTGTACTTTGTAGAATGTTCTAGTTGTTTGATTAGACATTAATGGAATCTTATCGAATATTGTGGAAAGTGCGAGTTTCCTTATCTATTTATTTAGAAGATGATAGAAAAGTCGAGAGATATCTCAATTATGAAAAATTATATAAATAGAGGGAGACTTTTGTAAATTAGTTCAGTCTTGTTTGAATTTCGTCGTGATAAACAAGTGTGACAGTAAAGTAGTAGTTCAGTTGTTGTTCTACATTGATAAGTGGCAGTAGTGACAGTTCCCGTTGATACAGACAGTGCAATCCCATTGGCGCTATTACAAACCATCTAATGAACTTTCGTTGTCTGTAGTGATAATTATTTTACCTATTACTGTATTACGGACTTGTGCTACGTAAGTTAATTATTCTTCCTCGACGTTTCTTTCTGAATATTATTGGACAGTTTCTTGTGCAGTTATTATTTAATATTAGATCGGCCTTTTGACATTTAGAGATTGATTTTTGTACAGTTTATTGAAATCTCTTTATTAGTTGAACAATATCGTGTTATCTATTTTTAATTGCTTATTTTTCTGTAAGAAATTTCTGAACAGTGTGAGTTATAGATTATTTGTGTTAATAAAGTGCAAGTGATAAATTTAAGTGTTGCCAGCGTTATTTTAGACATAGAACCTATAACAGTATGAATTAAAGTGTAAAGTTGCGGACTGCTGGCCATCTTTTCGAAAAGTGATAGGAGCATTGAACATTTTTATAGACCAGCATCTATTTTCGGTTGAGAATTAGAAACAATATATGCCTCAATTTCAAAAACTTAAATTACAATGAAAATCTGATGAGATAACAATCGGATTTGACAACAATACTATTTGTATCAAAGCTACAAAAAATCATTAAATCTCATTCAAAATATGTATTTTTACAAAAATATATTTTATTTTTGCTAACTGTTTGAAATATCCCTTGAAATCATTTTCCTTGATAATATGACCATTTTCTGATTGCAGAAAAGTCATAAGTTAAAGCATTTGAAAATTCAGTGTCAACAAATACAATATTAATTCTTCAGTGAGAAAGAAAGCTTTTGTACAACTGAAGTTGGAAATAAATCTTCTCCACTGTATATAGGAAACTTCAGTGTAAACTTATGTCCTGCTGACCATAGTTTGAAAAATTATCTATTTAAAAAAATAAGGAGTATTAGATAGAAAATAAATCACTCTCATCATTCAGATTACAAGAACTGGATGTTTTCATTGAATTTTGTGAGAAAATGAATTAATTAATTCATTTCTTAAATAGTTTGAATAATGCATATTATTTATAGTATGAATGTTAATTGATGTAATTATTATGATATTACTTTGAGTATCAATTCTCCATGGAGATAATATTTTCGGAAACAAAGCAAAGCAGAAATTTTTGGACAGAAGCGATTCCAGCACTACTTCAATTTTCTATGTTGGTGGTCTATCGAATTATGTCACTGAACTTCAGGGAACGTTCTTTTAGTTTCTATCATTATAATAATTTATTTTTTGGTTTACTCGGTATAGTCGTAATTTTATAATAAAGAAACGTGGCATCGATCCGTTATTTATTCTATTTCCAGCTTCTTGAACTGAACTCATTCTCAGTTCAAGTGGAGTGGAATAATGTGCTCGGCTGCAGCTAGGTATTCCAAGGACACATTATTTAACGCCACAATATTTCTTTACCATTGACAGCTTGGTAGGGGCAACATTGACGTGGCCATTGAGGAGTGGAGGAGAGGAACCTAAAAAGAAGGTCAATGTCCTTGTTTTGTTGTTGTACTCTCTTGTGGTGATATTAAACCGTGCCTCGTTCAGAAAACATCTGTTCTGTTGGCCTCCAGATACTGAGATTAATATAACCAACGAGCTTGGGAGGAGCTCTGGTAATGAACGCCATTATTTCTTAATTGGGTTTCAACTGTTAGCAATCGTTTCTCAATAAGGTTTTGATTGGATATTTTTGATTTTCGAGATCTACTTCGTTTTGAACTTTGGTTTAGAGTTGCAAATAATCTGTGAGAATGAATTTCTAGGTTCATTCTTGTAGAATGGCTGAATTACAATTGTAGCATGATGGAATTGCGATTT